>JBBPBR010000007.1:32759364-32811535 GCA_037974775.1 Cicer pinnatifidum | reverse complement strand
AAAAAAAAAAAGAACACATGCGATACAACCAAGGATAGGACAACACATACCATAACATAAAATACTACACAAACACATGATAAGATACAAAACAAAACACAAACACACATAAAAAATAATACTATGTAAGACAAATTAGTACATGCAGACTAATGAAAAAAATTGAAGAGTACTAGTACAATGACACACGAGGCTGAGTTAACAAATTTCTCCATACTAATTGCCCAATTTTGTTAGAATTTTCTTCCAAATGATCTTTTAACTAGATGCAGAGTTAGCTTGGATTTGATCAATCTTTTTTGTAAATCAGCATATGCATTCCTAAGTTTTAGTGCTTTGATTTCATATATGTGAGTCTCAGATGATGTTTCAAGCACGTTATACACCAGAGGCAAAGATATTCTCCTTAAGCAGATAGAGAAATGGCTTTAGACCTTGAAATTAGAGGATTTTAGAAATAGTTCTTTATAGGTTCTTATATGCCCATGAGTTTAACAAGATGATGAGTTATTTAAAATCATTTATAATACAAATTTCTCTAGTGGAGGGGTCAGATGATAATCTTCCATGAGAGATCCTTGGTCCTTTACTTACAGTTTTGATTTCCTTGATGATAATTTTGTTTCATAATTATTTCAATTTTATAATCTATTGATAACATCAGATGATAATATTTGTTCCATCAGAAGAATATATTTTCAGCTTACTGTGATATTAAACTCATGTTTGCTTCTTCGTAGACAATAATGATCATATGATTGATTATGTTTACTCTACCATTTTAAGCATTGTTGGTTTTGACTTTATTTTAACCAAATATGCTTGAATGTATCCTCCAACCTTTGTTCTAACGAGGTCTTCGACTTGTTGCCATTCAACCTTTCGATTTTGGTGTTGTTGAGTGAGAGATTGTACTACTAATCATTTCTTCTAATGGGTCACCTAGTCATTTGAAAATATATCAAGAATCATTAAAGTTCTTGGAAAATTTATCCTTGACTAGTTAGATCATTGTTGACATACATTATAATGTTCCCATTATTTTGCACTAACAATTCAGTTGTATTAGCTAATACTTCTTTCAAATAGAGGATGAATTTCAGTATTAGCAAATTGATTTTTGTGACTGATTAAATCACTCTACCTTGTTGAAGCATAGGATTTTTGTCTAGTTTTCCATTGAAGAGTTTTAGAAACACAACTAGAAGTCAAAATAGAATTGAAAGAATTTTCAGAATATATATAAATAGATCATAGAAGTATTTTCTTAGATAGTTTTAAATAGATGTGACTTTGAAATGTTTACTCTGTTTTAGGGTACATTGTAAGAATCTTTCTTTTATTATTGTCTTTTAGTATTCACTTATCTCAAAAAAGAAGTTTTGTTTTACTACTCAAAATTTCATTGAAGAGGGATTTTCATAAGATCAACTTTAACATGAATACTTTTGCCCTTAATCAAATAAAAGAACAATTTAAAAAAAATAAATAAAAGCTTTAATAAGGATACGAAGTTGATATTTGAGAAATACATGTTCTTCTGATGTGTTTAATTATTTTTCAAATAGCAATTACAGTCTTAAGGAATCAATGTTAGTCAAGCTAGGTTTTGTAAGAAATTTTTAAGGAAAAAATTAAAAAGAAAATAGGATTGATCCAAAAGTATACACTTATTCATACCATTTCCCTAGTAACTCCAGTAGTAAGGGTAATTTACACTTACATGATATAGTGCTCAATCGAGAGACAATGATTTGATACTAGTTGAAGGTGTTGGAAAACACAAGAAATAGGGGGTTTGAACTGTGTTTTGACATTTCGAAAAATATACTTCGATTGATTAACATAAAAAGTATCTTCTATATCAAATAATTCAACTTATGCTAACAACTTTAGAGACAAAGAGGTTGAACCATAAAGAACATAGATAGAGGAAACATGGATATTTTTATACTAGTTCACAACAGATTATTGTTACATCTAGTCATCCCCTTATAGAGAGACTTGTCCTCACTATAGTCAAGGACTTAAATACACTATTTCAATAATAGCATACAAGTATTGTTTACTCTACCTCTTTAGGATTTGAGTATTCTTCTCTAGCCTATCTAAGATGCCTTGGTTAGAACCTTTTTTGGACATTTGTAAGACGCATAATTTTAAAGTGTACTTTATGTATTTTATTGTATTTTTGGTATTGAACTCAGAGGATTTTTAGCCAAAGTTATTAATATTTTGGAGTTTATATGACCAAAAAGATATTTTGATGCCAGATTAGTATTACTCGTCAATAAATAAATTAAATTAAGTACGGTAAATCCTTTACGAAGAATTTAATGCGTTATGGGTGAACTGATAATTTTAATAAATATCTAGATTTGGAGATATTTGTTAAAAGTAATTAATATATATAATTATATACATATATATGTTTGTTTGGAAGGAAAAGGGGAAAAAGGAAATGTAAAGGAAAAAGAAAGGAAATATAAGGAAGAAAGAAAAGGAAAAGAAAATCATTTCCTCCGCGTAAACTTCTTCTTCCTCCTTCACTATTTCGCAAAACCATAACCCACAAACATAAATCTTAACTTGAAGGTAAGGGCTCCTTCCAAACTTTTAGTTTGCATTTAGGGACTTATCTGTGGTTGTGTGGAAAAGAATTTAGTTAGGGTTGGAGTATTGATTTGGGGAAAATGAATCTAAGGTTTTATAGGTAAAATCTTAGTGTTAGGTACTGGTTATATTGATGAATGTTTCATGGAAAATGAATTTACCTCACGTATGTATGATTTTGAATAAATGAAATTTATTGTGTTGATTTGTGTTCATCGTACTTGGCGTGTTCATACTTGATGTTTGTTAATTGATGTGTTTTGGTGTGAATTATGGATTAAATGTGAAAGTATGTTTGAGTTTGTTTTGTATGGAATTTGAAAACCATTAAGTTAAACGAGTATTAAGAATGGGGAATCTCTTAATGTCTTGTTTACTTAATGTGGGTTTGGGAAAATCGTTTAAGTTAACTGGGCATTAAGAATGGGGAATCTCTTAATGTCTTGGTTACTTAATGTTGTTTTGAAAATCGTTTAAGTTAACTGGGCGTTAAGAATGGGAAATCTCTTAATGTCTTGGTTACTTAATGTTGTTTTGAAAATTGTTTATGTTAACTGGGCATTAAGAATGGGGAATCTCTTAATGTCTTGGTTACTTAATGTTGTTTTGAAAATCGTTTAAGTTAACTGGGCGATAAGAATGGGGAATCTCTTAATGTCTTGGTTACTTAATGTTGTTTTGAAAATCGTTTAAGTTAACTGGGCGTTAAGAATGGGGAATCTCTTAATGTCTTGGTTACTTAATGTTGTTTTGAAAATCGTTTAAGTTAACAGGGCGTTAAGAATGGGGAATCTCTTAATGTCTTGGTTACTTAATGTTTGTTTTGGAAAATCGTTTAAGTTAAATGAGAATTAAGAATGGGGAATCTCTTAATGTCTTGTTTACTTAATGTTTGTTTTTGAAAATCATTTCAGTAAATGAGTATTAAGAATGGGGAATCTCTTAATGTCTTGTTTACTGAATGTTTTGTTGTGGAAATCGTTTAAGTCAAAAGTATATTAAGAATGGGGAATCTCTTAATATGTCTGTTTGCTTAATGTTTGGCGTGAAAATCGTTTAAGTTAAATGAGTATTAAAAATGGGGAATCTTTTAATATCTGCATTTACTTAACGATTATTGTGAATGGAGTTAGTGTATGCTCATGCATTTCATTTGGTAAATTGTGCTAACCAGTGATAGGTGGCACCTCGGTAAACAGTACTGACCCATGATAGGTGGTACGTTTACGATTTACCTTTTGGTAAGTTGTGCTGACCCGTGATAGGTGGCACCTCGGTAAGTAGTACTTTGGCCTGTGATAGGCGGTACACTTACGACTTACGCTTTTTCTTTTAGTAAATCGTATTGACCCGTGATAGGTGGCACCTCGGTAAACAGTACTGACCCGTGATAGGTGGCACGTTTACGATTTACGCTTTTTAGTAAATCGTGCTGACCCGTGATAGGTGGCACCACGGTAATTGGTACTTTGGCCTGCTACAGGCGGTACAATTATGATTTACGGCCCTTCGAGGAGGGTTTTGGTTTGAAATTCTGAGTCCATGCATTTTGGCATATACGCATTGCATTAGGGTTTTTGGCACACGAGTCGTGTTTGATTCAAATTTATAACTGTGATGATATTACTAAGTGCTATGTTTTGGAACAGATTGTGTGTAGTGTGTTTGTTTCAAGTTTATGACTGAGTGTTTTGATCCTGAGATGTAATTGTAATTGTGTTGAATTTTCTAAGTGCTACGTATTGATTATCGTGTGCAAGTGTGATGGATGGTAAAACTATTTCGAAACCCAATTGTCGTGGTGTTTGTGTGGAAATTGCTAAGTGTTAAGATTTGGAGTGGTGTTTGAATGTGATTGAGTTAGTTTATGTATTTTTGAAAGAATATATAGGGAAATCGATTTACCCAATCGATTTGATGAGTTACAGGGACCTTCCCTTGCCCAAAATCGATTTACCCAATCGATTTTGCAATATGTTTTTCAAAACCACTTAAGAAATTGATTTGGTAAATCGATTGGATTCATTACAGGGGCTCTGTCTTTCACGAAATAGATTTGCCCAATCAATTGGCTTCAATACAGGGGCTCTGTCTTTCACGAAATCGATTGGCCAATAGAGGGGCTCAATCCTTCTCGAAATCGATTGCCCCAATCGATTGATGTAGGTTCAGAGTTCAATTTTCACTAAAACTTTCAGGAAATCGATTTTCCCAATCGATTAGCTCAGTGGAAAATCTTATTTTGAGTTAGATAATTGATTGCTCAATTGATTTATCAATGTTTTGGTCAATTATATATTACTTGATGGATTGAGAACTTTATTTGATTTCATTTACATTTGGCAAGCATTATATGAACCTTTTGCATATGGAAAATCATTTTAAGGTGCATGCTTAGTTGAGAGGATATTTTATGCATTTGAAAACTTAAATGTTATGTGTTAACTGTTAATTTCGGTTGGTGGCCCGTTACAACTATTGTGGAAATTTGGGCTTTGCCCTCAGTTGAGAGCCAGGATGATCCTACCGGTTCGTACCTTACGGATGGGATTGTAGATGGGTATGCTTGATTGGAGCTACGTTAGGAGGATCTCACGGGGCGCGTAGAGATCACTCATGGCATTTAGTTGCTTATTAAAATGATCAGACTAGGTTGACACAGAGGGAACAAATGTCTTTCTTTTGGGTTGCTTTGATTTTTAGACTGGAAGATTGTACCACTTTTGTTATGTAAACATTTTAAATTCATATTTTGTGAACCTATTTCGCTGCTTGTAAATTATAACGACTTAATTATCTATCCAAAGGTGTTACCTTATTTATTTCTCTGGTATATTTTAATTTCTTTTGAAAAAAAAAATACACCCTCGCTTTGAAAAACGGGGTGTTACATTGTGGTATCAGAGCTTTGGTTTGGTTTTCTTTGGGGGCTGTGGAACCTTTAGTTCCAGATTGTAGGTTAGGAGTTGTTGTCTGATCATGTGTCGGTTTAGGTGGTTTGTGTAAGACCCATAATTTTAAAGTGTACTTTATGTATTTTGGTGTATTTTTGGTAATTGAACTCAGAGGCTTTTTAGCCAAAGCTATTAATATTTTGGAGTTTATATGACCAAGAAGATATTTGATGCCGATTAGAATTACTCGTCGATAAATAAATTAAATTAACTGCGGTGAATCTTTTATGAATAGTTTAATACGTTATGGGTAAAAGAGTAATTTAATAAATATCTAAAGAGTTGGAGATATTTGTTAAAAATAGTTAATATATGTTTATATATAAAGAAAAGGAAAAGAAGGAAATGGGAGAAAAAGAAATAGAAAGGAAACCGCCTCCTTCCTCTCTCTACCTCACGCATCATCAATTTCTCCATTCCTCCATCGTTTCTCGTTTTTGCTTTCTTTTCTTTCCTTTGAGTTCGCAATTGATAGTGGGTGATAGGACAAGGATTTCTCAACTTCACTCTTCACCTTTGATTCGAAAACAAAGAAAAACGGTATTAGGGATTCAACTCAAATCTCCCCGTTTCATCTAGATCTAAGTGTCGTTTCAAGAAGTGATAGAAGGGAAAATTGCTCACCACTACACTACGGTGCTAGTGAGCTAACTTTGAAAGCGACGTCGCGAGCAAAGTTTTAACCAGAATCGATCGTGGTGCAGTAAATCGACGTTAAAGCTAACGTTAAGGTAAGGGCTCCTTCCAAACTTTTAGTTTGCATTTAGGGCCTTATCTGTAGTTGTGTGGAGAAGAATTTGATTAGGGTTGGTGTATTGAATTGGGGAAAATGAATTTAACTCATTTATGTATAATTTTGAGTAAATGAAATTTGATGTATTTGAGTGTTATGATTGCGTTGATTTGTGTTCATCATACATGGCGTGTTCATACTTGATGTTTGTTGATTGATGTGATTTGGTGTGAATCGTGGATTGAATTTGATAACATGTTTGGGATGTGTTTTGTGTGGTTTGTGTGGAAAAATGATTTTGTGTGAGTTATGGATTGAATGTGAAAGTACGTTTGAGTTTATTTTGTGTGGAATTTGAAAACCATTAAGTTAAACGAGTATTAAGAATGGGGAATCTCTTAATGTCTTGTTTACTTAATGTGAGTTTGTGAAAATCGTTTAAGGTAAATGAGTATTAAGAATGGGGAATCTCTTAATGACTTATTTACTAAATGTTGTCATGAAAACCATTAGAGTTAAACGACTATTTAAGAATGGGGAATATCTTATTGTCTCGTTTACTTAATGTGTGTTTTGGAAGATCGTTTAGGTTAAATGAGAATTAAGAATGGGGAATCTCTTAATGTCTTATTTACATGAAGTTTGTTTTGAAAATCGTTTAAGTTAACTGGGCATTAAGAATGGGGAATCTCTTAATGTCTTAGTTACTTAATGTTTGGCGTGAAAATCGTTTAAGTCAAATGAGTGTTAAAAATGTGGAATCTTTTAATAACTGCATTTGCTTAACGATCGTTGTGAATGGAGTTAGTATACGCTCATGCATTTTCATGCTTTTTGTAAATCGTCCAGACCCGTGATAGGTGGCACCTTGATAAACAGTACTTTGGCCTGTGATAGGCGGTACATTTATGATTTACGTTTTTGTAAATTGTGCAGACCCGTGATAGGTGGTACCTCGGTAAATAGTAATTTGGCCCGTGATAGGCGGTACTTTTACGATTTACGGTTTTTTGTAAATTGTGCAGACCCGTGATAGGTAGCACCTTGGTAAAGAGTACTTTGGCCTGTGATAGGCGGTACATTTACAATTTATGTTCTTTTTAGTAAGCCGTGCAGACCCGTGATAGGTGGCACCTTGGTAAATGATATGGGCCCGTGATAGGCAGTACGTTTATGGTTTACGCTTTTAAGTAAATCGTGCAGACCCGTGATAGGTGGCACCTCAGTAATTGGTACTTTGCCATGCGATAGGCGGTACAATTATGATTTACGGCCCTTCGAGGAGGGTTTTGGTTTGGAATTCCGAGTCCATGCATTTTGGCATATACGCATTGCATTAGGGTGCTTGGCACACGAGTCGTGGTTGATTCAAATTATGATTGTGTTGATTTTGCTAAGTGTTATGTTTTGAAACTATGTGTAAGTGTGTTTGATTCAAATTGTGATTGTGTTGATTGTACTAAGAGTTATGTTTTGGAATTGTGTGATAGTATGTTAGACTGTAAAACGATTTCGAAACTCATAATGTCGTGGTGATTGTATGGGTATTACTAAGTCTTAAGGTTTGGAGTGGTGTTTGAATGTGATTGAGTTAGTTTATGTATTTTTGAAAGAATATACAGGGAAATCGATTTACCCAATCGATTTGATGAGTTACAGGGACCTTCCCTTGCCAAAAATCGATTTACCCAATCGATTTTGTAATATGTTTTTCAAAACCACTTAAGAAATCGATTTGGTAAATCGATTGGATTCATTCTAGGGGATCTGTCTTTCAAGAAATCTGTAACACCCCGTTTTTCAAAGCGAGCGTGTATTTTTTTTTTCTTTTCAAAAGAACTTAAATAAAACAGAGTAAGTACATAAGGAAAAGCCTTTGGATACATATTTTAGTCATTACAATTTACAAGCAGCGGAAAAAGTTTACAAAATATGGATTCAAAATGTTTACATATCAAAAGTGGTACAGTCTTCCAGTTTACAAATAAAAACAACCCAAAAGAAAGACATCCGTTCCCACTGTGTCAACCTAGTCTGATCATTTTACAAAACCACTAAACACCCTGAGTGATCTCCACGCGCCCCGTGAGATCCTCCTAACGTAGCTCCAGTCAAGCATTCCCATCTACATCCCCATCCACAGGGTATGAACCGGTAGGATAGTCCTGGCTATCATCTGAGGGCAAAGCCCAGATTTCCACAATAGTTGTAAAGGGTCACCAACCGAAATTAACAATTAACACATAACATTTAAGTTTTCAAATGCACAAAATACCCTTTCCACTAAGCAAGCACCTTAAAAGGATTTTCCACATGCTAAAAGTTCATGTCATACTTGCCGAATAAAAATGAAATCAAAATAAAGTTCCCAATCCATCAAGTAATATATAATTGACCAAAACATTGATAAATCACTTGAGCAATCAATTATCTAACTCAAAATAAGATTTTCCACTGAGCCAATCGATTGGGGAAATCAATTTCTTGAAAGTTTTTAGTGAAAACTGAACTCTGGGCTTAAATCAATCGATTGGGTAAATCGATTGACAGACAAGACAGAACCGCTGTAATGAATCCAATCGATTGGACAAATCGATTTTTGGAAGACAAAGCCCCTGACTTGAATCCAATTGGATCCAATCGATTTACCAAATCGATTTCTTAAATGATTTTGAAATATAACTTACAAAATCGATTGGGTAAATCGATTTCGTGCAAAACAGAGCCCCTGTAACTCATCAAATCGATTGGGTAAATCGATTTCGCTGTATATTCTTTCAAAAATACATAAACCAACTCAATCATATTCAAACACCACTCCAAACCTTAACACTTAGCAAAACCCGTACAATCACCACGACATTATGAGTTTCGAAAACGTTTTACAATCTAACATACTATCACACAAATCCAAAACATAACTCTTAGTACAATCAACACAATCACTAATTGAATCAAACATACTTACACATAATTTCAAAACATAACACTTAGCAAAAATCAACACAATCATAATTTGAATCAAACATACTTACACATAGTTTCAAAACATAACCTTTAACGGTTTCAACGCAATACCCACACAGACAAGATGAACCAACAAACCACATGGCATCACCTTGACTCAACAATCCCAACGCAGACAAAATGAACCAACAAATCACATGGCATCACTTTGACTCGACAAATCCCAACACAGACAAAATGAACCAACAAATCACATGGCATCACTTTGACTCGACAAATCCCAACGCAGACAAAATGAACCAACAAATCACATGGCATCACTTTGACGCGACAATCTCAACAGAAACAAAATGAACCAACAAATCACATGGCATCACTTTGACTTGAAAATCCCAACGCAGACAAAATGAACCAACAAATCACATGGCATCACTTTGACGCGACAACCTCAACACAAACAAAATGAACCAACAAATCACATGGCATCACTTTGACTTGAAAATTCCAACGCAGACAAAATGAACCAACAAATCACATGGCATCACTTTGACGCGACAACCTCAACACAAACAAAATGAACCAGCAAATCACATGGCATCACTTTGACTTGAAAATTCATTTCTTCACAAAATCATTTTCCCGACAACATTAAGTAAACGCAGTTATTAAGAGATTCCTCATTCTTAATACTCATTTAACTTAATGATTTTCACAAACAGACACACCTTAAGCAAACAGAAATATTAAGAGATTCCCCATTCTTAATACTCTTTAACTCCAACGATTTTCAAAACAAACATTAAGTAACCAAGACATTAAGAGATTCCCCATTCTTAACGCCCAGTTAACTTAAACGATTTTCAAAACAAATATTAAGTAAACGAGACATTAAGAGATTCCCCATTCTTAATTCTCATTTATCTTAAACGATTTTCCAAAACAAACATTAAGTAACCAAGAGATTAAGAGATTCCCCATTCTTAACGCCCAGTTAACTTAACGATTTTTCACAAACACACATTAAGTAAACAAGACATTAAGAGATTCCCCATTCTTAATTCTCGTTTGACTTAATGGTTTTCAAATTCCACACAAAACAAACTCAAACACACTTTCACATTTCAATTCATAATTCACACCAAAACACATCAAATTCCATAATTAACAATCATGAATACGTTGAATACGACGACACAAATCAACACAATCAATTTCATATATTCAAAATCATACATACATGAGGTAAATTCATTTTTCATGAAGCATTCATCAATATAATCAAAACCTAACTCTAAGATTTTACCCCTAAAGCCTGGGATACATTTTTCCCCAAATCAACACTTTAACCCTAACAAAATTCTTTTCCACACAATCGCAGATAAGTCCCTAAATGCAAACTAAAAGTTTGGAAGGAGCCCTTACCTTTACTTTAGCTTTTTCGTTCGATTACGGCACCACGATCGATTCCGGTAAAAACTTTTCTCGCGACGTTGCTTCCATAATTTAGCTCACTAGCACCGTAGTGTAGTGGTGAGTAACTTTCCCTTCTATCTCTTCGTGAAACGAAGCTTAGATCTAGAAGAAACGGGAAGATTTGTGTTTGGCGGTTTTGAAATCCCTAAACCGTTTTTCTTCGATTTTGGATCAAAGAGGAAGAGTGAAGTTGAGAAATCCTTGTCCTATCACCTACTATCAATTTCGAATTCAAGGAAGCAAGGAAGAACGAAAATGGATGAAGATGGAGGAAGGAGGAAAAACGCACGCGAGGCAGGGGAGGAAGAAGATGGAATTTTCTGTTTTCTCTCCTTCTCTTTTCCTTTCTTCCTTTTTCTTTCCTTTCTATTTCTTTTCTTTTCCAATTCCTTCCCTTCCTTTTCTATATATATAAACACACACATATATATATATGTATATATATATATTAATAATAATTAACAAATATCTCCAAATCTTTAGATATTTATAAAATTATCCTTTCACCCATAACACATTAAACTCTTCACAGAAGATTCACCGTAGTTAATTTAATTTATTTATCGGCGAGTAATTCTAATCGGGCATCAAAATACCTTTTTGGTCTTATAACTCCAAAATATTAATACTTTGGCTAAAAAGCCTCTGAGTTCAATACCAAAATACACTAAAATACATCAAATGTACTTTAAAATTATGGGTCTTACATTACTACCCCCCTAAAATTAGTTTCGTCCTCGAAACTATGCGTCGATAAATAACTTTGGGTGTTGTTCTCTCATCTTGATCTCTAGTTCCCAAGTCGCATCTCCAGTAATTGGTTTCCAAGTCACCTTGACCAACGAAACATCCTTGGTCCTCAATTGCTTAATCTTCATGTCATCAATTCTCATCGGTGGTACTTCGAATGACAGGTTATCCTTCAATTGAATCGTGTCTGGTTCGATCACATGAGATGGATTTGCAAGATATTTCCTCAATTGTAACACATGAAACACGTCACGAATATTGAACAACATCGGAGGCAATGCAATCTGATAAGCAACAGGCCCAATTCGTGCAGAAACCTGATATGGCCCAATGAATTTCGGAGTCAACTTCTTCGATTTCAAGGCTCTACCAACTCCAGTAGTAGGTGTGACTCTTAGAAATACATGGTCACCTTGTTCGAATTCTAAAAGTCCGCGATGCTCGTCCGCATAACTCTTCTGACGATCCTGTGAAGTCTTCATCTTCTCCTTGATCTTCCTTACCTCAGCTGTAGTCTGCTCTGGTCCGACAATCATATTTTCACCGTCCTTATACCAACACAAGGGCGTTTGACACTTGCGACCATATAAAGCTTCATATGGTGCCATTCCAATACTCGCGTGGAAACTATTGTTGTAGGTGAACTCAATCAACGGAAGTACATCATCCCAACTTTCTCTATCATCTAACACACATGCCCTCAACAGATCTTCAAGGGACTGATTCGTCCTTTCAGTCTGTCCCTCCGTTTGTGGATGGTAAGCTGTACTCAATCGTAGTTTCGTTCCCAACGCTTCGTGCAATGATCCACAAAAATGTGAGGTGAACTTCGAGTCACGGTCTGATACAACACTCGATGGTACTCGTAATCTCTAAAGGTTGCAACACCCCAGCAGGTTGCTGATATTCCACCTTGTATGGAACATCCATCTAGTACCGAACCTAAACACTATGTATGACACCGACACATTGAGTACAATGTATCATTACCTAATGATAGGGCTTCCCATCCATACTAAGAATGATCTTGGGTTATTGTAGAGGTAAACAAATCAAATTAATCGAGAAGTCCCTATTCTGAATAGTTATTTGACAATGTAAACATGCATAATTTACTATCAAAGTCTTAACATGCGTAAAACAACCAAATCAAAAGGGTAGTGACGGCGCAAATAACTTCCAATGATTCACACAATCCGTAGTAATGAAGGAATGGGTTGCCCCCGAATCAAAAAGTGCAGTTAAAGGATTACCTGCAATCTCACAGTCACGTTGAATCAGATTGTCAGATGGATTCCCATCTTCAGCACTCACACAATAAATGCGTCCTCTAGCTACAGGGCGAGTTGCCCTGGTTCCGTTCACAACGGGTTCCACCTTCGGGGCTCTGCAATCCCTTGCAAAGTGCCTTAGCTTCTGGCAATTGTGGCACGTCGGTCTATTAGAGGTACATTCATTAGCATAATGTCCCTTTTCCCCACATCGGAAACATCGAACCACTCGTCCCAATTGTCTCTCAAAATTCTGGTTCCCTGGACGATTCTGCCCACCGTTGTTATTCTGTGGCCGATTATAAGGTTTAGCAACTTGCTTCCCCTTATTATTATGATAATTCACCCAACTAGGCCCTCCTGCACTAAAATTCCCTCCACGGCTAGCCCTCTTATTCCTCATATCCTCAACTTCCCTACACTTTTCCACAAGAACTTGGAAACGTTGAATTCCCAAGGGCAAGACAGAGTCTTGAATCTCAAACTTTAGTCCGTCTTGGAAACGATGACACATGAAGGGTTCATCAATCTCTTCACGGAAAAACCTAAAATGTCTTGATAGCGATTCAAACTTAGCAGCATATTCACCCACGGTCATGTTCCCTTGATGCAGTCTCAGGAAATCATCACCCAGTCTAGTCCTGGTACTCATCGGGAAGTATTTGTCTAAAAACTTCCTTTTGAAAGATTCCCTGTTCACCTCCTCGTGAGCTGATCTCATCAACAATCTTGTATTCCTCCACCAGTACTCGGCATCTCCTAATAGCATATACGTGGCATAGTTGACCTTCACTCCCGCCTGACAGTTAATCATTTCGAAGATCTTCTCCACTTCTTGGATCCATTGATCTGCTTTCTCAGAATTCTCATGCCCCTCAAACTTGGGAGGATTGTAACGACGAAAGTCTTTTAATCCTCTTGACTCTGCAGCACAGATCTCTCTTTCCCTCTTTTCGAGATCACGTTGAGTCTTGGCAGCAGTCTGTGCAGCAACAGAAGCAGCCATGTTATTCATAGCCTCCGCCATTCGATTATCCCTATTGGCATTGGCTCTCGGAACGTCATTCCTCCTTGGCGGCATGGTTTTTCTATAAAACCATCATCGAGTAGAGTCTTAACACTACTTCAATAATTCCAAAAATAACTTCCAACCACATCAACACATAATAATTATTCTGAAATTGACAACTCAAACCACCTAAACTGACACATGATCAGACAACCACTCCTAACCAACAATTTTACAAGCAGCGGAAAAAGAACTTAAATAAAACAGAGTAAGTACATAAGGAAAAGCCTTTGGATACATATTTTAGTCATTACAATTTACAAGCAGCGGAAAAACTTCACAAAATATGGATTCAAAATGTTTACATATCAAAAGTGGTACAGTCTTCCAGTTTACAAATAAAAACAACCCAAAAAAAAGACATTCGTTCCCACTGTGTCAACCTAGTCTAATCATTTTACAAAACCACTAAACACCCTGAGTGATCTCCACGCGCCCCGTGAGATCCTCCTAACGTAGCTCCAGTCAAGCATTCCCATCTACATCCCCATCCACAGGGTATGAACCGGTAGGATAGTCCTGGCTATCATCTGAGGGCAAAGCCCAGATTTCCACAATAGTTGTAAAGGGTCACCAACCGAAATTAACAATTAACACATAACATTTAAGTTTTCAAATGCACAAAATACCCTTTCATCTAAGCAAGCACCTTAAAAGGATTTTCCATATGCTAAAAGTTCATGTCATACTTGCCGAATAAAAATGAAATCAAAATAAAGTTCCCAATCCATCAAGTAATATATAATTGACCAAAACATTGATAAATCACTTGAGCAATCAATTATCTAACTCAAAATAAGATTTTCCACTGAGCCAATCGATTGGGGAAATCAATTTCCTGAAAGTTTTTAGTGAAAACTGAACTATGGGCTTAAATCAATCGATTGGGTAAATCGATTGACAGACAAGACAGAACCCCTGTAATGAATCCAATCGATTGGACAAATCGATTTTTGGAAGACAAAGCCCCTGACTTGAATCCAATTTAATCCAATCGATTTACCAAATCGATTTCTTAAATGATTTTGAAATATAACTTACAAAATCGATTGGGTAAATCGATTTCGTGCAAAACAGAGCCCCTGTAACTCATCAAATCAATTGGGTAAATCGATTTCGCTGTATATTCTTTCAAAAATACATAAACCAACTCAATCATATTCAAACACCACTCCAAACCTTAACACTTAGCAAAACCCGTACAATCACCACGACATTATGAGTTTCGAAAACGTTTCACAATCTAACATACTATCACACAAATCCAAAACATAACTCTTAGTACAATCAACACAATAACTAATTGAATCAAACATACTTACACATAATTTCAAACCATAACACTTAGCAAAAATCAACACAATCATAATTTGAATCAAACATACTTACACATAGTTTCAAAACATAACCTTTAACGGTTTCAACGCAATACCCACACAGACAAGATGAACCAACAAACCACATGGCATCACCTTGACTCAACAATCCCAACGCAGACAAAGTGAACCAACAAATCACGCGAGGCAGGGGAGGAAGAAGATGGAATTTTCTGTTTTCTCTCCTTCTCTTTTCCTTTCTTCCTTTTTCTTTCCTTTCTATTTCTTTTCTTTTCCAATTCCTTCCCTTCCTTTTCTATATATATAAACACACACATATATATATGTATATATATATATATATTAATAATAATTAACAAATATCTTCAAATCTTTAGATATTTATAAAATTATCCTTTCACCCATAACGCATTAAACTCTTCACAAAAGATTCACCGCAGTTAATTTAATTTATTTATCGGCGAGTAATTCTTTTCGGGCATCAAAATACCTTTTTGGTCTTATAACTCCAAAATATTAATACTTTGGCTAAAAAGCCTCCGAGTTCAATACCAAAATACACTAAAATACATCAAATGTACTTTAAAATTATGGGTCTTACAAAATCAATTTGCCCCAATCGATTGATGCAAGTTCAGAGTTCAATTTTCACTAAAAACTTTCAGGAAATCGATTTACCCTATCGATTGAGTCAATCGATTTACCCAATCGATTGATTTAAGCCCAGAGTTCAATTTTCACTAAAAACTTTCAGGAAATTGATTTCCCCAATCGATTGGCTCAGTGGAAAATCTTATTTTGAGTTAGATAATTGATTTCTCAATTGATTTATCAATGTTTTGGTCAGTTATATATTACTTGATATTTTGAGAACTTTATTTGACTTCATTTACATTTGGCAAGCATTATATGAACTTTTCGCATATGAAAAATCCTTTTAGGGTGCATGCTTAGTTGAGAGGATATTTTATGCATTTAAAACTTAAATGTTATGTGTAAACTGTTAAATTCAGTTGGTGACCCTTTACAACTATTGTGGAAATCTGGGCTTTGCCCTCAGATGAGAGTCAGGATGACCCTACCGGTTCGTACCCTACAGATGGGAATGTGGATGGGAATGCTTGATTGGAGCCACGTTAGGAGGATCTCACGGGACGCGTGGAGATCACTCAGGGTGTTTAGTTGTTTTGTAAAATGATCAGACTAGGTGGACAAAGGGAACAAATGTCTTTCTTTTGGGTTGCTTTTATTTTTAAACTGGAGGACTGTACCACTTTTGTTATGTAAATATTTTGAATTCATATTTTGATAACTTTTTCCGCTGCTTGTAAATTATAATGACTTAATTATTTATCCAAAGGTGTTACCTTATTTATTTCTCTGTTTTATTTTAATTTCTTTTGGAAAAAAAAAATACACCCTCGCTTTGAAAAACGGGGTGTTACAGTTTGAGTTGTCAAGTTCAGAATAATTATTATGTGCTGATGTGGTCCGTAGTTATTTTTGGAATTATTGAAGTAGTGTTAAGACTCTACTTGATGATGGTTCTATAGGAAAACCATGCCACCAAGGAGGAATGATGTTCCGAGAGCCAATGCCAATAGGGATGATCGAATGGCGGAGGCTATGAATAACATGGCTGCTTCTGTTGTTGCACAGACTGGTGCTAAGACTCAACGTGATCTCGAAAAGATGGAAAGAGAGATCAGTGCTGCAGAGTCAAGAGGATTAAAATACTTTCGTCGTTACAATCCTCCCAAGTTTGAGGGGGACGAGAATCTAGAGAAAGCGGATCAATGGATCCAAGAAGTGGAGAAGATCTTCGAAATGATTAACTGTCAGGCGGGAGTGAGGGTCATCTATGCCACTTATATGCTACTAGGAGATGCTGAGTACTGGTGGAGGAGTACAAGGTTGTTGATGAGATCAGCTCACGAGGAGGTGAACTGGGAATCTTTCAAAAGCAAGTTTTTAGACAAATACTTCTCGGTGAGTACCAGGACTAGACTGGGTGATGATTTCCTAAAACTGCGTCAGGGGAGCATGATCGTGGGCGAATATGCTGCTAAGTTTGAATCACTATCAAGGCATT
This sequence comes from Cicer pinnatifidum, assembly GCA_037974775.1. Lineage (NCBI taxonomy): Eukaryota > Viridiplantae > Streptophyta > Magnoliopsida > Fabales > Fabaceae > Cicer > Cicer pinnatifidum. The sequence continues at coordinate 32,794,276 of JBBPBR010000007.1, read as the reverse complement.
TCAAATTTTTCCGTGAAGAGATTGACGAGCCATTCTTGTGTCATCGTTTCCAAGACGGACTAAATTATGAGATTCAAGACTTTGTCTTACCCTTGGGAATTCAACGTTTCCAAGTTCTTGTGGAAAAATGTAGAGAAGTTGAGGATATGAAGAATAAGAGAGCTAGCCGAGGAGGGAATTTTAACTCAGGAGGACCTAGTCGGGTGAAGTATCAGAACAAGGGAAAACAAGTTGCTAAACCTTATAATCGACCACATGATAACAACGGGGGACAGAATAACCCAGGGAACCAAGACTTTGGGAGACAAGTGGGACAAGGTATACGATGTTTCCGATGTGGAGAAGAGGGGCATTATGCTTATGCTTGTACCTTTAATAGTCCTACTTGCTATAATTGCCATAAATCATGGCACTTTGCAAAGAATTGCAAGGCTCCGAAGGTGGAACCAATGGTGAATGTAGCTAGGATTACTCTTCCTACTGCTAGAGGATATGTTTATTGCGTCGGCACTGAAGTTGGCAATTTATCTAGCAATTTGATTAAATATGATTGTGCGATTACAGGTAACCCCCTAGCTACACCTTCTGATTCGGGGGCAACCCATTCCTTCACTGCTATGGATTGTGTAAATTGTTTGAAGTTGTTTGTGTCTGCTTTACTGCTAAGACTTTGACAGTAAATTATCCATGTTTACATTGTCAAATAACTATTCATAATAGGGACTTCTCGATTAATCTGATTTGTTTACCTCTACAATAACCCAAGATCATTCTTGGTATGGATGGGAAGCCCTATCATTAGGTAAAGATACATTGTACTCAATGTGTCGGTGTCATACATAGTGTTTAGGTTTGGTACTAGATGGATGTTTCGTACAAGGTGGAACATCAGCGACCTGCTGGGGTGTTGCAACCTTTAGAGATTACACGGAGTACCATCGAGTATTGTATCAGACCGTGATCCGAAGTTCACATCACATTTTTTGGGGAGCATTGCACGAAGCCTTGGGAACGAAACTACGATTGAGTTCACCTACAACAATAGTTTCCACGCAAGTATTGGAATGGCACCATATGAGGCTTTATATGGGCGCAAGTGTCAAACGCCCTTGTGTTGGTATAAGGACGGTGAAAATATGATTGTCGGACCAGAGATGGTGCAACAGACTACAGCTAAGGTAAGGAAAATCAAGGAGAAAATGAAGACATCACAAGATCGTCAGAAGAGTTACGCGAACAAGCGTCGCAGACTTTTGGAATTCGAACAGGGTGACCATGTATTTCTGAGAGTCACACCTACTACTGGAGTCGGTAGAGCATTAAAATCGAAGAAGTTGACTCCGAAATTCATTGGACCATATCAGATCTCTGCACGAATTGGGCCCGTTGCTTATCGGATTGCATTACCTCTGATACTGTCCAATATTCATGACGTGTTTCATGTGTCACAGTTGAGGAAATATCTTGCAGATCCATCTCATGTGATCGAACCAGACACAATACAGCTAAAGGATAACTTGTCGTTCGAAGTACCACCTGTGAGGATTGATGACAGGAAGCTTAAGCGATTGAGGACCAAGGATGTTTCGTTGGTCAAGGTGATTTGGAACCCAATTACTGGAGATGCGACTTGGAAACTGGAGAGCAAGATGAGAGAACAACACCCAGAGTTATTTATCGACGCATAGTTTCGAGGACGAAACTAATTTTAAGGGGGTAGTAATGTAAGACCCATAATTTTAAAGTGTACTTTATGTATTTTAGTGTATTTTTGGTATTGAACTCGGAGGAGTTTTAGCCAAAGTTATTAATATTTTGGAGTTTATATGACCAAAAAGATATTTTGATGCCCGATTAGAATTACTCGTCAATAAATAAATTAAATTAAGTACGATAAATCCTTTACGAAGAATTTAATGCGTTATGGGTGAACTGGTAATTTTAATAAATATCTAGATTTGGAGATATTTGTTAAAAGTAATTAATATATATAATTATATATATATATATATGTTTGTTTGGAAGGAAAAGGGGAAAAAGGAAATGTAAAGGAAAAAGAAAGGAAATATAAGGAAGAAAGAAAAGGAAAAGAAAATCATTTCCTCCGCGTAAACTTCTTCTTCCTCCTTCACTATTTCGCAAAACCAAAACCGACAAACATAAATCTTCACTTTTCATCTAGATCTAAGCTTCGTTTCGCGAAGAGATAGAAGGGAAAGTTGCTCACTACCACGCTACGGTGCTAGAGAACTAACTTTGGAAGAAACGTCGCGAGCGGAGAGTTTACCGGATTTACTCGTGGTACCGTAATCGAACGTTAAAGCTAACGTGAAGGTAAGGGCTCCTTCCAAACTTTTAGTTTGCATTTAGGGACTTATCTGTGGTTGTGTGGGAAAGAATTTTGTTAGGGTTGGAGTATTGATTTAGGGAAAATGAATCTAAGGTTTTATAGGTAAAATCTTTGTGTTAGGTTCTGGTTATATTGATGAATGTTTCATGGAAAATGAATTTACCTCACGTGTGTATGATTTTGAATAAATGAAATTTATTGTGTTTATTTGTGTTCATCGTACTTGGCGTGTTCATACTTGATGTTTGTTAGTTGATGTGTTTTGGTGTGAATTATGGATTGAATGTGAAAGTATGTTTGAGTTTGTTTTGTGTGGAATTTGAAAACCATTAAGCTAAACGAGTATTAAGAATGGGGAATCTCTTAATGTCTTGTTTACTTAATGTGGGTTTGGGAAAATCATTTAAGTTAATTGGGCATTAAGAATGGGGAATCTCTTAATGTCTTGGTTACTTAATGTTGTTTTGAAAATCGTTTAAGTTAAATGGGCGTTAAGAATGGGGAATCTCTTAATGTCTTGGTTACTTAATGTTGTTTTGAAAATCGTTTAAGTTAAATGGGCGTTAAGAATGGGAAATCTCTTAATGTCTTGGTTACTTAATGTTGTTTTGAAAATCGTTTAAGTTAACAGGGCATTAAGAATGGGGAATCTCTTAATGTCTTGGTTACTTAATGTTGTTTTGAAAATCGTTTAAGTTAACTGGGCGTTAAGAATGGGGAATCTCTTAATGTCTTGGTTACTTAATGTTGTTTTGAAAATCGTTTAAGTTAACTGGGCGTTAAGAATGGGGAATCTCTTAATGTCTTGGTTACTTAATGTTGTTTTGAAAATCGTTTAAGTTAACAGGGCGTTAAGAATGGGGAATCTCTTAATGTCTTGGTTACTTAACGTTTGTTTTGGAAAATCGTTTAAGTTAAATGAGAATTAAGAATGGGGAATCTTTTAATGTCTTGTTTACTTAATGTTTGTTTTTGAAAATCGTTTCAGTAAATGAGTATTAAGAATGGGGAATCTCTTAATGTCTTGTTTACTGAATGTTTTGTTGTGGAAATCGTTTAAGTCAAAAGTATATTAAGAATGGGGAATCTCTTAATATGTGTGTTTGCTTAATGTTTGGCGTGAAAATCGTTTAAGTTAAATGAGTATTAAAAATGGGGAATCTTTTAATATCTGCATTTACTTAACGATTGTTGTGAATGGAGTTAGTGTATGCTCATGCATTTCATTTGGTAAATTGTGCTGACCCGTGATAGGTGGCACCTCGGTAAACAGTACTGACCCGTGATAGGTGGTAAGTTTACGATTTACTTTTTGGTAAGTTGTGCTGACCCGTGATAGGTGGCACCTCGGTAAGTAGTACTTTGGCCTGTGATAGGCGGTACACTTACGACTTACGCTTTTTCTTTTAGTAAATCGTGTTGACCCGTGATAGGTGGCACCTCGGTAAACAGTACTGACCCGTGATAGGTGGTACGTTTACGATTTACGCTTTTTAGTAAATCGTGCTGACCCGTGATAGGTGGCACCTCGGTAATTGGTACTTTGGCCTGCGATAGGCGGTACAATTATGATTTATGGCCCTTCAGGAGGGTTTTGGTTTGGAATTCCGAGTCCATGCATTTTGGCATATACGCATTGCATTAGGGTTTTTGGCACACGAGTCGTGTTTGATTCAAATTTATAACTGTGATGATATTACTAAGTGCTATGTTTTGGAACAGATTGTGTGTAGTGTGTTTGTTTCAAGTTTATGACTGAGTGTTTTGATCCTGAGATGTAATTGTAAATGTGTTGAATTTGCTAAGTGCTACGTATTGATTATCGTGTGCAAGTGTGATGGATGGTAAAACTATTTCGAAACCCAATTGTCGTGGTGTTTGTGTGGAAATTGCTAAGTGTTAAGATTTGGAGTGGTGTTTGAATGTGATTGAGTTAGTTTATGTATTTTTGAAAGAATATACAGGGAAATCGATTTACTCAATCGATTTGATGAGTTACAGGGACCTTCCCTTGCCAAAAATCGATTTACCCAATCGATTTTGTAATATGTTTTTCAAAACCACTTAAGAAATCGATTTGGTAAATCGATTGGATTCATTAATATGTTTTAAGGTGCATGCTTAGTTGAGAGGATGTTTTATGCATTTAAAAACTTAAATGTTATGTATTAACTGTTAATTTCGGTTGGTGACCCTTTACAACTATTGTGGAAATCTGGGCTTTGCCCTCAGATGAGAGCCAGGATGATCCTACCGGTTCGTACCCTACGTATGGGATTGTAGATGGGTATGCTTGATTGGAGCTACGTTAGGAGGATCTCACGGGGCGCATGGAGATCACTCAGGGCGTTTAGTTGTTTTGTAAAATGATCAGACTAGGTTGACACAGAGGGAACAGATGTCTTTCTTTTGGGTTGCTTTTATTTTTAGACTGGAAGACTGTACCACTTTTGTTATGTAAACATTTTAAATTCATATTTTGTGAACCTATTCTGCTTGTAAATTATAACGACTTAATTATCTATCCAAAGGTGTTACCTTATTTATTTCTCTGGTTTATTTTAATTTCTTTTGAAAAAAAAAATACACCCTCGCTTTGAAAAACGGGGTGTTACAACATTCTTGTAGCCTCCTGTTAAGGTTCCTATGTGTTGTTGTACCTCTTCGAGTGTCTCTTAGCATTGAGAGAATTGTTGCCACTATCTGGCTTATTTACGTCATTCTAGTATGTGCCTAAATTGACACATAGTCTGTTTTTGGGATTCAAGCTCTCATTGAGAGCACGTTCCATATCAAGTCCTATATTAGTTCAAGTGTATGAAAACACTTTAACAAATTTACATCAGTTCTAGTAACTCTACTGGGAGGATTTTTCCTTCACACTTTTCTTTTGATTTATTCTTGACTTTTTCAGAACTTCTTCTTATCACATTGACTTCGTTATTCTATCTCATACAATCGATTAACTAAATGAGTGCTTCTTAAATCACCATTTATTACGGAGAAGAAGTATCCATTGAAAATAACACCACTAACATCCCTGGTTGCACATAGTGGATAAAGAGATTTATCTTCTTTTTATAGTTAACTTTTTAGAGTGTTGACTTTTTTAGAGCTTGTTATTTCAAAGCGATTACTTCCCATGAAAGCATTGATTATCTTGAGTGTTGTCTTTTTTTTATCAAAGTTAGACAATACATTTCTTACCAAACCTCGACTCATTTATTATTTCTCTTATTTCCAAAATCACTTCATTGCCCAACAGGAATGCTCAAAGTTTGGATCCTAATGACGTTTCAAACCAATGGAACAAGGTCCTCTCGTTTGTCACCAATTGGATAAGGGACAACATGGATCAAGGAACGTAGTTGGCCTCCCAGAATTTTGTTGCTTTCTAACAAACAATTGAAATTCTCTTGAAGGTGCAAACACGAGAAAGGGGGTTGAATTGTGCTTGTATAAGTTGGATTCTTTTTAGTTATTTTTACAAGAACTGGTTCGGGTATGGTGATTTTAACTAAAATGGAGGCAGTAGCAATTAGGCTTAAGTAATCAGAAGCAGCATTAAAGTAAAGAAAGCATAAGTAAAGTGACAAAAATATATTTATCCTGGTTTACCACCAACTTGTTAGCTACATCCACTTCCTTCACTTAGAAGGATTTAACCACTAATACAAATCCCTTAATTACACAACACCTGGTCCTACAAGTTAGTCTTCTGAAAACACCCTGACACCTACAGGCTTCAGGCAAACAAATACCTTGACCTTACAAGTCAAGTCTTCTCCATAATTCCTGAAAACCAAACATTTTTAAGGCAATTACATATTTACCCTACAAGTCAAGTCTTCTCAACACAACCTGAAAATCAAAGATTGCTTGAGAATCACTAAAGCCACTTTCGGGTTGGGTTATATAAGTTTAGAAAAAATTGTGTTTTTCTTCTACTAAATAGATTGTTACAACACTAAAACATTTAGAAAATATTTGTTTGAGCAAGCGCTTTTCTAGAACTTAAACCTTTGAACTTTGAATAATTAGGAAATTTGAGTTCTCAAAAGTTTTTCTGAATTGTATGGATTTCTATGTTTGAGATCTTGATTTCTATAGAATAGATTACGGCTTTACTTTTTTCCTTGTAAATCTGGATCATATCTTTATTGTGAACAAATTCTAAATATATCATCTTTTGAACAAATTATGAGTGTATCTTCTAATGAATAATTCTAAGCGTTTCTACTTATGAATAGTTATGAGTGTATCTTCTTGTGAACAAATTATAAGCATATCTTCTTGTGAGGAAATTCAGAGCATATCTTGTGAACAAATTTTGGGCATATCTTCTTCTGAACAATACTTTGACCGTATCTTCTTGTGAATAATTTTTTGACTATATATTCTTGTGAACAATATTTTGACCATATTTTCTTGTAAATGATATGTTGGTCATGTTTTCTTGTGAACAATATTTTGACAAAATCTTCTTGTGAACAATATTTTGACCATATTTTCTTGCCAACAATATTTTAACCATATCTTGTTAATAATATTTTAGCCATATCTTCTTGTTAATAATATTTTAGCCATATCTTCTTGTGAACAATATTTTGATTGTATCTTCTTACGAACATATTTTGACCATATCTTCTTGTGAACAATATTCTTGCCACATCTTCTTTTGAACAATATTTTGATGGTATCTTCTTGTAACATTGGTCAAATATTTGTTTCAGTTATAATTCTAAATCATATCTAATTTCAATTTGTGTTCAAAAACATATTCATGTGAATATTCCTTCATATTCTTGATGGATTGCAGCGGGGTTATATTTTGGAGGTGTTCTTGAATATTCAAAAATTATAATTTGGCTAACTATTTTCTTCAGAATTAACTCTTTCAATCAGAGCCTTTGACTTTCCATTAGAACCATTTACTTTCTTGTTGGAGTAAGATATTGTGTTTATTGGATAATAAAAGTCAGAGATAGAATTGTGTGACTTAAATTAGTGGCTTTGAGCAAATAACATTGTTGAATCATCAAAGACCATGCAACATTAGAGGGTTGCAAATCAGAGACATCATTTTGAGTGTGTTGCAAGTTTTGATTTGTCAAATATGAGCTAGGAATGAATGGCTTGAACAGTCTCTTCAGAGTTAATGATCGCTTGATATAAACTCTTCAGAGGCATGTTGGGTTTGTGCACATTAGAGGTACGCAAGGGCTTTAGAGGCATGCATCAAATTCAGTCTTTAGACAATCTTTAGAGGATGACTTCAAACCTAGTTTCAAATCCAAACATCATAGGCAGTCTTTGTAACTTTCAAAAGCATGTTACTTTCAAAGGCATATGTTCAGAGGAAGATGCTTTGGTGTTCCTCTAATATCATCCCCTAGTCATTTCCTCTATTAGTTTCCTCTTGTCGCTTCCTATAGTACCTTCCTCTGATTTTCTTGTTCTAATTGTTTTCACAATTAATAAAGCCATTAGTTCAAACAGATTATTCTCATAAAATACCTTTGTTAACATCAAAACCACAAGAGTAAAAACAACTTGGTTCAAACACCTCTGTGTGTGGATTTTACAGCTTTAGAAACCCAAAGCAATTGGTCCAGAAAGCTACTGATAGCCATGTTATGAGGCTCGTCAAGGGACGATCCATCTCCCTCTAGTGGTGTTCATTTTGTACTTACAGTGGTTGCTCCATTAGTACCATTGCATTTCACCAATGCTTATTCCACATATTGATATACCCTTCTTGGATGCTCCTGTTATTTCTGCTTCAACATTTGCATAATCTTCCTCTGGAAGTCCCTCTGGCTCTATGTTTGATCCTTCCCAGTATGTCAAGAAGGAAGACTTTGATCGTCTAGAAGGTAAGATTGAGGCATTCATGGAACAAACAACCAAGAAACGAGAGAACATTCGGACTACCCTAAGTTTAATCTTAGCTAGGTTAACCAACCCAAATCTTTTGTTCCCTCTATTTTATCTTGCTTGTTTTGTTCTTTGTCGGTTTGTAATTTATGTTTACTATTTTTGCTCTTTTTGTTTGATAACAAAAGGGGAATAATATGTTTTGAGATTTTTTTCTAATGAATTTTTTTTCTAATTTCATTTATCAACGCTCATCAACTATCTTATTAGAATATCTCAATTCTTACAATGAAACATGCATACTTTAAGGGGGAGCCTAGTTGTGATATTCTATGTTAATTATTCTTACTCTTAAAAATTAAAAATTGTTCACAAAAATAGATGTTTGTCATAGTCAAAAAAGGGGGAGATTGTTAGAACCATGTTGGTTTGAAGAACTATATCCCTCACTTGTTTTGATGATAACAAAATTATTTTTTGGGAACAATTTAAAACACTATTGTTGTGTTTAAGTGTGCAGTTCCAAGATCATGTTTACTTTGAATGACTTTACATTGCATAAGGGGTGTACAAAGGACGAGTTAGGTCGGGTTTGGACTAAGTTAAAGGAACACAAAGACTCTGCTCATATATTCATATTCTAAGTCTAGTGAACGTGCCTCTAGTGAATTTATCCAATACAAACAAGCATGTTATCACTCTACCTCTGAAAAAGCAAGTGATTGTTTGCCTTTGAGAATTGTTAAAAATCAAGTGATTGTCTGCCTTTAATAATTAAGCCAAGCATTTGATCTTCTGACTCTGTCTAAAAGTCAATGCTCTGATAAAAAGTCAACATTCTAAAAAGTCAACACTCTGAAGAATACAAATTTATACATCTTCTGCACAACACTCTAAATCTGTTATTTGTTTGAAGGTTTATGTGAGATACTTCAATTATGGTATCCTCTACTCTCTCAGTCTCCATATCAGGACACGCAGAATCAATTACAATGACTATTTCAAACCAAGGTTTAATGGTGAATCAATTAATGAAGATTTTATACAAAACTTCATGATACATATTGATTTCTTGCAATCATGACCACGACCAAAAAAACCCTAAACTTTTCTATTAAAGGACATGCAACCATCATAGAAAAAAAATAACAATAACAACGCAATGCAATAAGCACAATACAATTGTCTCTGAATTCTTGCCCTCTATCCTTTGTTTTTTCTATGTGCTAAGAAATAGTTTCTAAGAATACAACATTGTAAACATTCTTTAGTGAGAGTATTCAAAAACCCATAAACATACTCTTTTGTAACCTAATCCAGTAGTGGTTTCCTTCCTTAACAGCTTGACTATACTAAGCTAGAAGGTTAAGAAGACTTGAATACAATCAACTTGACTAACAGGTGTTCAGCGGAAGTGTGATTCAGTTGGTGAATTAGTTGATTAAATCTTTCACCTTGAAGAGACTGGATGTAGCTACCACGCTACCATGTTGGTGGTGAACAAGGATAAATTGGTTGCATTGTTATGTGTTTTTGTTTTGTCTGCTCCTTTTTTATCACTTTGTTTTAATCTTTTTTTAACAAAAATTTAAATAAAATACAATTCAAACTCTCTCTTTCTTATGTTTCTTGTTCTACATATATAGCATGCAACATTTACAGGGTTTTACCAAAAATGCAATGCAACATTTTTTCATTTTGCACTTGTTTACAAAAGATAGTTACTACTTTATGTGACTCGTCCTTGTGTTTTAAGAATTTTACTTGTGTCCATCTAGTATACTTACTGCTTTAAGAACTTTACTTATTGCTTTAAGAATTTTAATGAAATATGCTTCTCACTTGTTTTGATGAAAACAAAATCGTTTGTGGAAACAATTTAATGCACTAACATTTTGATTAAGTTGCAGGCTTGAGATAAAGTGTTTTTTTAATAGATTTTTAGTGTATCCTCTAATAATTGGACAATGACAAAGGTACAACATGACTTTGCCTTGCTCCATTTCTCTAAGTCTGATGCGCGAGCAACGCTGTGTCTTGGTTGCCTTTGGAAACACAAGAAATGTCATAGTTCAGTTACCTCTGATAAATGGAAATGTGTTATGGATCGTCTGCCTCTGATGAACTCAACAAGCATTTCGGTTCTCTGCCTCTAATAAGCTTGATAAGCAAGTAACTACATGTACCTCTAATAATCACGTCAATCGAATGATCGTCTGATTCTAAGTCATTATGTATCATCTAAAAAAGTCAACTATCTAAAAAAGTCAATGTTCTAAAAAGTCAAAAAAGTATCAAAAAGTCAACGCTCCAAATAAGACAAAACAACTCAACAAACTCTGATGAACATCCTGAATCTACTCTTTGTTTAAAGATCTTACGACATGATATGACCATTGTAGCCTCTACTTCCCAACAGTTTTAAACAAAATATGCTAAATCATTACAAGATCCATTTTTGGAAAGTTTATATGGCAAATAAATCCCAAAAAGATATGATACGAAACTTCATGAACTATGTTGATTTCCTGCAATTAGGACAACGGCTAGAAACCCTAATTGTTCTCAATAAAAGGATGTGCACCCCTAAAAGAAAGAAATATACAAGCGATAAAAACATATGCACTCTTGTTCAATGTCATATTGTTTCACGTTAGTGCTAATAAAATTTTTGAAGTAACAACTTTATAAACACTCTCTGCGAGAGCTATTTTAGAAAAAAACAAAAACTTTGTTGCTTATATCTTAGGCCAGTAAGGGTTGTCTTCCTCAAGAGCTAGATTGTACTAAGCTAAAAGGTTGAGAATATGGAAAACGGTCAGTATGACTAGTAGGTGTTTAAGTGTATGTCTGATTTTGTGGTGAACTAATGGATTAAATCCTTCAGATACAAGAGATTTGACATAGCTACCATGTTGATGGTGAACCAGGAAAAATCGTTGTGTCTCTTATAAGAACATAAGCGAACCTAAGAGGGGGTGAATTAGGTGTTAAGAAATTTTCTTATTTTTAGAGATTTAGTGATTGATTTTTCCGATTAAGATATTGTATGATAAAAAGTAAATGGCAGAAAAATAATGAACACGACGATATTATCCTGGTTGCCCTTATGACCAAGGGTACATCAAGTCCTCTTGCACACTACAAAATATTTTTCTACTATTGTTAGAATATGTACAAATCCCACCCTAGAATCTCTGCTTCAAACTTCTAAAACACTTCCTAAGATAGCACACCACTATCTTAGATTAGAACACTTGAAGAAAGTACACCACTTTATTTACAAACAATATAATCACTTCAATGATTTTCCAGCAAAATGTTCTTGACTTAAGAATAAGAGTATAACAATTCTACAATGATATTAATCCATTATTGATACAATCATATTAATACAATGAAAATGTATTGCAAGTACTTGAAATATGAAAAATAACTTTGAGAATTTTTCAGAAAAATGTTCAAAGTTTGGTTAGTGGGATTGATTGCGTTTAAACTGAAGTTACAGGGTATTTGTACTCCATAGACATAACTTCATATTAGTCTCCATTGTTCCTAGAGGTTTGATGAACAAATGCAATGATCAAGAACCATTGCAGAATTGAAAAATTGCATTGTTTCGCAGTTGTATTTGGCTATAGCTTGTGTGTAGTCGAATACACCTCTATAACGTTCAATTTTTATTTAAAATTTCAACACTGTATTTGAATACAACTAAGTGAATTTTGCCACTAACTTGTTGTTGTATTCAGCTACACCAGGTTGTAGTCGAATACAAATGTGCAGTCTTAGCCATTGACTTAACACTTGTATTTGACTACACCATCCCGTAGTCGAATACAAATGTTCAGTTTTAGCTACTAACTTAGCACTTGTATTTGGATACACCATCTCGTAGTTTAATACAAATGTTCAGTTTTAGCTACTGACTTATCACTTGTATTCGGCTACAATATGTTGTATTCTAGTACAACGTTGTATTTTGTCAAAAACTTTATTTTCAAATATTGCTTATGCATTTTTGACACTTTGAAAATCCTTTTGATGCATATGCTTAAATGAAAGGTTCTCATGTGCATTTGAAATATAAGAATATTAGATTACATCATGTACCTTTACATTGTATATCTTTTAATATGTTTGACCATAGCTTACTTCAATTATATGACTTCTTTTTGAGCTTGCAACTTGATCACGTTCCTTGGTCTTTGTCTTTATCAAAAACATAATTGTTTTACATCTCTCTTCTCTGTTTTCTTTTACTTGCAATACATTCTTTATTTAAGTTTAGCCACGCGAAAAAATATTTAAATAGAAAACACAATTCAAACCCTCATTTCTTGTGTTTTTCGTTCTACACAATATTCTTTGAGGCAAAAGATGATTTTGTGTATTTCTCTTTTTGACATGCCTCACAAAAAATATCTTATTTATATTTCATATTTGGAAATCCTCTAAATAGGTTGAGTTTGTTCAACTTTGAGATTATTCTCAATTTAGCATGCCCTAATCTTTTGTGCGTATTCAAATGATCTTCATTCATCAACATGAGATACTTTACTTTATATTTTTCTAAGTCAAACAAATTTATTTTATATATGTTGTTTGTCCTATTACCAATAAAGAGTATGGATGCATATGTTTGATTAATAGACTTACTGGACTTTTGATTGAAGACAATATTATAATCGTTGTCAAAAAATTAAATCCCATATGTACTCCATCCTTGAGAGTCATGTGTTGGAACATAAGCCTTTCAACCATCATGTGTTGTGATCATTCACTGTCCAAGTATCATGACTGGTGTTTCAATATTGTTGCTAAGGATATATGAAATATAAATTATTTTGGTCTTAGGTACCCACATCTAGTTGGGTATTGGTTTGTTAGTTTTGAAAGGTTTCTTGTATTTTCATGATTTCAACATAGGACAAGTTCTTTTATCATTACCTTTCTTAAGATCGTAAGAACACATAATTTAAGCTTTTTTTTTTTTTGGATCTTCCTCTAATTCTTGAAACAAATACATTTGTTATTATTTATGCTAACTTCATAGATCATATATGCTTGTTTTCTTCTATCTTAGTCATTTGCAAGAAACTCTTGGAAAGCTATTTCATACTAAACATAATTACATTATATTTTATCTTAGGGTTCTAAAATGTTATCCTAATGAGCTTGATTTTTCCTTATTATTGTTTCAAAATTATTTTCAAGGGTTTTGTACATGTGTTGAGATGGAATGAATCTTTATAAGATTTTTAAGTTTAGAGGAAACGTTTTGGTTTTTATTTAGAAATTCATTTACCATGGCAATAAGTTTGTTGTGAGTAAGATCATAAAATACCTCTATTTTTTCATCTACTAATTCATTATCAATGTCACAATGAACATTTGTCATTAGAGCCATATTTTCTTGCTCTTTATCTACATTTGATGACTTGTCAAAGTCATCCCTAGTAGTTATCAGACTTTTCTTCTTTCCTCTGAAGTCTTTTCTTAAATAGTACTTATTATTTTTACAACTAGTACATTAAAACCTTAACAATGTTTAATGCTCGATAAAACACAAGGTCATCTTAAAAATTTTGGAGGTTTTGTTCTAATCTTATAAATTGGGTCTTTAGTAAAAAGAAGGCAAATTTAATAATTAAAAAATTGGTAAAATAAATTTTTATCCTTATAACCTCATCAATTTACATGATTCACGCAGGCTCTACGCACATCAATCTACATGATGAATATTATTTGGATAGATTAATTCATGTAACAAAAAAAGAGGTATAGATAGCATGTCACCTTCACATGTTGGACTCAAATATACATTTCGGCAACGAGAACACAACAACCATAATTTTGTTCATATAATGCACCGATTATAGAACTCAAAATTACAACAATACACACGACAATATCTATATTAATTAATATATCTATTAATATTTGTCATGTCAGGTCTAGTTGGAATTCATCATAACCGATTAGCATATGTCAAACCACACAAATCACAATTATCCCATATATGTGTATAATTTGATTTTCACAACCTTGTCACAATTAATAATTATTCATTTTTCAATTTTTTTAACATAAATATTTTTTTCTTATAAAATTTAATTACTTCCATACAATAAATCAAACTCTTACGTAAAATTTTTTCCAAAATCATATATCAAACTTTAAATATCCTAAACAAAAAGTACATAAATAAATTTTTGAGTGGTCAAAGGTAAAAATTAAAATATCAATATAATTTTTTAATATTTTGAACTATAGTATAAAAAAACACTACGCCAAAACTATCATTTTACAGCGTGCCTTTTACAATATTTTTTTACTAAAAGCGTTGTTGTAAATTTAACGGAGGATACAACAGCACTTTTTTGACAAGCGCTTTAGCAAACGCGCTGTTGTAGGTCATATAGGGTCATAATGTTTATAGCGCTTTTGCTGAAAGTGTTGTTGTAGGGTCACGTAGCGCTCTCAATAATGTTTACAGCGCTTGTATATGGGTGCCGTAAATTATAGCGCTACCACATTATGTTTACAACACTTTTAGAGCGCTTTGTATATAATATAGCTCTTTCACACAATTACAGGGTCTTTTAGAGCGTTTTGTATATAAGCGCCGTAAAATGGTGCATATTCGATAAAAATAATTCCCTTTAAATAAATAAAAACATATTTAATATGTTCTCTCTCTAACCCTACAAACCCTCTTCTCCTCTACTGTGTTAACCCTCCTCTATTATGCATCGTCTTCCGGTTGAACCCTCTTCTAATGCTCCTCTACTATGCGTCAATTTCTATTGAGTGATTGTTGTCTCAAGTACTTTATTTATTAATTTATTGTTATCACTAAAACTGATAAATTGTTACCTGATAAATCATATAAAATGTTACCTGATAGTAAATGGCATAACCTTGATAAATCAAATAAATTGTTACCTGATAAATCGTATAAAATTTGTTCTTTTTTTAAATCTGTTCGATCTATTCTATTTTGAAATCAGACTGGTATGCATAATCTCGGACCTTGGTTTCCATTTTCCAATATTAGACTACATATTATAGATTGGTATAATATTATCAATAACTTATCATTTGTGTAACACTGCATTCATATAGGTCATATAAAATGGTTCAAAAATGGATGTATGTCAATCCATTGTCAAAAGAGTATGAAAATGGAGTGAAGGGGTTTGTTGAGTTTGTAGTGAAGAATGCAAAAGACCCAAATCGAATCATTTTTCCTTGTTTAAAATGCTGTTTTGGAAAATGCATTAGAGCAGATCAATTAGAAGGACATTTAGTATGGCATGGAATTGATCAAAGCTATACATGTTGGATAAGACATGTTGATAAAAAAAAACACAAATTTTGATAATGGTTCGACATATACTTCAAATGATATCGACACAGATACATATGAGTGGGACCGAGTTAAGGAGATTACAAAAGAAGTTGAAGAAGATCTTCGGGATTGTCCTAAAATGTTTGAGAGTTTTTTGAGTGATGCAGAGAAACAATTATATCATGGTTGTACTAGATTCACAAAACTGTCAGAAATATTAAAGTTGTACAACTTAAAACTAATTAATGGATGGTCTGATAAAAGCTTCACAGAATTATTAACAATCCTGAAATATATGTTGCCAAATGATAATGAACTTCTTAGTCGAACCTACAAGGCTAATCGAATTGTGTGCTCTATTGGCATGAGTTACGAAAGGATTCATGTGTGTCCTAACGATTGCATTTTATTTCGACAACTTGAACTTTCTACTGATGGAATGAATCCACATGATCTTCAAAGCATCTCACACAGCATGTGGCCTGTGATTTTGTTGATTTATAACCTACCTCCATGGTTATGTATGAAGTGTAAGTTTATGATGTTGTCTCTGTTAATTTCTGGACCCAAATAATCGGGGAATGATATCAACGTATACTTGAGTCCTTTAATTAAAGATTTAAAAAATATGTGGGAGACAGGTGTGGAAGTTTATGATGGGTATAAGAAAGAATGTTTCAATTTGAGGACTATATTTTTCGGCACAATTAATGATTTTCCAACATATGGTAATTTATCAAGATATTGCATTAAAGGTCAGTGTGCATGTCTTATATGTGAAGAGAGTACATATTGGATGCAATTGAAACATTGTAAGAAGAATGTACTTCTTGGATATCATAGATTTTTACCTTTTAATCATCAGTATCGTGGATGGAGAAATGCACTCAATAGAGGACGGTACTGCTCTTTTAGCGCCGATGGATATCAAATATTTGAAAAAGTACAAGGTTTGACCAATAAATTTAGCAAACCTTTTGCGGGAGCGCGTGTCAAAACTGGGTGGAAGAAAAATTCAATTTTCTTTGAATTGCCATATTGGAAGTCATTGTATATAAGACCTTTTCTCGATGTGATACATATTGAAAAAAATGCATTTGATAGTGTTATTGGTATGTTGCTCAATGTTTCAAGAAAGTCTAAGGATCGCATCAATGCAAGATTGGACTTGGTCGATATGGCAATAAGAAATGAATTGGGTCCAAAAAAGAAAGGAAATTGCACATATCTACCTCCAGCTGCTCATACTCTATCTAGAAAGGAAAAACTGTTTTATGTAAATTTCTACACGAAGTTAAAGTTCTAGAAGGATACTCTTCAAACATTAAAAATTTAGTTTGTATGAAAGACCTCAAGTTAAAAGGTTTGAAGACCCATGACTGTCATGTTCTAATGGAGCATTTGCTACCAATAGGTATACGTTCCATTTTACCAAAAAAAGTTCGATGAACCATAACTAAATTATGTTTCTTCTTCAGGGAAATTTGTAGTAAAGTGATCGATCCTCAAAAATTACCGACATTGTAGAGGGAAATTGTTCTTACTTTGTGTGAGCTTGAAATGTATTTCCACCCTCGTTTTTTTATATAATGGTTTACCTTACTATTCATCTAGTTAAGGAGACACAACTTTGTGGGATAGCTTATATGAGATGGACGTATCCGATAAAGCGATATACGAAAATATTAAAAGGGCACGTAAAAAGTAGAAGTCGACAACAAGATTGTATTGTTGAACGGTACATTGTCGAAGAAGCTGCGGATTTTTTTACTAAATATTTGTCCAATGTTGAATCCATAGGGCTTCACATGTCTCGTCATTCGGGAAGAATAATAGGAGAAGGGATAATTGGAAAGAGAGTAATGACTATATCAAGGACAGAATGGAGCAAACACAATTGTATGTTCTGCATAATGATGATGAGGTTCAACCATATGTTACAACACACATGGATCAATTATCTAGTTTGAACATGAATAGGAATCAAAATTGGATAAGACGATAGCATAATCGAAGTTTTATAACATAGCTAAAAAATCACATTAACTCAAAGTTTGATATAGACCCCAGTTCAATTTCACAAAGATTGAGGGGCCTAGCATGTTTACATGTCTTTTCTTACACGGGTTATGTAATTAACAGCTACACATTTTATACCAAAGAACAAGATGATCAAACCACTATGCAAAATAGCAGAGTTACTCTCGTAGCTGAAGCGATGCATATCTCAAGTGCTAGCTCAATTGGTAGTGGGATTGTGATGAGGCGGTATTTATCCCCTAGGTATCGGGCTCGAATCCCACGGGAGGCAAAAACTCGCCAGGATTTCTGTGACACCCTAAATCCCAAAATAATATATATAATAATTTATATCATATTCTTATGACAATTGCAGCGGGTAATTGGGACGGACAATTCAAATTGGCCCTGTCCTCATAGATCCCCTCAACTCAACCCGAGACACATATACGTGATAGTCGAGGTAAACGTGATCTTCCCTCCCCCCGTTAGCTTAGACTACTCCATTAAGAGCACCATATTTAAGAATCATCACTATCCCATCAAGTATGGGGTACTTCAATATTTTCATCACAATTTTATAATATCATTAATCATAAATAATCATGATCATCGTATAAACTCATCACAATTTTATAACATCACTATCATCAATCAAAAATCATCATTATCATCACGTAAGCATATATCAAACCATGCATCCATATTTTATTATCACATCACATAATTTCATCAAATCAAACATGTACACATAATTTCATTCAACATCCAACATCACAATCATAACAACTATCAACTACCACACAAGTATTGAAAATTAAATCAATCAACACCTTATAAAAATTTCTATTTCACATTTTAATCTCACAATTCTCATATTTCAAATTAATCAATTTATCTCTCAAAGGGCTACTACCGTACGTAGCAAGCCCTGAATGAATCGTTGGGAAATACGGTTTTCCCGTTCATCTCACAATATATTATACTCATTAATTCAAACGATCTCTCACCCCTTACCTTATTTCGACGCTTTCAGACACAAGTACAATTCCACGAGCAAACAATATTTGTTCTTTGACTTTTTGTCCTTCAATCAATCTAACTCGACAATTTATGGGTAAACGTCAAAAATAAATTATGCGAAAATAGTCTAAAAACTGATTTCGAAATTCGGTCAAAGAAAATTACCATAAATCAGAAAACCAATCAGTGGATAATATAGCCACTTTTCACACGGTCGTTTTGGCGTTGGTTTCACTAAAATCGGACTTACGGTGAAGGAGAACGGTGCAAAATAAGGATTTCTGTAAACGGAGAAATCGGGTATTTTAGGGAGAAATTCGGGTTGTTAAAAATCTGAAAAACTGTATTTAACTGAATAGATGAATGAGTAAAACAACATACTGAAATTTGGACGAAAACAGAGAAACTGTTCTGGGACAGTTAAGGATCGCTGGTGTCAAACGATACGATTATTGTTGGTTTCCTCTTGATTTTAGTGGTTCTGGCCGTAAGCTTCCTTGTTTGTTCTTTTATTTTGTTTTATTAACAATTTAAATCATTTACACACATGGGTCAAGCCCATTAGACTCATTTTAGGTTTTACTATTACTATTTTATTTTATTAAAAATAAAAAACACAATTTCATTAATAAAACATTATTAATATTTTAAAACTAATAATTTATAAAATACCTTTAAAATACATTAATAACCAAAACTCTCATATTCTATTTAATCACTATAATTACACTTATTTTTCCAAATACTTACGTTAAATTACTACGTTACAAAATATTTAAAATTACAAAATAAATAAATATATAAAATCAACACTTTATATTAATTACTATTTCAAAATAAACAAATATAAAATCATGATGCCATAACAAGTATATAAAAATAAAGAGAATAAAACACAATAGTACCACTATCTCAAGATAATTATTTTTAAAATGAATAATTAAAATTAAATATATTTAAAATTAAATAAATATAATTAAGTACACATTTAATATTAGTTAAACGCAAAAAGAATTGGGTAACACAATAGTACCACTATCTCGAGATTTTTTCTGTAACACCCCGGCCCTCCAGCGTTACCGGCAATGTTACCTCACGAACTTCTCGCCCCCCCCCCTCCCCCTTTCCTCAAATTGGAAATCCTGGCGAGTTTTTGCCTCCCGTGGGATTCGAGCCCGGTACCTAGGGGATAAGTACCCCCTATTAAAATCGACAAGCAAGAACCCTAACTCATCAATCTGAATGCCATTATGATTATCGACCCTGTAACAAAGATGAGCCTTTTATTTTAGCTTCGCAAGCTCAACAAGTGTTTTGTCACTTATTCTGCTGATGATAAATGGTTCATTGTTATGATAACAATAACGATGAAGATGTTGGTAATGATCCTTTATTTGCGACATCACAACCACGCGAAATTGATTCAACTGATGATGGTTTATATCTTAGAGATGATCATGATGGGGGAATTTGGATTAATCCATTGTTACGTATCGTTAAAGGACAAACAAATTTGAATCCCACCATGAAAAGAAGTAGGGCATCTTAAGGTGTTTAAGTGTTTTATTAAGCCATGTAGTTTGAACTCATCATGTAATTCATACTAAGTTCATGTAATTTAAGTGTTTGACCTGCCATAGCTGAGTATTTTAGCATTTAGCTTGAATTGTATTTGATTTTCTACTTATACTAATTTTCTGCTTATACTGAATTTGAACTTGAAAAAGCTATGTTTGATTGAGCATTTTCCTTGAACTTGAACTGATCCCAATTTGAACTGATCATGTAATTTAGCATCGATTTATAGGTATTTAACTAATTATTTGGAAAAATAATCCAAATATAGGTATTTTACATAAACTGAAATTGTAATTTAGCATATTTCAATTACAAATCATAAGCGCTGAACATAAACTTGTAATTTTAAAGTGCTTTTGTCCATAACGCTGTGAAAGGATTTCAAAAATTAGACTACAAATCATTTTACAGCGCTTTTGTCCATAAGCGCTTTAAAATGCTTTTAAAAATTAAATTAAAAATAATTTACAGCGTTTGTTCTTTAAGCATTGTAAAAGGCTTTCATAAAATTAAATTACAAACATTTTATAGCACTTGTTCTATAAGTGTTGTAAAAGGCTTTTGAAAATGCTCATATACAACGTTTTTAATCATTACAATGCTTTTTCTCCATAAGCATTGTAAAATACTCATATAGCGCCTTTTATAAAGTCTTTAAAAGAGCTTTTTATATATTCTTCTAAAGCGCTTGTTGAGAAAGCTTTGTAATAGGCTAGGTCTTTTAAAGCGTTTTTTGGACAAGCGCTGTAAAATGGTCTTTAAGTAAATTGATAATAAGAAACCACTTCATTTTCTTCTTCATAATGTACTATCCTACGAACTTGGCAGTGCGAAACCTCCTCATTTTCATCTTCATTACGTATTCTCCATCTTCGTTACTCTCCATACGAACTCTACTGGCCATCTTCTCCCTCTTCACTAATATCCCTACGAACCCTCTCCATACGAATCCTATTGCGAATCCTCCATACGAAACCTTATGCGTCGTCTTTTCGTTGTTCCTACTTAAGAAAAGTTGTAACCCTAAACCCATAAATTGTTGTTGTCAGGTATTGTATTTATTAATTTGTTGTTGTTACTAAACTGCATGTTGAACTTATACTGCTACTTAGACTACTGCATATTATACTTGTTGGACTTATACTGAACTTATAATTATATAGTATAAAATGTGTAGATAAATGGATTCCAATAATGATTTAGATCGTCGAAATGATGAAGTTGTAAATACTAAGAGTTATTAAAATGAAGTTAAATGTGGGGAAACTATTATGCAAAAGGTCATCAAAACAAGAAGTAATGGAATTAAATTTGAGGTATACTATACTTTGTTTAGAATTTATTTTTTATCTTTTTTGAAAGCATGCACTTACTCTATGAGTTTATTACATGGGATGGAATCAAAGTGGTCAACCAATTAAGTCCAACAGTTCATTGATGGTAGTTACATAGGTGCGGTTGTTTGTCAAAATATCCCAATAACAATTGATGATTGGAGAGATAAAGTTTTGAAGGATGCTAAAGATATATTGTGGAATGATATACAAGTAGCTTTTTTACTCCATTTTTTCTTACTTAGACTTTTTTCTATTGAAATACTTGTACTCATACTCTATCTTTATTTGGTTTGTATTAAACTTTTAACGTTGATGAGGTGCGAAAAAATTATATGCTTAGAGTTTCTAGAAAAATACACATAAGATTTAGATCTCATTTGTCAAATTGCTACTTAAGAGATCGTGATGGAAATTTGAATGTTGAAGCTCCAAAAATATACAAACTATACATATCAAATAAAGAATAGAGCGTTTTTGTAACTAAACATGCAGACCTCACTTTTGTGGTAATATTAATTTATTAGAGTTTGTGTTTTATTCATATTCATAGCGTATTTTTTTATACGATCGTTATTTTTTTATATAGAGTATAAGTATGAAAAATTGGGAGAGAGCAAAAAATCCAATGCATCAATACAAAAAAAGCATATGAGGTATCCACGTTTAGAGCAAAATATTGTAAGTAAACATCACTTTTATATAATGTGGTAGATTATTAAATATAGTTTCATATTAATATTTTCTTTATGTCTTAACGAATAGCTTCAAGAGACGAAATCCGATCAACCATTAGGTCGTCATATTTTGTGGAAGGAATCTCGTTTGAATAAAGATTGAATAGTTACTGAAAATGTTCAACAAGTGATAACACAATGTGAAATTCTATTATCACTTTAATATTTTTTTAATATTGTATTTTAAAAATGATATTGAACTTATCTTTTTAATTATACATGTATTTTAGGAGAATCTAGAACAATGTTCTGAAAATCCATAGGAGAATAAACAAGTTAGTTATAGGGACATACTTGGTAAGGTATTTAATGTTCCTAAATATTTTGACCGTGTGAGGAGTAAAGTATTTGGCATAACTCCAAAAAGCTATTTTTCACATGAGAAGCACACAAATCCATCTAATGAGGAAGTACTAGAGAAGCTGAAAATCCTAACCGAGCAAGTTTCATTTTTGGTGAAAACGAATAAGGAAAATCAACTTCCGGTGTGTCAACATGAAATAAAACTAGATAGGGAAAATGGTAGTTGCAACATTGGTCGTAAAAGTCTTCAAGAAGTAACTAATTACTTAATGAAATAAGAAATTCATTCAACCTACTTATTTCACATACTTATATATTAACCATTGATTTAGGGTGTCTCATCTTGCGTGCTATATTAATCCTCCCCTACTCATCGCAAGGTTGGAAAAGGAACATTGTACAATATTTTGGTAGAAGTATTACATCATACTTTGATCCATGTCGGTCATGTTAAAGTTTCACAAGTGAGTGCTTTTGAACCACTTGCACCATTGTCAATACCCGACAACAATGGAGATATGAATTTTTTGGGAGAATCAATAGGTAGTTACGTGGCATGGCCCAAAAATATTGTTGGCATAGATACGGTATGTTTAATTGCTATGTATGTTTAATTGTACAATTATGATTGATTATGTTTAATTCCTGATTTTTCCGCTGTTAACTTTAATTTCACATTTATTTAGATTCTTACAAAGTCTAAAGGGAATAACAAAAAGATTCCTCACAACGAATCAGACACTTCACTAGATAAGGTTTGACATATACATCAATTGAATATGCAATGATTAGCTTACTATAATAAATAAAAAACTTATCAATCTCATTTTTTCAGATTCAAGCAAAATCTGTTGTGTAAGACCCTTAATTTTAAATTATAATTTATGTATTTTGAGGAAATTTTGTGCTGAATTTCTGAGACTTTTTAGCCCATTTTATGGTATTTTGTGAATTTAATGCCAAAAATATTTTTGGATCCCCGATTAAATTATTCGTCGAGCAATAGTTTTATTTATTTACGTTACGAAGAATTTAATACCAGACAATTTTGTTAAAAATACTTCGGGTTGCTGAAAATTGTATCTGCCAACTGAGTTGCAACGAGAGTTGATATTTTTAACAAAAAGTGGTTTGGAAAGTGATGGGTGAAATAGTAATTTTATAAAATATCTATATATCAGTTTAAGTATATATATTTATATATATATATATATATATATACATAAGAAAGCAAGAAGCAGGAAGGGAAACTTAAAGCAAGAAGCAGAGAGAGAAACAGAAAGAAAGCTTCGATCTTCTTCTCTTTCTTTCCTTTGTTTTTCAAAAACAAAACTAAAACCATAAAACACAAACCCCCATTTATTTATTAGATCTAAGCTTCCATTCGAGAAATGACAGAAGAGGAAGTTGCTCATTGCCACGCTGCGGTGCTAATGGGCTAGTTTACCGAAATTAATTACGGTACTGTAATCGCGTGTTAGAGCTATCGTTAAGGTACGAGTGTAACACCCAGTTTTTCAAAGCGAGGGTGTATTTTTTTTCAAAAGAGAAATTAAAATAAAACAGAGAAATAAATAAGGTAACACCTTTGGATAAATAATTAAGTCATTATAATTTACAAGCAGCGGAAAAAGTTCTCAAAATATGAATTCAAAATATTTTCATCACAAAAGTGGTACAGTCTTTCAGTTTAAAAATAAAAGCAACCCAAAAGAAAGACATTTGTTCCCTATGTGTCAACCTAGTCTGATCATTCTACAAAACAACTAAACACCCTGAGTGATCTCCACGCGCCCCGTGAGATCCTCCTAACGTAGCTCCAATCAAGCATTCCCATCTACCTTCCCATCTGTAGGGTACGAACCGGTAGGATCATCCTGGCTCTCATCTGAGGGCAAAGCCCAGATTTCCACAATAGTTGTAAAGGGTCACCAACCGAAATTAACAGTTAACACATAACATTTAAGTTTCTAAATGCACAAACTATCCTCTCAACTAAGCATGCACCTTAAAAGGATTTTCCATATGCTAAAAGTTCATATAATGCTTGCCAAATGTAAATGAAATCAAATAAATTTCTCAATCCATCAAGTAATATATAACTTACCAAAACATTGATAAATCAATTGAGAAATCAATTATCTAACTCAAAATAAGATTTTCCACTGAGCCAATCGATTGGGCAAATCGATGTCGTGAAAGTTTTTAGTGAAAATTGAACTCTGAACTTACATCAATCGATTGGGGAAATCGATTTCGTGAAAGACTAAGCCCCTGTATTGGCCAATCAATTGGGCAAATCGATTTCATGAAAGACAGAGCCCCTGTATTGAAGCCAATCAATTGGGCAAATCGATTTCGCGAAAGACAGATCCCCTGTAATGCTCCAATCAAGCATTCCCATCTACATTCTCATCTGTAGGGTACGAACTGGTAGGATCATCCTGGCTCTCATCTGAGGACAAAGCCCAGATTTCCACAATAGTTGTAAAGGGTCACCAACCGAAATTAATAGTTAACACATAACATTTAAGTTTCTAAATGCACAAAATATCCTCTCAACTAAGCATGCACCTTAAAAGGATTTTCCATATGCTAAAAGTTCATATAATGCTTGCCAAATGTAAATGAAATCAAATAAATTTCTCAATCCATCAAGTAATATATAACTGACCAAAACATTGATAAATCAATTGAGAAATCAATTATCTAACTCAAAATAAGATTTTCCACTGAGCCAATCGATTGGGCAAATCGATGTCGTGAAAGTTTTTAGTGAAAATTGAACTCTGAACTTACATCAATCGATTGGGGAAATCGATTTCGTGAAAGACTGAGCCCCTGTATTGGCCAATCGATTGGGCAAATCGATTTCATGAAAGACAGAGCCCCTGTATTGAAGCCAATCGATTGGGCAAATCGATTTCGCGAAAGACAGATCCCCTGTAATGAATCTATTCGATTTGCTAAATCAATTTCTTAAGTGGTTTTAAAAAAACACATTACCAAATCGATTGGGTAAATCGATTCCCCTGTAAATTCTTCCAAAAATACATAAACTAACTCAATCATATTCAAACACAACTCCAAATCTTAACACTTAGCAATTTCCACACAAACACCACGACAATTGGGTTTCGAAATAGTTTTACACTCCATCCCCTTCACACACAATTCAAAACATAACTCTTAGTAAAATCATACAATCACAATGACATCTCAAGTTCAAACACTCAATCATAAACTTGAATCAACACACTTACGCACAATTTCAAAACATACCGCTTAACAGTTACAACGCAATACCCACACAGACAATATGAACCAACAAATCACATGGCATCACCTTGACTCGACAATCCCAACACGAACAAGATGAACCAACAAATCACATGGCATCACCTTGACTCGACAATCCCAACACGGACAAGATGAACCAACAAATCACATGGCATCACCTTGACTCGACAATCCCAACACAGACAAGATGAACCAACAAATCACATGGCATCACCTTGACTCGACAATCCCAACACGGACAAGATGAACCAAAAAATCACATGGCATCACCTTGACTCGACAATCCCAACGCAGACAAGATGAACCAACAAATCACATGGCATCACCTTGGCTCGACAATCCCAACACGGACAAGATGAACCAACAAATCACATGGCATCACCTTGACTCGACAATCCCAACACGGACAAAATGAACCAACAAATCACATGGCATCACCTTGACTCGACAATCCCAACGCAGACAAGATGAACCAACAAATCACATGGCATCACCTTGGCTCGACAATCCCAACACGGACAAGATGAACCAACAAATCACATGGCATCACCTTGACTCGACAATCCCAACGCAGACAAGATGAACCAACAAATCACATGGCATCACCTTGGCGCGACAATCCTAACACAGACAAAACTCAAACATATTCACAAATTTATTCCATAATTCACGCCAAAACACAACAATTCATTTCTCCACAAAATCATTTTCACGACGACATTAAGTAAACGCAGATATTAAGAGATTCCCCATTCTTAATACTCATTTAACTTAACGATTTTCACAACAGACATTAAGCAAACAGAAATTTTAAGAGATTCCCCATTCTTAATACTCTTTTAACTTAAACGATTTTCCAAAACAAACATTAAGTAAACAAGACATTAAGAGATTCCCCATTCTTAATTCTCATTTAACTTAAATGATTTTCACAAACTCACATTAAGTAAACAAGACATTAAGAGATTCCCCATTCTTAATACTCGTTTAACCTAATGGTTTTCAAATTCCACACAAAACAAACTCAAACATACTTTCACATTCAATCCATAATTCACACCAAATCATTTTTCCACACAAACCACACAAAAC
Organism: Cicer pinnatifidum; assembly: GCA_037974775.1. Lineage (NCBI taxonomy): Eukaryota > Viridiplantae > Streptophyta > Magnoliopsida > Fabales > Fabaceae > Cicer > Cicer pinnatifidum. The sequence goes on along the minus strand of JBBPBR010000007.1, from coordinate 32,767,309 downwards.
ACATCTCAAATTCTATAATTATCAATTATGAACACGTCGAATACGACGACACAAATCAACACAATCCATCATTCAAACCCAACAAATTTCATTTACTCAAAATCATACATAAATGAGGTAAATTCATTTTCCATGAAACATTCATCAATATCACCAAAACCCCACATTAGAATTTCACCCATAAAGCATTAATTCGTTTTTCCCCAAATCAACGCTTCAACCCTAACAAAATTTTTTTCCACACAACACAGATAAGGCCCTAAATTCAAACTAAAAGTTTGGAAGGAGCCCTTACCTTCACGTTAGGTTTAACGTGCGATTACAGTACTGCGAGTAAGTCCGGTAAAATCTCTGCTCGCAACGTCGCTTCCAAAGTTGGTCCACTAGCATCGTAGCACGGAGGTGAGCAACCTTCCCTTCTATCACTTCTTGAAAGGAGGCTTAGATCTAGATGAAACGGGGAGGTTTGTGTTTGAATCCCTAATACCGTTTTTCTTCATTTTAGAAACAACGAGGAAGTATGAAGCTGAGAAAACCTTGCTCTCTTACCCACTAATCCTTGGGTTTCTATTCTTGATGTCAAAGAACGAAAATGGAAGCAAAACCAAGAAGAAGAAAAAAAGGAGGAGGGAAAGGTTTTCGCGAGGCAAAGGAGAGGAAGGAGAAATGTTTTTCCTTTGCTTTTCCTTCCTTCTATTTTCTTTTCTTTCTATTTTCTTTTCTCCTATTTCCCTCCAACCATATATATATATATATATATATATTACTTACAATATATAAATATATAGATTTATATATTAATATATTATAATTAAAACAAACCAACAATTATCTAACAACTCTTACCCCCATCATTTCATTCCCCTCTTAATCTAATTTAATAAAAATATCTACTCTCGTCGCAACTCAATTGACCGGTACAATTTTCAGCAACCCGAGATATTTTTAACAAAATTGCCCGATATTAAATCCTTCGTAACGTAAATGAATTATTTTCCGACAAATAAATTTTAATCCAATTTCCAAAAATATATTTTCGCCCTTTAACTCACTAAATACCGAAAACTGGGTTAAAAGCCTAAGCAAATTAACACAAAATATCCTAAAATTGTATAACTTAAGATTTAAAATTACGGGTCTTACAAAGGGCTCCTTCCAAACTTTTAGTTTGCATTTAGGAAATTATTTGTGATTTTGTAGAAAAGAAATCTGATGTATTTGAGGTGTGATTTTGTGAAAAATTAATTTAATGTGATTATGTGTAATTTAGTGGAATTTAAATTTGAGGTGTGGTTTGTGGTGATTCAAGTTTAGTGTGATTTATATGTTCGTAATTATTATTATGAATTTTTGAGATGTGATTTATTTGTGGATTTTGTAGAAAATGAATTGATGAAATTTGGTGGTTTATGTGTAAAAATGTGCAGTTTTGAAATTGGGTGAGTTATGTTGGAATTGTTGAAATTTAATTGTGGTGTTTTATGTGTGTTGTTGAATTGAATTGATTATTGTTAATGTGAATTGGCGGTAATTAAATTTGATGAGTTTGAGTTACATAATGAGTTATTTTCAAATAAATGAGTTTGAACTGAAGTTGAAATTTTACGAAAAATTTAGAGTTGTTAAAGTTGTGAAAAAGTTCAAATTTTAACTAAGTTAAAGAGTTTGAGTAAAAAGATAATTTCAAATTAACAATGGTTACAGTTTAAAATGTTACTCTTTTAATTACTCTTTGACGGAGTTTAACAAGAAAAAAAAAAGTTTAGAGTATTTTATTAACTCAAAAATTTTGGTGCTTTAATAGTCGAGTATGTGCATGTGAAATTTGGACAATATTTGTTTTATTTAGTTTTAAGTAAATAATATAGATTATTTGGTTTTAAAAGTTTGATGTGTCAAAAAGATTTAATTTTGGGAATGTCGTTGTTGTTGGATTAATTTTATTGTGAACAAATTGTTATAAATATTTATGTTTATGCAGTTAGCTCCTTGAGTCTCGAAAAGGAATCGAGACCGTTGGCACCGAGTTAGCGGTGGGGAGAACTCTGATATATTAATGTTGTTGTGGTGATTTATGGTTGAAAATTTTGGAGATTGAATATAGTGATTTATGATTGAAATTTGTGGAGATTAAATTCGGTGATTAATGTTTGAAAAATTTTGGAGATTAATATGGGTGATTTATGTTGAATTTGGGGAGAATTAAATTTAATTTGATTATGTGTTCATAATTGATGTTATGAATGTTTGATGTGTGTTTGAGGTGTGGGTTGTGGTGATTTACGGTTGGTGTGATTTATGTATTCATAACGATTATTATGAATTTTTGGAGATGTGATTTATGTGTGGTTGTGGAAATTTTAATTGGTGTGAATAAATATGTTTGAGTATGCTTTGTGTTGTGTTTGAAAAATCATTAGTGTTAAATGAGTATTAAAAATGGGAAATCTTTTAATAGCTGCATTTACTTAATGATTATGGTGAAAATAGTCAGAGTATGCTCATGCATTTCATAGTACATGGTGACCGCGATGGGGCCATGGTGATAGTGGTGACCGTGATGGGCCACGGGATGATGCCATGTGAATTGTTGGTTCATCTTATCCTTGCGGGGATTGTCGCGTCGTGCTGATCTGTGAGAGATTGCACTCTAGAATGTGTTGATATGTGAGCGATTGCACTCTAGAAAATTGTGCTGGTCTGTGAGCGACTGCACTCTTGTATGTCGTGATGGTCTGTGAGAGACTGCACGCTAGTAAATCGTGTTGATCCGTGAGAGATTGCACCTTGGTAATTAGTACTGGTTTGTGAGAGGCTGTACAATTATGATTTACGCCCCTCGAGGAGGGTTTTGGTTTGGAATTCCGGAATCATGCATTTTGGCATATACGCATTGCATTAGGGTGCTTGGCACGCGAGTCATGTTTGTTATACTTTGATGACTGTATATACATATTTGGTTATTGTTGTGATTTGTCGTAATTGCTTGGAGGTGTGAAGTTGGGTTGATTAAGTTTTGATGTATTTATGTGTTCATAATTGATTTAATGAATATTCGATGTGTGATTGAGGTGTGATTTGTGGAAATTAATTTGGTGTTAATTATGTGTTCATAATTGATAATATTAATGTTTGAAGTGTTGATTGATTCAGAGCCATTTTAGAATTGAAAATCTACATTTTCTCAATTGTATTCGACTACAACAATGCAGTTTGTTAAAACTTTATTTTTCAATATTGTTTATGCATTTTTGGACATATGAAAACCCTTTCGAGGAGTATGCTAAGACGAAAGGTTCATTTGAGCATTTGAAAATATAAGAATTTTGCTATGTGATATTTGTTAATTTCGGTTGGTGACCTTTACAATTATTGTGGAAATCTGGGCTTTGCCCTCATATGAGAATCAGGATCATCCTACCGGTTAATACCATGGAGATGGGAAGGTAGTTAGTCATACCTGACTGAAGTTGTGTCAGGAGGATCTTGCGGGGCGCGTGGAGAGATCATCCGGGTTGTGTAGTTTTTGTAGCATGATCAGATTATAGGGTTTAGTTGTCTTTCTTTTTTGGATGTATTTATTTCAATTTGAAAGACTGTACATATACCTCATATTGTAAGCTTGACTTTTATTTTGATGGGTCCTAGTACCATTTTTTTTTATGCGACATGGGGAAGTTAAAATTCTTGGGGCGGTGCTTTTGTACAGGTGTCTGCCGAGAATACTCTAGGGGTATGAGCTATGTCTGATAGGTCTCATAGCCCCGGTGTATTTTGTCGTATAAATACTTTGGGTTTGGATTTCAAAAACTATTTCCGCTGCTTGTAAATATTTGTGACTTTGTCGTTATGTTACGACTTAAATATTTATCTAAAAGTATTTTCTTTGTTTTATTTCTTTGTTTTTAGAAGGGAAAAAAATACACTCGCGCTGTTAAAAATAGGGGTGTTACACGTTGCACCGCAAATCTACTAGAAATCAGCCGCACCGCAAATTAGATGCACCACAAATGAAAGTTCATGGTATAAATAAATCTAGCAACATTGAAAAACTGGATCGTGGAAAATCAGTTGTTGCTCCTAAAACAAGTCATTCGCGCCTTTCTCGATTTGGGTCGTATCTTGACATACAAGCAAAAATGAATATGGACAGCAATGATTCACGTATCATACACATGGAGAAAGGTATTTTCGGAGATGAGTATAAAGAATTACTTAATAAATAGCACACATATGAACTTCTCAATCATAAGGAGTTGAGTGCTACTATCATCAGCTTATACATTAGTTAATTGCATCAATGCCCATAAACTAATTTGTTGGTAATTAATCTAATTTGATATTTTCATTGAAGATTTTTGTATTAAAAGTTGGTGTGCATGCGTAAATTGTCAGATAGATTTTCATTCTTATCTCCCCATAAGTTGTCCATGTTTAAAATCAATACAGTTAATGTAAAAAAATATGTCGTTGATATACTTTTGAAAAATAAAGAGATGGATAAAATGTTTCTTGCACCATATAATTCAGGGTAATTATATATTCTTTATCTATATGTTTTTAATTTATGATACTTTATTAGTTGTGTAAACAAAGTTGTCAACCAAATTTTTGTTGTTGTAGACAACATTGGGTGTTGTTTTTCACCAATGCCACCTTTGAAATTATATACTATTTAGATCTACTGCACAATCATTATAATAATTACTCGAATATAAAGGATATCTTTGATTCGTAAGTAATATTCATTTATTTCTTACATATAAAAATAATGTATTTGGTAATTGAATAATAATCACATTTATTTGATAGTGTCTTATAAGTTTTTCGCGCTCAAAAGGGTGCTACAGTTTCGAAGCATAAGTCAAATAACATGACATGGATTCCAATAAATGTTTGAAATTTTTGTTAGAGAACTTAATTATATGCCTTTAAAATTTCATTTACAATCAATGCATAAATATTTAATGGCGTACATGTTTTATTTTATAGTGCTCTCGTCAAACTAACAACATAGACTGCGGATATTATATATTGCGATTAATGAAGGAGATTGTTTATATGAATCAAAATATTCCAGAAACGGTACGTTCTATATATATATATATATATATATATATATATATATATATATATATATATATATATATATATATATATATGATTCAAACTTATATATGTTCAAATATTATACTCATAGTACTTTAACAACTCCAATTCAACATATTTTGAAAGTGATCTAACTAAAATAAAGGAAGACTAGTGTCAATATATGATCGAACTGAAAGTTATATAATTTGTTAATAGGTGAATTTCACATTGTAAACTATTATATATTGTATATTTTTGTATAAACTGATAATTATTTTAATTAGTTTATTTTATTTTTTGTTACAGTGGGGTAAAATAAGAAATTGTTGGGAAATTGGCATGCTAGAAATTGTTGATCATTATTTGAATTATAAACATGATTGTTGTTGTGCATATGTAATTGATATTGTAAATATGATATTATTGTTGTGAATATGTACTGAATATAGTACTGATGTAATTGAATTTGTTGTTGTGAATATGTTTTAAATTAAAAAAATTGTAATTGTGTCAATATGTGCTTGATGAATATGATTTTGGAAAAAAATTGAAAGACAATGTTTTTAAAAAAAAAATATATATATATATATATATATATATATATATATATATATATATATATCATTAAAGACCTGTTTATACAAATCAGCGCTTTTTAAAAAATGTCATTAAAAAATGTCAATCCGATTTACAGCGCTTTTAATAAAAAGCGTTGTAAAACTAGTATAAAAATGCACATATTATTGCGCTTTTTTGAAAAAAAAAATGTTGTAAAACTAGTACAACAAGCGGCACTTTTTAGAATAGATTTACAGCGCTTGTTTTAAAAAACATTGTAAAACTAGTATAACAAATACGCTTTATATGCACCTATTACAACGTTTTTTTAAGAAAAACTATGTAAAACTATTCTAAGAGAAGTGTTGAACGCTAAAGATTATAGCACATTTTTATTTTAAATAGCAATGTTGTATCGTTCAACAATACTAAATACTACGGTGCTTAAAAAGCTTTAAAAAAATGTTTTAAAAAATTATTTTGGACTTAGTGAAAAATTAGAACCTCTCAAATTAGATTCATGCACGGTGATTGTACAGGTTAAGTTGCGGTTCGTAAAACTCAAGATACTAAATAAACCTCGTTCACCAAATAAATAATAAATTATTACAACAAAAAAACCCAAAAAATCATAAATAAGGCAACTGCTAAGCCTCGTGTATTTGCCTATGTAAATTAATAGCCTCGTGTATTTGCCTATGTAAACTAATAACCTCGTGTGAAGCGTGATGCTCGTGGACATATCTAGTAATACAAAATTTACTTACTTACTTTTAAATAAAATAAATAAATAATAATGTAGGTGCTCCTATTTGCCAACAAACAGATGTATCTTAAGAAATATTCTATAAATTTGATTATATTAATTTAATAGATAATTTTTTATCAAAAATTATTTATTAAATTAATATAAATCAAGGTATGGATACTTTAATAAAAAAATATAATTTTTTTATATAAATTAATTAAGATAGTTAAACTGTTCAATTAAAATACAAAATCACAATAACAGTTTAAAAATTCACAAATTATATTTTTTGACACTAATAAATCAACTCAAAAATATAAATAATAATATATAAATATATAAAAAAATCATCAAATATTTTACCCCTAATAAAATAATATAGAAAAAAGGATACGAGTACTTTAACCAAGGTAAAATATGTGGCAAACACAAGACATATAGTTTTATGCATACCTGAAAATTAAATAAACCAAAATTTTGATTACTTGTCAGATAATAGATCCAAATCGACATGTAATGATAATTGTACATGTTAATATCTCTATTTAAGATTGTGCAAAAAAAAATCAGTTATGAGATCCAAATCTAAAATCGAATTCAAATTCATTTTAAATATTAAGTTAAAATAATATAGTTATAATTCGGTTTATTTATCAATTGGTTGGATATCCATTTATATTTTATATTTGGATTTGATTTTTATCCACTCAACTCCCAAAAATTCTAAATCCCCAAAATTCCAAAACGATTCTGATTTTGTCATTATCCCACCGACCTTCTACCTTTCAGTAGCATTTTTTGATAATTTATTACTAATTTCATTGAGATATTAATAATTTCATTGAGATATTACTAACTTCATTTAATCAATTGTTTATTACTAAACAATCGTACTGTATGATAACTATTTAATTAATTAATATATTTAATATTTATTGAGCAAGACTAAAATATGATAGACTAAATATTTTAAATGTAATTTCTTAAATTATTGATTTTTAAAGGATAAATTTTTTCAAAATGTTACATTAATATGTTACGATGAATGATATTGATATTTAGTTTTTGCTCAAACTTAACTTAATTATAAATGCTCAAGATAAAAATTAATATATTAAATCTTATAAATATTTTAAATTTACTAAATCTTGTGATGGTGGTGTCCATCTTGGTGTTGGAAATAAACTTTCAAGTGTTTGTATTTTCTACAGTTTTATAATGGTGCGGTACTTCTTAAATTTGATCGAAGAAACTTTGAAGTGTTTGTATTTTCTACGATTTTAGTAATAAGCAATTTATTGAACTAGTATGAATCAGAATAGATGGTCGTAATGAAATTAGGGTAATAAATCAATTTTAATCGCAAATTTTTATAAACAATTGAACATGTTCAATTTTAATCACAAGAGAAATCAATGGTATAGTTGATGTATGTTTTTTTATTGAGCTTTCATTTTATAAAAATAATCGATTTTTAAATATGCATAATCGATTTTGTTTTAAATAACTAGTTTTTAAACTATGAATAAATGATTTTTAAAAAAACAA
>JBBPBR010000007.1:32746786-32758170 GCA_037974775.1 Cicer pinnatifidum | reverse complement strand
TAGCAAATTGATTAATCATAAATTGCCCTACTTTTTAATTATAATCATTTTTAATCATAATAATAATAACAATATTATTATTATTATTATTATTATTTATTAATGTATTATTTATTATTATTATTTATTAATTTAATTATTTATTAATATATTTAATTCATATAATAATACATAAAACGGCAAAAAAAATAAAAACTATTTTTAACTATTGCAATTTTTAGTAATAATAACAATAATAATAATAATAATAATTATTATTATTACTATTAATTATTAATGTATTATTTAATATAATTATTTATTAATTTAATTATTTATTAAAATATTAACAATTACATAAAACAGAAAACGAATTAAAAAAAAAATTAAAAAACCCTTTGGGAGATTGCATCCTCAGCCAGCGACCTCCTACTAAGGAAAAAAAATTGTCCTTTGACTGATCCACCCCAAGCCACAACCTCAAGTTAGCCCCAAAAAGTAAGGCATTTTAATATATAAATTATAAAGTGGTACATTTTTATTCAAAATCTTGAAAAAGATGATATATTAGTAAAATATCCCCAATTTATTAGTTCCAAAATCTCAAGACTGACTGTGAACTTTAATTAATATATATATATATATATATATATATATATATATATATATATGACAAAGATAAATATTTATGTTATAATTAAATATATTTATAAAATTTTGAGACTATGTACTTGAATGTAAACTTTTTTATATTTGCAACCAATCAAATCATATTATTGTGTCACTTTTAGGTATGTTTCTACCGTATCATCACAAATATTTTTATTGTGTGATTTAATTCGATAGATGTGTAAAAAGAATATATCATCACTCTATATAAATTAAATTTAAAAATAAATTATAATGTATTCATTTTCAATTTATTTTAGTAAAACTATATTAATTAAATTATGTTTTTGAGAATAACATAAGAAACAATATTTGATGAAACTAATTTTTAAAACATGAATTTAATGAGCATACACTAATAATGTAAAAAAAATTACTTATCATACAATGAAAAACTACTATTTATTATATTATATCATTACTTATCATCCGATATTCTATGTAACTAGCACGTTAAGACCCTATAAATCAAGGAGTAAGTTTTTTTTTTTTTTTTTTGTACACCTTATCAACCTCAATCGTTAGTAACTCTTAGAAGTACATGATCACCCTCTTGAAACTCAATGTATAAGACCCGTAATTTTAAATCCTAAGTTATACAATTTTAAGGTATTTTGTGTTAAATTGCTTAGGCTTTTAACCTTGTTTTCGGTATTTAGTGAGTTAAAGGCCGAAAATATATTTTTGGAAATTGGATTAAAAATTATTAGTCGGAAAATAATTTATTTACGTTACGAAGGATTTAATACCGGACAATTTTGTTAAAAATATCTCGGATTGCTGAAAATTGTATCTGACAATTGAGTTGCGACGAGAGTAGATATTTTTATCAAAATAGTTTGAGATGTGAGTGAAGTGTTGGATGTGAGAGTTTTAGATATTTATTGGTTTAGGTTTAATTATTATTATTATTATTATATATATATATATATATTATATATATTACATATATATTATATATTATTATTATTAGTATTATTATAGTAATATATATATATATATATATATATATATATATATATATACATAAGCTAGAAAAGGGAAAGGAAGAGAACGAGAGAAACAGAGGCAGCGAGCACGCCTTCCACCTACCTCGCAAACCTATCGTTCTCCTTCCTTCTTTCTTTTTGTTTTTTGTTCTTTGCTTCCTTTTAGTTCAAGAATAGAAACCCAAGGATTAGTGGGTAAGAGAGCAAGGTTTTCTCAGCTTCATACTTCCCTGTTGTTTCGAAAACGAAGAAAAACGGTTTAGGGATTTCAAAATCGTCAAACACAAATCTCGCTGTTTCTTCTAGATCCAAGCTTCGTTTCGCGAAGGGATAGAAGGGAAAGTTGCTCACCACTACACTACGGTGCTAGTGAGCTAATTTTGGAAGCGACGTCGCGAGCAAAGTTTTTACCTGAATTGATCGCGGTGCCGTAAATCGACGTTAAAGCTAACGATAAGGTAAGGGCTCCTTCCAAACTTTTTGTTTGCATTTAGGGACTTATATGTGGTCGTGATGAAAAGAATTTTGTTAGGGTTAAAGTATTGATTTGGGGAAAATGAATTTAACTCATTTATGTATAATTTGAGTAAATGAAATTTGATGTATTTGAGTTGTATGATTGCATTGATTTGTGTTCATCAAACTTGGCGTGTTCATACTTGATGTTTGTTGATTGATGTGATTTGGTGTGAATCGTTGATTGATTTGGATATTATGTTTGAGTTTGTTTGGTGTGGAATTTGAAAACCATTAGAGTTAAACGAGTATTAAGAATGGGGAATCTCTTAACGTCTCGTTTACTTAATGTGTGTTTTGGAAAGTCGTTTAAGTTAAATGAGAATTAAGAATGGGAAATCTCTTAATGTCTTATATACTTGAAGTTTGTTTTGAAAATCGTTTAAGTTAACTGGGCGTTAAGAATGGGGAATCTCTTAATGTCTCGGTTACTTAATATTGTTTTGAAAACCATTAAGTTAAATGAGTATTAAGAATGGGGAATCTCTTAATGTCTCGTTTACTTAATGTGTGCTTGTGAAAATCGTTTAAGTTAACTGGGCGTTAAGAATGGGGAATCTCTTAATGTCTCGGTTACTTAGTGTTGTTTTGAAAATCGTTTAAGTTAAATGAGAATTAAGAATGGGGAATCTCTTAATGTCTTGTTTACTTAACGTTTGTTTTTGAAAAATCATTTCAGATAAATGAGTATTAAGAATGGGGAATCTCTTAATGTCTTGTTTACTGAATGTTTTGTTGTGGAAATCGTTTAAGTCAAAAGTATATTAAGAATGAGGAATCTCTTAATATGTCTGTTTGCTTAATGTTTGGCGTGAAAATCGTTTAAGTCAAATGAGTGTTAAAAATGGGGAATCTTTTAATAACTGCATTTGCTTAACGATTGATGTGAATTGAGTCAGTATATGCTCATGCATTTTCATGCTTTTTGTAAATCGTGCAGACCCATGATAGGTGGCACCTTGATAAATAGTACTTTGGCCTGTGTTAGGAGGTACATTTATGATTTACGTTTTTGTAAATTGTGCAGACCCGTGATAGGTGGCACCTTGGTAAATAGTACTTTGGCCCGTGATAGGCGGTACATTTACGATTTACGGTTTTTTGTAAATTGTGCAGACCCGTGATAGGTGGCACCTTGGTAAAGAGTACTTTGGCATGTGATAGGCGGTACATTTACAATTTACGTTCTTTTTAGTAAACCGTGCAGACCCGTGATAGGTGGCACCTTGATAAACGGTACGGGCCCGTGATAGGCAGTACGTTTATGGTTTACGCTTTTTAGTAAATCGTGCAAACCCGTGATAGGTGGCACCTCAGTAATTGGTACTTTGGCCTGCAATAGGCGGTACAATTATGATTTACGGCCCTTCGAGGAGGGTTTTGGTTTGGAATTCCGAGTCCATGCATTTTGCCATATACGCATTGCATTAGGGTGCTTGGCACACGAGTCGTGTTTGATTCAAATTATGATTGTGTTGATTTTGCTAAGTGTTATGTTTTGAAACTATGTGTAAGTGTGTTTGATTCAAATTGTGATTGTGTTGATTGTACTAAGAACTATGTTTTGGAATTGTGTGATGGTATGTTAGATGGCAAAACCATTTCGAAACTAATGTCGTTGTGGTGATTGTGTTATAATTGCCAAGTGTGGATGTTTGGGAAGTGTGTGATAGCGTGTTTGACTGCAAAACCATTTCGAAACTTAAAATGTCGTGGTAATTGTGTTATAATCGCTAAGTGATTTGTTTTGGAGTTTGTGTAAGTGTGATTGATTGCAAAACTGTTTCGAAACTCAAGATGTCGTGGTGATTGCTTTATAATTGCTAAGTTTGATTGTTTGGATTTGTGGGTAAGTGTTGATTGATTTCGAAACCTTTTGAAAAGCTGAAAAATGCTGAATTTTGCTGTTTTTTTGATGCTGTCTGATGTGTATTCGAATACAGCAGGCTGTATTCGAATACAGACATGCTGTTTTGCCACTGACTTGCTGTGTAGTCGAATACAGACTGTTGTAGTCGAATACAGACATGTTGTTTTGCCACTGACTTGCTGTGTAGCCGAATACAGACTGTTGTAGTCGAATACAGACATGTTGTTTTGCTGCTGAATGCTGAAATAGCCTTGTATTCGAATACAAAGATGCTGTATTCGAATACAGCAGTGTTGTTTTGTTCAAAACTTCATTTTTCAATCTTGTTTATGAATTTTTAGCATATGGAAACCCTTTTAAGGTGCATGCTAAGTTGAAAAGGTATTTTGTGCATTTAGAAACTTAAATGTTATGTGTTAACTGTTAATTTCGGTTGGTGACCCTTTACAACTATTGTGGAAATCTGGGCTTTGCCCTCAGATGAGAGTCAGGACAATCCTACCTGTTCGTACCCTACGGATGGGAATGTAGATGGGAATGCTTGACTGGAGCCATGTTAGGAGGATCTTACGGGGCGCGTGGAGATCACTCAGGTGTATAGTTTTTGTAGAATGATCAGATTAGGTTGACATAGAGGGAACATATGTCTTTATTTTTAATTGTGTTTATTTCAAAGTGGAAGACTGTACCACTTTTTGATGTGTAAATATTTTGGACTCATGTTTCGAAAAACTATTCCGCTGCTTGTAAATCATTATGACTTAATTATTTACCCAAAGGTGTTTCCTTATTTATTTTCTCTGTTTTATTTTAATTTCTTTTGAAAAAAAAATACACCCTCGCTTTGAAAATCGGGGTGTTACACAATGGATTTCCTTATTTTATCGTGGTAACTATTTTTCCTACTCTGACACGCTTTCAACTTTTCTTGAATCATTCTTACTTTATGAGTAGTATATTGGAAAATCTCAGGTCCTAACACAAGGTTTTACAATTCTCAAACCAACGTAGAGGGGTTCTACTTCTTCCACACAATGTCTCAAAACGGGTCATGCTAATACTAGAGTGGAAACTATTATTGTAGGTGAACTCTATAAGTGGTAAAAAGTTATCCCAACTCTCTAACGCACAAGCTCTCAACAAGTATACTAGGGATTGATTGGTTCGTTCAATCTGGCCATCCGTTTGTAGGTGATAGGCTAAACTCATCCTAAGGTTGGTACCAAACCGCACAACAAAATTTCCTATACTTATAAGTTAATCTTGGGTCTCTATCTAACACTATATTTGATGGAGTCCTTTGCAACTTCACAATTTTCTTTATGTATAGCTCGGTTAGCTTCTCCATAGAATAAGTTATGTTCATTGAAATAAAATAAGCATATTTAGTTAGTTTATTATAATAATCCAATACTCTTTTGAAGTTCGAAGTAAACCTACAACATAATCCATAGAGATATTATCTCACTAAAATTAAGCAATACTCAAAGATTGCATCAAACTTAAAGTTTTTTGGTGTTCTACCTTAGATACTCTGTAGGTTAAACAACTATACACAAACTTTCTATTATGCATAAGCGACAACCTTTCTATTATGCATAGGCACTCCACCTAATCCTAAACCTCACACGTCAAAATATACTACAAAGGATTCACTTGGGTTAGACAATACTATAATCGATGTTGAGGTCAATTGTTTCTTAAGCTCTTGAAAACTATTCTCGCACTAGGCATCCCACACAAACAACCTCCCTTTACGGGTATAAGTAGTTAAAGGCAAGGCCAACTTGGAAAGTCATTCTATAAACCTACGATAATAACCTGCTAATCATAGAAAACTCCTAATCTCAGTCATTGAATTAGGCATTTTGCTTTCTAAGACAGTTTCCACCTTGGTAAGATCAACAACTATTCCACCTCTTGAAATTACATGTATAAGGAAACTCACTCCCTCTAACCAAAATTCAAACTTACACAGCTTGTCAAATAATTGTTTCTCCTTAAATTTCGGACATACTATTCTCAAATTTTCGACATGCTCTTTCTTAGTCTTGGAGTACACTGAGATATCATCTATGAACTCACAACTACAAAGGAATCTAGTTAAGGATGAAAGCTTCAAATCATGTATTCCATGAACACGAGTGGTGCATTACTGATGTGGATTTGGGTTGATTCCACAAGTGATTGAAGTAACAAATGAAAGGGGGGAAAGAAAAAAAGACATGGGTTAGGTTGAGAAGATGTCGAAGGAAGGCACAGCAACCTAGAAGATTGATAAGCCAACCAGGAATTGCCATAATGGTAAAAAAGAGATTGATAAGATTCAAACAAGTTTTAATTCAAGAGCTCAAAGAAGACACTTAACTCTCTTGCTATTCTCATGAGAGAAAACTTATCTAGCATACGAGAGTTTTGGGTGAGAGTCAGAGGTGGATAGAAAAGCAGAAAACCTAATATAACTTTATATATATATATATATATATATATATATATATATATATATATATATATATATATATATATATATATATATATATATATATATATATATATATATATATATATGACTAGGTTGATTACAGAGCTATGTGTAGTAGGCTTTGCAAAAGTTGTTAAGAGGTCACTCTGTAACTGACACACATTTTCTTGTGGCTTTATTTCTTTATTTTTTTAACAGAAAAAAAGTAAATATTTATTTATATTAATAGCTTAAATATATTATTAAGATAAATACAAATAGAAAATGATCACATTATAATACATATATATATATATATATATATATATATATATATATATATATATATATATATATATATATATATATATTATTAAAATATATTTATAAGAAATTTGGAGTCTTACATGGAACATATTTTACTAAGATTGATATAATCAATGTACATTCTCCATTAATTATTGGAATTTTTAAGAAGAAGAACATTAGAACGTCAAGTAGTGTTCTTAGCATGAGAAACGCAATGACATTTCAAGAGATCTTTGATAGCTAACGATTGTTTCGAACATTGCTAGATCACCCACCATAAAGAAGAATATATGGACAATTGAGCAGGTACAACAGCGTTGTAGGGCATACGTATTGTGCTTGATTGGGGGTTTGATGATCCTTGACAAATCGTACAATAGAGTTTATTTGATGTATCTCCCCTGTTGTAACATCTTTAACGTGTTCAACTATATAGTTGGGGTTCAGCCTGTTTGGTAAACTTATACAGATAAATGTGTTGTGCAACCGCACCGTCTTATGCATGTATGGGTGGATGCACATTGCTCCTTCAATCTTGGGTATGGTATCACATGTTGTTCATTGACTCTGATTGCACTAGAGAGATATCATTTCCACTAGCAAAACGGTAAAACACTTTTCATATTGATCCAATAAATTATGTATAATATACTTACCAAACTTGCTAAATAATAGTTTTATATTCTTTTACTAGATGGATTGGCAGGGGACTAATCAATTATGGAACTCTATACGAGGATCTTGTCAATTATAGATCAAACATTGATCAAATGCAATATTATCAGGTTTGAAATTTCATTGTTCTATAAAATTTATACTACTTATAATTGTGTCGCCTTACTAATATGTCTTTTATTTTCTCTAAATCATATGGATGCCCTACATGGGTCTTGAAAACGTCATACCATAACAAGAATATCAGGATTCAATGATATGGACTACTAAAACCGCTTTGATTTATTTCTCAATTGTAGAATGACATCAAACAGATAGAGTCAAATTGTAGTTTGGACTTTCTCAATAAATACCAGATGATCCTGAAAATATTGATACACTTCACTGTCAAGATATGAGAAGGAATCATTTGGAAAATTGGAAAGACATATATTTTGCATGGCTTCAATTTTGGAATGAACCTCAAAGTCGTTGTCTTACCGATTAACCGATACATGGACATCCAATACCAACAAAGAAGTATATGGCGTAGTTTAGACACAACTCTAATTTGTACCTATCAGCTTCGCATCTACTGCGGGGCCCACGATGTGGTATTGTAGAAAAGCCAACCCAACCATCACAACGACAAAGGTGTAATAGACCTCACCCATCGACTCCCCTTGTTACTATTGGAAATGAAGCGCCATAACCACATCGTCATTCATTTTATTTCACCTCAACACAACAACAATTTGAACAACCAAGACAATCATTTCAATTCACATTAACTCAACAATATGATCACCGACAATCTCTACATTAAAACGACCAATATTTTGTGAATAACGTATTTAGTACAGACCTAGGTACGCCTGAGTCGGTTGCTCATTATATTAATAACATGTACTCATTTGGTGTTTCATCATTCCCAATCAAGTAGTTCCTAGTTCTTCGATGTATGTCAACCTACTAAGTAATAATGTACACGAGACACATGCACCAAGTGATGAAGAAAACTCACCTCCACATCGTCCATGTCGTATTCGTCGACCACCACGATGTGGGACTGAACACCATATAGGAGATTAATGTAATAAAGGTTATGTTTATTCTTTTTCACTCGTTTTATATTTGTATTTTTAAGGCTAAATTACATATGTGGTCCCTTAACTTAATTTTAGGTAACGTTTTAGTCCTTTATTTTTTTTTTCCCGAGTTGGTCCTTTATTTTAATTTTAAGTAACAATTTGATATTTTATGTTTTAAAATTTCATCAATGTTGTCTTTTTTTTTACAAAAATTCAAAAAAATAATCAAATTTTTCAAACAAAACCAATAAAATTGTTTATCATCTTCAATAAAATACAAATTTAATCAAATTCATATCTTAAATTTTGAAATAAACTCATATTTTCATTCTTTATTTGATGTTGTTGGATATGAAAATATGAGTATATTTTAATATTTGAGTTATGGATTTGATAAAATTTACATTATATTGAAAATCATTATTAATTTTATGGGTTTTGGTTGAAAGTTTTGACGATTTTTTTTAAATTTTTGTATAAAACAGGATAACATTGTTGAAATTTTAAAACATAAAATATCAAATTGTCACTTAAAATTAAAATAAAGGACCAACTCAGGAAAAAAAAGATAAAGGACTAAAACGTTACCTGAAATTAAGTTAAGGGACCACGGATGCAATTTAGCCTATTTTTAATTATAATATTTAATTAATTTTTTATTTTATTTTTATGGACTCTATTTTATTTAAATTTTTTAATAATTATATAAAGTAAAATTTAATTAGATGATTATTTTTAAAAAAATTAACATTGGATTTCTTTATTTAATAAAAATAATAATTACTTAAATTAATTATTAATAAAACTTAAATTAATTAGTTAATTAAAATTATTTAAGTTAATAATTAATGAAATTTAAATTAATTATTTAATTAAAATAATAATTATTAAATAATAAAATATATATTTATTATTATGAAAGATGTTAACAAAAAAAATAATGTATAACATTATCTCATATTTATAAATTATAATTACTCACTCTGTCGAATGTGTGTGTATGTCATAGTTAATTGATCAAACTCTTTATATTTATATTTGTGTATGCTAGATAACACCGCTAATAAAAATAAATAAATATATATATATATATATATATATATTTAATAATTAAAAAAAATATTGAAATAGGTTTGTGCTACGTTGATTTTCCTTCACTCTATTTTAAAAAATAAAAAATAAAAAAATCTTTTGAGAAGTCGGTCATGACAATCCCAACTTCTAACCTTTAAAAAGTTAAACTTTTGAAACAATAGTATTTTAGTACATATTAGAACATAGTTATAGTATGAAATTTAATTTTGTTTTCAGTGGTAGTATAAAAAAAAAACCTTATTTGTACACAGCATCCCCCAGGGCACATTTCATTATCTAAGATCTAACAGTATGCAACCACCATTCATTGTATCAATGTAGGTGAAGCTAACGGATATCATAAAACTGGTAGATCTTGGAATTCTAATTTAAAATAGTTATGTTCTTCACGTTTTTTTTTTAAGAGTATTTATGTTTTCACTGTTCACAGCGCCACATCCTAACCGTACGTTGATTGATAAATTGATTTTAAGTATATAAATTAATTTTGGTATAATTTGATGTGTTCATTTAGAATTGATTTGACCTTTTAAAATTTATTTATGTACATGATTTTTTATATGGAAATTTATTAATTGTTACCACTCGCATATAAATCTATTTAAATATAAATTATTTTATTAACAAATGATAAAATAGTTTGGTAATATTTTTGTAAATGAAGAAGGATAAATTATTATAAATAACTATGAAAATAAGGACCATGTAACAACTCTTCAAGGTGCAATTTGAGTTTTATTTTTTGGACATTTTTAAATCAAATTCTTACTACTGAATTGACATTTTATGAACAAAGCAATTAATTTGATAATTGAAATATTGAAATATTAATACAATTATATGTGTAGACTATCGCCATCTATTTACCTCTTTAATTTGTATTTTCATCTTAGAAAGAGGGATGTTTAAGACCATTTTTTGGTCTAAAATTACTTTTTTTTTATTGTTTTTTCTTTATGATTTTATTTAAATAAGTAATTTTTTCATAAATCAATTTTTTTCTTCATATTTTTCTATTATCTCGTCAACTAAGTGCGACGTTAGATATCTCGTCTCGCTGCGGTGTGTATATTGTTCAAATTTACTTTGGTCTACTACATACAAATTCAATCAATGACTTCATCATCATCAACGTTGCACATTTTATGGCATGAGTATTCATATTACTTTAATTTTATCAAATTTATAGATATTTTGTCATTTTATACTATTAAACTGACTCTTGTGAGGTTGTTCGCATATTTACCCTTATCAATTTTAATAAATTTATATGTGTATTTTGATTGCTTTTTAATTTGAATGGATGTATATCGTTCTTTATTAAATAAATTATGTGGGCAGTTTTAGAATCTAAACTTCAAGGTTTGTTCTATTTGTTAATATTGTGGTTTTCAAAATAATGGAATTTGTGATACAAATATAATTTTTTTATGCTCATTGAATTAGTTTAAGAGTATGTGGAGAACGGTATGTATTCGAATTTTTCAGGAAGAGTCAAAGATAGAGATGGAGAGACTAAATTCTCCATGTCAACGTCATCTATGATATTTTAGGTATCTTGTAAGAGTCATGAACTTTTTATTGTTTATATATATATATAAAAGCTAAAGAATTTGATTTGCTTTAGCTTTTGTATATAAGGTATATTTAAATATTGTTTGGCCAAATTGAACTGATACAAATACTGCTTTTTAATATTTTAGGTATCTTACAGTTAATTTGGTCAAATTTATTATATATCTTACATAATT
>JBBPBR010000007.1:32727067-32746521 GCA_037974775.1 Cicer pinnatifidum | reverse complement strand
TATAGAGAATTTTCACTACAAGTAATTAAAAAATTTATCTTTTGCTTAGGAATAATAATGAGTTGGTGTTTTGTTTTTCCTTTCAAATTTTCTTTTTTAGAATGTCTAAAATTTTGTATTTAAACTTTATAATGGGGATTTTTTATTATTATATTTTTTTTTTAAATTTGATATCAAATTGTTCCACATTAAAAAAAATTAAACTCAATACATCATCACATCTTGAATCTGCGACGTCTTGAAGAAAAAAAAATTCTAATGCAATAGAAGGTCGCATCTCCAAGATGCGACAATATAATTATTTCAAAAAAAAAATTATTTTAGCAATTGGAAATTTATTTATTTAATAAATTAAAAATGATTATAATATTTTTTAAAAAATATATTGTTAATAAAATAAAATAAAATACATTAAGTTAAAGAAAAAAATGTGTTGACTATATGTGTCTAAACAAATAACGTGTTATATTAATTTAAATTTAAATTATTTTAACAATTGACTCCTATTTTGCATATAAGTTAGCAACTCAATTATATTTTGTTCACAACTTTTTTTTTTCTGAAACAAATAAATAAATATTATTAAATTTTTTTTAAAAAGTAAAATATATTAATAAAATAAAATATATTAAATTGAAAAAACAAAATACATTAAATTAAAGAAAAAAATACCACAAATTGAACTCGTTTGTTAAAAATAGGCTAAAGTAAATATTAAGAATTATAAAAAAAATATATAATTAAAAAAATACAATTAAATGTGAATGAATATATTACTTCCTGAACCATCAAGTGATCGATTGTATTTCGGTATGTTTCTATATCGTTATCAGGAACTCTCCTTAAATTTAGACCACCAGAGTTAATTAATTAATTAATTAATATGGTAATTAATTAGTTTTAAAAAAAGGAAAAATATATAAAATTTATTTGTAATAGTTACCTTTGCAAGTGAAAATATTCATGCACCGGGTGATTCAAGCGCGACACGAGACAAAGGATATCATACCCATTTTTGCACACTTAGATGGAAATCATTAATTTAAATTTGATGTACTTTTGTTTTAATTTGTGGTATTTTTTTCCTTTAATTTAGTGTATTTTGTTTCTTTAACTTAATTTAATTTAATTTATTTTATAAATATAATTTACTATATTTTTTAAAAATTATTAATTTTTATTTATTTAATTCAAAGAAAAAATAGGAGGAAGTTGTGAATAAAATATAATTAAGTTGCTAATTTATCTGCAAGAGACAATTGTTAAAATAATTTAAATTTAAATTTGTCAACCACATTTGTTTATGCTATTTAATGTACTTTATTTTACTAATAATATTTTATTTTTTAAAAATATTATCATTATTTTTAGTTTATTAAATAAACAGTTTTCCCTAAAATCAAGAAGAATTAAGTTCAGGATACGTTGATGTATTGGTTTTAAAAAGTAAGACAATTTAATTTTTATTTTTCAGTATAAGATAATTTAGTATCAAATTTAAAAAAAAAGGATATAATAATAAAAATTTCTTATAATGGATAAAAATAGTTAAAAGTCTAATGTCAGTTGAAACATGAAAAAAATACTATATTATAAAAATATAAAATGAAATTTTCTATTTAATTATTTTCATATGATGGTATAATATTTTTTTAAAAATATTTTAGCTTAAAAATTAAATTTGCTAATTATTTATTTATAATTAAAAAATTATGCCAATAAAAATTTAAAATCTTATATACCCCGCATCTCTCGAACACCTTAAAGGTCGACCGTAAGTTGCATGCCCCGTTGGCATACTAAATAATGTGTATAATTGACGATGAAAATAGACGCTAGTTTGTGCAGATGTTTTAACCCTGCCTTCATTATGTCTAGGTCTGACAAAACTTATTTACAAATAAAAATAGGTCAAGACATCTCAAAATGATTTTTAGTCCTCTTTCTAATTTATATAGTAATATTTTTTTTTTAATATTATTAAGACCTATGTTGGCATGCATAAAGTTTACCTTAAAAATTTAAGATTAATTATAATTTTATTTTTTTTTTATTATCATCGATTCATATAATTGATTCTTTTATTTTAAAAGTTTACTGTATTAAAGTCATTCTTTTAAATTTTTGAAATAAAAATTGACAATTTTATATAGTTTATTTGTCGTGTCATACAATTATAATTTATATGACATAGAACAATATAGATACATTAATTAAATTAAAAGTATGAAAAATTTATGAAGTTGTAATCTAAGTTTCTCCGATGTTTTATTTCAATTTTATAGGTGTTAATAATTATATATTACATACCACGTTATTTAAAATATCTCACATCGTCTTTTTTTAATTAAAAAATCAAAGAGATGACTAAAATTATCGATTTTTAAAATAGAATGATCAATTTCATGAATCAATAAAAATAGATAAGCTAAAACTGTAATTAAATCAACTTTATATATGTCACACACTAGTGAGACTCCTATGAATCACGTGACTTAAAATAAACAAAGTTAGTATAATTAACAGAAATAACTAACTTATACAAACGCGACTAACTTGAGAGATCGACCAACTTAAAACTTTTAAAAAATTAAATAGAAATCTAAAATAAACGTAAAAGATCAACTTAAAGGAATTAAGTAAGTCAAACATAAAATGGCCATGTCGTAAAATAATAACCTATAAAAAGAAGCACATGCTATTTATGTTTAACACGGGTGTGAAATTAACATTTCTTTTAGTTTAAGAAAACGATAAATAACTTCTCTTTTATTACAAGATTTTTCACTATATATTACAGATAAATATCCCAGTACATCTGCATAAACTCAAAAATTATAAAAAACTTCACTTATTTTTAATTTTCATTCTAGATGAGCAAGAAAAGAATACAAGCCTTACAAAGATGAAAAAAAAAAGTTGCTCATCACAAGCTTTCAATTGAAGCCTTACATCTATCTAAGGCTGCAAAGTACCATAGGACACTAAGAAATTAAAATTAATACTTAGGAAAATTACCTAATAATGCAATTGTAATACTAGCCACACTCTACACACATATAACTGAGTGGAACTAACAGTGGAATGATGTGTTATACTTCCATGTCTAAAACATTAAAACTGCTTATTTCTTGTTTGGCTCGAAGACATACTTGATAAGTGATTCTTTGATAGGAAGCAATTCTGGGAATTCATTCTTTAATTTAGTAGCATCCATCTCATTGTTGCTACGAGCGGCGACAATCACCTTGGCTTGCTCTTCGAGCGTGAAATTTTCCCACTTGTAGTTGGGATCAATGTAATCCCTATACATCTCAAGGATCTCATTGTGGCTCACAGCACCAGGATTTGTGAAGTTCCAGATTCCACTCAAGTTTCTCTTTGCCATCTCAATTGAAATTGGGAGAAGTTCATCCAATATTGTCATGCTGTTTGGAATGTTGACAACTTTGTTATAACGAGAAATCTTCGTGATGAAGTTGCGTGGGTTGCTTAGGTCAGATGAAATTGGCATGCGAACCCTAAGGGTGCATACATTGTCATATTCTCTCAAGAGTTCCTCAACCTGATCAAAATTCACATAAAAGTTATCATCTGAGAAAATTCATTCACACTACAAAGGTTAAAAAATAACATCATGTATCATTTAAGCAAAACATACCATAGCTTTGGTCTTGGAATAGAAAGATCCATGAAAGTTGGGCTTGTCTTCCTCCTTAAAACCAATGCCAGAGCCTTCCTGATGTGCGGCATCATACTCGAATATGCACCCAGTAGCATAATTTACCATCAAGATGCCGCTCTCTCGGCACACATCAGCCAATGTTAAAGTACCAGCGACATTGGCGCGGATGGTTTCTGTTTTATGACTTTCACACCAATCAACATTGGGTCTTCCCGTGACACCAGCAGCGTTAAAAACATGGGTTGGCTTCACATTCTGAATATCGGCAATAAGTGATGCACGATCCTCTAGACGACCCTTTGCATATTCATAAGGAATTTCTTGCTTCTCACACAATTTCCCGAGCAAACCTCCAATCCACCCTGTTCTACCAAAGATCAAAAACTTCAAAGCATGTTTCTGCTGAGCACCAGTGTTCTTGGATGTTGGGACCACCATACGAGTATTAGATGAATTGAAGGATGCTGGTTTTTCCCCTTCCGATCCTTCAAAATGTCTCTCCATCCCACCGGGCATCATCAACATCCTTGGATGTGGAAGCAATGCTCCACTGACATCCCCCCACCAATCAGGATTTTTGGTATACCATTCTATGGTTTTCTTCAATCCCTCTTCCCATGTGGTTCTCTCGGACCAACCGAGGTTCTTCAGCTTCTGATCATCAAGAAAGTATCTCTGATCATTAAACGGTCTGTTTTCTACGAATTTAATACTAGTTTCTGCATCCATTGAAAAAAGTCTGCATATATCCTTTGCTACATCGATAACTCCCCTTTCCTTCTTCGTCCCGATATTGTAAACATGGCCAACCTCTCCCTTGTGAAGGACAACTTCAAATGCTTCAGCAACATCTTCACAATACAAATAACTCCTCACATTAGTACCATCCCCATGAATCGGAAGATTCTTTCCTTGCATAGCAAGGAGGATGAACTTCGGAATTAACTTCTCAGGAAACTGATTCGGCCCATAAACATTGTTTCCACGTGTTGTGATAACGGGCAGCCCATATGACCTACCATATGCCATGACAAGCATTTCCGCTCCTGCTTTTGTTGCAGAGTATGGATTCGTTGGAAGAAGTTGAGAAGCCTCATGGTTTCCAACAATCGCATCTTCGTCAGTCTCCCCATAGACCTCATCGGTACTGACATGAATAAACCTTCTGATCTGGCCAGTAACCTTGCAGGCTTCTAATAGGACATGAGTTCCATATATGTTGTTCTTGGTGAACTCAAAGCTATTACCAAATGAGTTGTCAACATGAGTTTGAGCAGCAAAGTGCATTATGGTGTCAATGGACTCGGTGATAAGAAGGTAGTTGACAAGATCAGCACTACCAATATCCCCTTTCACAAACTTGAAGTTGGAAGATGATTTAGAAGGTAGGAGATTCTTTAGATTAGAACAATAATCTAGTTTGTCAAGCACAACAATTTTGTACTCTGGATGGCTTCGGACAAGCCGGTTGGCAACATGAGATGCAATAAATCCAGCTGCCCCGGTAATGAGGATATTCTTAGGGGTATATGAAGCCATGTCAGGCTACCTGTGTACAACAAACAAAAGAAGAAATCAAAATCATACAATAGCTACCGCACTAAGAAGAAATCAAAGCACAAGGATTTGGCAGATTGTAATTTGTATGCAATTTGGTAGAGTTAAATGGAGATTGTAGTTTCAAACTTCCACGCTACGAGTGGTAAGAGAAAAGTACCAAAAGAACCAAAGCTGAAGATAACTCCTCCAAGAAAAATAAACCAGTACAATAATATAAAATACTAACTTTCTTCATTCAGGTGGTTAATATGTAAAAAACAAACGGACCAACAAAAAAACAAACAAAAGGTTACATTATTCATCAATGTCTTGTTAGAAAGAAGTGCACACTTCAACATCTAGCGATAATAACAAAAGAAAAACGCAACACAACACAAAACGCATAAAATTGAACCAAATAAGAAAAAAAATGAAGTTAAAAACATAAGATCCTCACAAACACTAAAAAAATGAAACTACTTATTTTGCACAACAAGACACATTAAAGCATAAGTAAGATGCTAGAATTAAAAAATCAAGTCAGATCTATTTGGTACACTAACGTGGGCAAATCAAGCACCACAATGATGAAGAGAAAGAAAAAAAAAAAAGATCACCTTTACAAATCACAATCAAAACAGATCCGTAAAAAGGAAGCAATAACCAGATCATGAAAAACACTCATTTGACAAAAGCTCAATTCTTTTCGCAAAAAATCGAAATGGGCACCACCAGGATCATAACATAACATAACACATCATTGAAACCGAAAAGAAAAAGAGTGAGAAAAACTTACAAAATGGTAACGAATCCAGAAAGAAGAAGGTGAATAAAGAGATTTGAGTTTTGAGAAAAATAATAAGGAGGGATATTTGATGTGAGTCTCCTTCTGTGTGTAATGAGAAGAAGAAAATGGTGGAGCAATGAAATCGTATATATGTACGCGTCTTATATGTATCAACCGAGACAGTTAAGGGGGGCCAGAGGATCACTTAAATTACATAAAAGCCCCCTCGCTATTCCACTTAATTACGCGCTCACCCTTCACTATAATTGATTGTGCTTCGGAAATTTTGATTGATTAGCGGTTATTAATTACTTGTTGTTTGTTTTTGGATGGAGTAAAAATCGATGGGAAAATGATTGTCGTAGAGTGGATGAGTTATAAAATTACGGTACTTTTTTTAATTGCCGTTTTTTTTTTCGAAACATACAAACACACATTAAATTCTTTGTACACTTTTTCTTTTCAAGTCAATAAGGAGTCTACAAGGATAAAGACAAATGTTTGATATAAAAATAAAAGATGAAATACATTAAATTTGATGTGTCCTTTATTTGATCTTCATATTGACACATATCAACTTTTAGATTTCAATATGTTTTTTAATTCAATCAAATTCAAAAAAGACTGATTTCAAGGCAAATCACCTAATTCATTATTTATAATATGGTATCAAACATTTCATAAGAAAAAAAATGTTGTAACTTAAAAAATTATATTAAGCAACTATACAAATAATATAGTTATTGCTTTCACATGTATTTATTATTATTATTATTATTATTATTATTATTATTATTATTATTATTATTATTATTATTATTATTATTATTATTATTATTATTATATATACAAAATGGTGAGAGTTTTATTGATAGAAAAAGTTTATTATTATGATAAAAATATTAAAAAATATAAATAATTACATGTGTCTTTGATTAATTGATTTAATTATTTTAACATAGTATAATTAATTTTTCCACCTTAATATTTTAGTCTTGGTAAAAAAAAAAAATAACATTGTTTGCTAATTAATATAGAATCTTCTTTGTCGAGTATTTTTCTCTTTGAGTCATTCTTTCTTGTATGCTTTATGATGATTAGAAATTGGAATAGACTAGGCCACCGGGCCTATGGCCTAGTTTGACCTGATATGTTTAATAAAAAAAAAAAGATACGTCCAGATTATTTTTAAAGTTATTTATTTAAATAGATCAGACTCAGACTTATAAAAAAACCTATTAAGCCTGACAGACTGGTATATTATTTCCTATTTTTTTTGTCTAAGATGGCTGCTGATGTACTAGTTATTCCAATCTCAATTGTGGCATTTGATGTCCATGTTTAGTGTTGGAGGTAGAGTTATTTATGAATTTTACTCTAAATTAAACGAAGAATCTGTTGAAGCTTTCATTTGTAGTAGAAATTGAGTTCATCATAAGTATAATGTGAAAAAAAAAATCAAAGGTTAATATTTTTTATTTGATATGATATTTTATCGAGTAGTATTTATTCATTTTTTTTAAAGAATTTGTTCATTTATTTATTTAGTAGTTTTTAGTCCAATGTCTAACAATATCTATTTTTTTCTTCTGATTTTGAAGGTTGATATGTGTATATTGTAGACAATGTCTTTTGTTAATTATTAATTATGAGGTTCATTTTATTTTATTTGCAATTTTTTTATGAATTTTTTGAGTTTGTTAATTATGGGTTCATTTTTGTTTTTTGTTTTATTGGAAGATTGTTACAGATTTGCTAGTTATAATTTTACTAGATTTGGTTATAGTTTTATTAGTTTTTCTTGTATATAAAGACATAGTTTAGCCTATTTAAAAAAATATAAAATATACTAATTAAATATTTTAATGTGAATAAGGCTTTTAAATAGGCTTTTAGGTCATACCAAACTTTAAAAACAAAAATTCTATGATAGGCCGTAGGCTAGGTTGGCCTAAAAAATTGATCGTAGGTCAAACTTGGGCCTTTCAAAGCCTGATTTGACCTGACCAATTCCCACCCCTAATAATGATGATATTAATGAGAGATTGTTGGAAATGATGGTGATATTAATTAGAGCTAATTGGTGTGAATTGAAAAAATAAAAAAGTCCGACACAAGAGGGATGACACACACAAGTAGTGTTTATAAGGTGGATGTATGACAATTGGGGTGTGCCCCAAGGTCTGATGGACTGCACCTTTTTCTCTCATCCAATTGCAGATTTCCTTTATAAATAGAGAGTTCTACTTAGTTGAAAAACACACTAAAAGTTCTCTGAAATCTAAGACTTTTCTCTACTTCTCCCTATCTTTCTTTTTCTCATTTTTCTTTCGAGTGGTTATAGTACCATATTACGAGTGGTAGCCATTAGACTGCCATATTAAGGGTGTAATTCTAGAACGGTGTGGTAGAATTCTGATACAATGAATCTGAGTTGTTTTATCTTGGGAGCTTCGTGGTTGATAGTTTGCCTTGCACAATTTGGGCAGTGCTGCGAAACGTCTTAAATAAAACGACTTAGTCCGCAATTCAACCTAGTAATATTTTCAATAACAAATTGATTTTTAAACAGTTTTCAAAAATTAAAACTAACAAATATAAGATATTTCCTTCTGCCATGTCTACCGAAGAAATTACTAAGACATGTTCTTCTGCTTCTGATTTCAACAAATTGTTTTGGTTTGAGGATACCACTTCAAATGATGGCAACAAAAATATGTTATTTTTCTTAACCGTGAAAAGGTTGCCAACGTTCTAAAAGATGACATTTTTGTTGTTCTAGAAGTAGGTGAACATACAAAAAAGGATAAGAAAACTGCTGAATTAACCCAATGGAAACATAATAATTACTTATGTAAGAATTATATTATGAATGGACTTGTTGATGATCTATATGATTACTACAGTTCCAGCAGCAGTACTGCTACATAGGTTTGGGATGCTCTAGAGAATAAATATGATAATGAAGAAGCAGGAGCCAAAAAGTATGACGTTAGTCGCTACCTCAAATATCAAATGGAAAATGACAAATCAATGGAAGTTTGGTCCCATGAAATCCAAAAAATTATTCACGAGATCATCTATGAAGGTATGTCCCTAAATGAACAATTTCAAATTGTTGTTATTATTGACAAATAGCCCCCTACTTGGAAAGATTTTAAAAATTCTCTCAAGCGTAAAACAAAAGAGTTCTCTCTATAAAGTCTGATAACCCGCTTCAAAATTGAGGAAGAATTTCGTAAGAAAGACCAGAAAGATGAAGTTCTTCTTGTTACAAATAACAAGAAAAAGAAGTTAATTGTAGTGGTTCTAAAGCCAAATGAAAAACAACTTAAGAATCATAATCGCACTATAAAGAACAGCAAAATTGAAGAATTCCGTAAGCAAGACCAAAAAGATGAAGTTCTTCTTGTTACAGATAACAAGAAAAAGAAGTTAATTGCAGTGGTTCTAAAGCCAAATGACAAACAACTTAAGAATCATAATCGCACCATAAAGAACAACAAAAAGAATGGGAACCCACCAAAGGTCCCAATTATAAAGCAGCAACCACCTACCAGAAATGACCCTATTCCTCTACGCTTTCTCTACTTTAGGTGTGGTAAAGAAGGTCATATGACACACAAGTGTAGGAGCAAGCCAAGCCCTTCCAATCAAAACAAATCCAAACAATCACACTTACCAATTACGACACAATCATAACAACAACTGAGTATACATATACAATCATCATAGTATATGAAACATGACTCGCGTGCCAAGCACCCTGATGTAATGCGTATATGCCAAAATGCATGAATTCTGGAATTCCAATCAAAACCCTCCTCGAATGAGCGTAAATCATAATTGTACCGCCTATCACAGGCCTTGTACTAATTACCAAGGTGCCACCCATCATAGGCCCACACGATTTATTAAAGTGTCGCCTATCACAGGTCTTACACTGTTTTCTAGACTGCAAATGCTCACAGATCAACACATTCTAGAGTGCAATCTCTCACAGATTAGCACGACATGATAATCCTTGTAAGGGTAAGATGAACCAACAAATCGCATGGCATCATCTCGTGGCCCATCCGATCACCACTATCACTATGGCCCATTTGGTCACCATGTACTATGAAATGCATGAGCATACTCAAGCATATTTTTAATTAAATGCAGCTATTAAAAGATTCCCCATTTTTAATTAAATGTACAACCACTAAGTAAATGCAGCTACTAAAAGATTCCCCATTTTTAATACTCATTTAACACTAATGATTTTTCAATTACACATAGAGCTTTCTCAAGCATATTTTTTTACACCACTATACATTAAATTTAATCCACAATTTACATTAAATTTGATCAATTCAAACTCCACACAATCCCAACCAAGTTCAATCATCAATCACCCATAAATTTCCATATTTTCAAACATAATCACGCCAAATATAGTTTCACAAACCACACCTCAAACACATCAAATTTAATTTCCTCAAAACACACATAAATGAATTAAATTCCTTTTCCACAAAATCACACTTCAATTTCACCAAATTCCAACTCCACAAATACACATATAGAATCTTATATGCAAGCTAAAAATTTGGAAGGAGCCCTTACCTTAATGGTAAGTTTAACAAGCGATTACGACACCGCAATTAATTCCGGTAAAATTTAAGTTCGTGACATCGCTTCAAAAGTGGAGATGATCAACTTTCTCTTCTATCACTTCTCAAAATGAAGCTCAAAAGTCAAAGAAAAACAGATATTTATGTTTGACGATTTTGAAAACTTCTAACACCGTTTTTCTTCGTTTTCGAATCAGAGAAGAAGAAGGAAGCTGAGAAATCTTTTCTTTCTCACCCACCAAGTCTTGTGTTTCTTTTCTTGAAGCAAAAGAAAGCAAAAGAAAGCAAAAGAAGAAAATAAGGAAGAATGAGAATGAATTTCGCGAGGTGGGGGGGAAACGTTTGGCTTTCCTCGGTTTCCTTTTTTTTTTTCCTTCCTTTTCCTTTCTGACATATATATATATATATATATATATATATATATATATATATATATATATATATATATATATATATATATATATATATCTATCTAACAACTCTTACACACATCACTTCACTCACATCTCAAACTATTTTGATAAAAAATATCTACTCTCGTCGCAACTCAATTGACATATAAATTTTCAGCAACGAATGATATTTTTAACAAAACTGTCCAGTATTAAATTTTTCGTAACATAAATAAATTATTCTTCGAAAAATACTTTTAATCGGGTCATCAATATATATATATATATATATATATAAATATATGCATTTATTAAACATATTATAAACTCTAACAAAAATATATTTTTGGTACTTAATTCCCAAAATAAATTAAAATTGAGTTAAACGTCACAACAATTAAACACAAAAATATACCAAAATACATAAATTAAAATTTAAAACTTAGAGTCTTACAAAAAGTGTCATTTCATTACTTTTATTAACGATTGCTCTCACTATACTTTTGTATACCTAATGAAAAATAAAACTGAAGCACTCGATATATTTAAGATTTTTGTTATCGAAATTTAAAATCAATTTAGTAAAAAGATTAAGAGGTTTCGTAGTGATAGAGGAACATAGTATGATTCTAGTTTATTTAACGAGTTTTATAAAACGCGAGGAATTATACATGAAACTAGTACACCATATTCACCTAAATTGAATGGCTAAGCTAAAAGAAAGAATATAACTCTTACTGAACTAGTTGTTGTTATTATGCTAAACTCTGGAGCTGCATCTCATTGGTGGGGGAAAATTATTTTGACTGTTTGCTATGTTTTGAATCGGGTTCTTAAATCTAAAAACAAAACATCTCCTTATGAGATAGTGAAGAAAAGACAACTAAACTTGTCTTATTTCGAATTTGGGATTGTCTAGCTTATATAAGAATCCCCGATCACAAGCAAGTTAAACTCGCCAATAGAGCCTATGAATGTGTATTCATCGGGTATGCATTAAACAATAAAGCGTATAGGTTTTATGACCTAAATGCGAAGGTGATCATAAAGTCAAATGATGTTGACTTCTATGAAAATAAATTCACTTTTAAATCACAGAATAGTGGGGCAGCAAACACAAGTCATGTTCTTGTGACAAGAATGGCTGAAAATAGCAAGCAAGGTGGAAAAAAAAAACTCGAAGAAGTAAGAGAGTCATAATTGCTAAAGATTATGGATCCGAATATACGACCTATTCTTTAGAAGAGGGATCTTGCAAATCTTAAAATAGATTTGTCATCATTGGAGCAAATTTATGGCAAGAAGCTATAAACAATGAAATTAATTCTCTAGAGTCTAACAAGAGATGTCACTTAGTAGACTTGCCACCTAGTTGCAAACCAATAGGTTGTAAATGGATTTTGAAAAAGAAACCAAAACCCGATGGAACTGTTGATAAATACAAGGCTCGCCTTGTAGCCAAAGGTTTAAGACAGAGAAAATATAGATTTCTTCGACACGTTTTACTGGTCACTAAAATAACATCCATTTGGGTACTCATTTCACTAGCTGTTATTCAAAATTTGGTGATAAACCAAATAGATGTTAAGATAGCTTTTTTAAATGATGACCTAGAATAAGAAATCTATATGGAACTACCTGAAGGTTTTTTAATTCATGGACAAGAAGACAAGGTTTGTAAGTTAGATAAATCTCTGTATGGTCTTAAACAAGCTCCTTAGCAATGGCATGAAAATTTTGAAAACTTGATTATAAAGAATGAGTTTAAAGTGAATGAAATTGACAAAATGTATTTACTACAAATCAGAAAAATGGCATTTGCACTCTCATATGTCTCTATGTAGACGACTTACTTATATTTGGTTCAAATATTCATGCTGTAAACACTGTGAAATCATTGTTGTGTAATAACTTTGATATGAAAGATCTTAGAGAAGCGAGTGCAATCCTTGGAATCAAGATTACTAGGTCAAAAAAGGGAATTTCTTTGGATCAGTCTCACTTTGCTGAAAAGATCCTAAAGAAATACACATACTTCGACTGTAAACTTGCTTGCACATCATATGATCCAAGTGTGAAACCCTTCAAGATTTCCTATCGTACTTGAAGGATATAGTAATGTTGATCGGAACACCTTATCAGTTGACTTAAAAGCAACCAATGGCTATATTTTTAATATAGCCGGTGGCACTGTATTTTGGAAATAAATAAAAAAAAACAGATGATACTGACTCAATCCACTATGGAGTCTGAAGTGATAGCACTAGCTACTGCTAGTGAAGAAGCGGGTTGGTTAAGATACTTGCTAGCTAAAATTCCTTTATGGGAAATTTTTTTGCCAGTTGTGTTGATCCACTGCGATAGTACTTAACTATTGCAAAGATTGAGAATCATTATTACAATGGTAAGAGACGAAAAATACGTCGTAAGCACAACACAATTAGAGAATTACTTTCTAAAAGAGTTATTATAGTGGATCATGTAAACATTGATGAGAATTTAGTAGATCCTTTGATGAAAGGATTAGCTAGAGAAAAAGTCGTAAATACATCCAAAAGGATGGGACTATTGCCAATAGATCAACGAATCACTCATGATGGTAGCCCAACCTAAAAGACTAAAGATCTCAAGAATTAGATTCAATGGATAATAACAAGTCATAGTGATATGAGATGAACATGTTTTTATACTTAGCTACAAGAGTACTCTTGATAGACTCAACTATGCGAATGTGGAAGTGGGGTTGCTTCATATGGAATTTCAAGGCATAATTCCTAGAGCATTCACTATATTGGGATAGACGTGTAGGACCATTAATGGACGGGCTTTTGAGAATACACCTATGAAAAGGTTGCGTGTGGGTTTGATGTCAGAAATAGAGTTGAAGACTACGAGTCACTATTATCGAATCCAAATCTTATTTGATATGCGATGGTTCAAGTTAAGAGACACCTCTGTTAATGCATTATCTTATAGAAAACGTTTGATGCTATTTCAGAAACCTTCATTTTTAAATTCAAGTGGGGGATTGTTGGAAATGATGATGATATTAATAACATATTTATGGAAATTATGGTGATATTAATGAGAGTTAGGTGGTGTGATTTGAAAAATAAGAAAGTCCCACATAGGAGGGATGACACACACTAGTAGTGTTTATAAGGTAGATGTATGACAATTGGGGTGTGTACCAAGGGGTACTCCAATTTTGTGAAGAGGGAATAACACATTTAAATAGACCACCACACACCCACGCGTGCGTAGCTGCCGCTGTCTGTCTGGTTGGGTCGATTCTATCATTGATATAGTGTAGACATGTTTTCTCTTAACCGAGTCAACATTCAACATCTGATAAGGTTAGTTCCTTCCTCTGATTCATGGATCGGTTTTTCCGGTCAAACCCTAGCTATTTTCACTATGTTGTGGACTCATGAGTCAATTCATTGCCCGATAAAAAACCTAGACAAATTTGGAGTGCGCGTTTCTATGGATTTGGTATGATTGGTTCTACTCAATTGAAAAACAAACCAAAAGTTCTCTAAAATATGATACTTTTCTCTACTTCTCCCTATCTTTCTTTTTCTTCTCTTTCTTTCGAGTGATCATAGTACCATATTACGAATGGGAGCCATTAAACTGCCATATTAAGAGCGTAATTCTAGAACGGATTTCTACGGTGTAGTAGAATTCTGATACAATGAATTTGAGCTATTTTATCCTAGGGACTTCATGGTTGATAGTCTACCTTGCACAATTTAGGCAGTGCCATGAAACGTCTTAACGAGAGCGACCTAGTCCGCACCTCAACCCAGTTACATTTTCGGTGGCATAAATCTATTTTAAAACAATTTTCGAAAATCAAAACTAATAGTTTTACTAATAGAAAATGTTTATTATTCTGATGAAAAATATTAAAAATTACAAATAATTACATGTGTCTTTGATTAATTGATTTAGTTATTTTATTTTAGTATAATTAATTTTTCCACCTTAATATTTTAGCCTTAGTAAAAATACGATAGCATTATTTTCTAATAAATAAAGGATCTCCTATATAGAGTATTTTTCTCTTTGAGTAATTCTTTCTTGTATGCTTGATTATTTTTCCCTGTTGGATACTGATTTGATTGCTCTACCCACACCAAATCTGCTTTGAGCTCTTCTTTCATGCAACAACTTCGTGCATCCATGTACCACTAATGTTTGCTTTTGTTCATTATCGAATCAATGATGACATGCCTAACTATGGTGTAAGAAAATGGTGACATGACTATCAACATCGAACCTGCACATGCTTCCCTCAGAGTATTGGAACATTGTCTTATAGGCCGTTTTCTCACCGACAAACTGGTCCAAACCTCACATTCTTAAGGATCGCATTGCAATGACGTGGAAACCCGACAAAGGAGTTACTATCACCACACTTGATCAAGGTAGATTCCTTTTTCAATTAAACCACAAGCTTGACGTTGAACGCAAGATTCACGAAGGCCCATGGTCTTTTGATGATTTTATGCTGGTCATAGGAAGGGAAACACCAAGTGTGCCTCTTTTAAAGGTTTCTTTCGATACCATGGACATTTGGGTGCAAATTTTTAACCTCCCTTTAGGGCTCATGCATGAGCAACTTGGAAGAGGCATTGGAAATTTGATTGGTGAACTCAAAGATTATGACCACACTAATGAGACAGGTTAGTGGCGTCCGTATACGCGGATTTGCTATGATACTGATGTTCGCGAGCCATTGTAGAAAGAATGGAAAGTGTGTATCTAAGGTGGTAAGTGGATTAGTGTCGTTCAAATACGAGCGGCTCGACATTTTTTGTTAGAAGTGCAGTGTTCTGGCTCGTTCGGACAGTTATTGACATCTTCTTGAATTTGATCATAATGATAGTGTCTGCGAATGGGGAACCAATTGAAGGCTAGATCGAAAAAACTCGGTTATGGATAGATGGTGTTTGTGTAATGGTGGCGAGGCCATACCAGCAACAACCACTTCAACAACCGTGTCTTAAGGCGGTAAGGATGGGGTTGCGCCAGTGCAGCAAGGTAACGACTCCAACACTAATTTAAGCATCATTATGAACTAATTTGAGCAGACGATACACAAATTTGTGTTCTTTAGAGCGTTGACTATTTAGAGGCTGATTTTTTCAAAGCTTGTCATTTCAAAGCAATTACTTCCATCAGAGCATTGCCTATCTTGAGTATTGACATTTTATTAGAGCATTGATTTTTCAATGGAGGCAATCAATCAGATGTCATAGGCAATAAATCAATGGCAGAAGTAAACAAATGTTGGTTATATGAATCAGAGGCAAACCAATTAGAGTATTGCTTGTATTAGATAGAGTCACCAAAGACGCGTTTCAAAGCGCGCTCACCAAACATAGAATATGGAAATCAGAGCGGAGTCTTGACATTCTTTTTAACATAGATCAAACATTAGAGGATGTAGTGTAAACTCATATAAAATACCTAATATGGGAACTGCACACTTAAACAAACCATTAATGCTTTAAATTATTCCCACAAAATAATTTTTTATTATCAAAACAAGTAAGAGTAATAGTTCTTCAAACCAACTTGGTTCTAACAATCTCCCATTTTTTTATGATGACAAACAAACATATATTTTTGTGAATACTTTTAATTTTAATGGACTAAAGAAAAATTAACGTAAAATATCACAACAAAGTTCCCCCTTAATATATGCATGTTTATATGTAAGAATGATGAGAGATATTCTTGTAAGATAGTTGATAAGTGTTAGTAATTGAAATTAAAAAAGATCTTGAAATTTTCATTAAAATTGTTCAAGATATTCTCCATTTTTTGTCATCAAACAAAAAGCATATAGTATCCAACAAATATGAAAGCAAAAAGTACTAAAGAGGAAAAGAAATATGAACAAACAAACATAAAACAAAGATTAAGATTTATAGAGAACTACAAATTTGGGTTTGTCAGCCTAGCTAAGATTCAACTTAGGGTAGTTTGCATGTTCTTCTAATTTTTGGATGTCTCTTCCATGAATGCCCCAGTCTTAACTTATAACCGATCAAAGTATTCTTTCATGACAAACTATGAAAGATTAAATGTGGGGCCATAGGGTGTGACATGTTTACTTATGGAAGTAAATTTTACATATCCTAAAGTAGATGCAGTACGAACATCCAAGACACGAGAGTGAAAAAGAAAGTTGAGAGAGGCAACAATATATCGAGGTTCACCATCAACACAATAGTTACATTTAGTCCCTTCAATCTGAAGGATTCAATACACTAAGTTATCATTGAGTCAGACTTACACTTCAACAACTATTAATCACACTAACTGTGTTCAATCTGCTCAACCTTCTAGATTATTACAATCAAGCTATTGAGGAAGGCAACTGCTACTGGGCTAGGTTACAACAAAAATGTTTAGAGGTTTATCTGAATAAGCTCTAACAAATAGTGTTTACCAATTTTTGCTTCATAAATTCTCTTAGCAATAATGTGAAAAAGGACGATATCAAGATTATAGATGTGCTTATTACTTGTATGATGTGTATTGTGCGTTGTTGTGTCTTTCTTTGTTGAATGAGGCATATCCTTTATAGAGTACAATTAGGGTTGTTGTAGCTAAAATATCACTAGAAGGAGGGTTGAATAGGGATTTTGCTGTTTTAAAAAGTTTCTCACGTGTTTTGAAATGCTATCCTCTCTGAGATGATGCGAACTTGAGGATGATTATTTAAACCTTTAAATTTGTGCTGAGTAAAAGAAAGAGAAAATATAGAGAATGACACACACAACTTTTATAATGGTTCACCCAATGAAGGCTACGTCTAGTCCTCACAGGTCTTTCCTCATATTTACGGGATTGCCATCCAGTTGTCCTTGGACTAGTTCAGTCCATCCTCTTGCTCGAGCTTCAGAATTCCTAGGAACTTGGACATTTGATGTCCTTTTCTTTTTTCCTTTCTTGAAGATATGTAAGAGAGATATGTTGGGTCACTTTCAATGATGTTGGGTTGCTTTTAAAGATGTTGACCATAGACCCATCCTAGTATAATCCGTCCTCGTACCTATTTCTTTTGCCTTTTGACTTCTTTATAACAAATGCTTTATTTGTTCATTCTTTAATACTCTTTTGCCTTCTTTTGATGAATAAAAAACATTTGTTTTGCTGAGGATGGGTATTTTGTAGTTTTGAAGTATCATCCTTTTACGAGGCCATCCTCATGAATTCCAATCCTCCATATTTGAATCATATTTATCTCCTTTTGTCTTAATGATTAAATTCATATTTTCTTATACGAATTCACTTAAAAACACATATTAGTCATTAACCATAATCATAATCTCTTAATTAATTTTGTTATCATTAAAATCATTTGAGAGAGATTTTGTCTCAACAATCTCCCCCTTTTTGATGAAGACAAAATTCTTTAGATTATGATTTTAAATATGAAAAATATAGAGATTAAATGTTTATGCTCCCCCTAAATCATATGTGTAATATTTTAAAATTTAAAAATAATTACCCCCCTGAACATATGCCAAAGCTTTGAAATAATAAAATTGAGGATTGTAAAATAAGAGGATTGCAATAGTGGTTTCAAAAAGTATCCTCTTAAACAAAAAGTTGATAACAAGATGATTATAATCTATCTGCCCCTGAATTTGTCAACCATAAAAAAAATTTGGAAATATCCATGCATCTATTTGGACGGGGGAAAAGTCACCAGAAGAGGACGAAAAAATGAAAAATATAAAATAAAATGAAATAAATAATAAAAAAATGGAAAAATAAGAGAAAAAAATCCTTAACCAATTTTATTCAGAGATTGATGCATGGGTAACAACAAACAATTTTTATAAAAAAAATTCAAATCGATCCTCCTGAAGAGATTGGACATCTAACCGTTGGAGAAGGAGGAGGTTGGAGTTTGAAATGATGATAGAGTAGAGGAAGATGAAGGAGGACGATGTGGAAGCCATTGAATAGGTAGTAATGATGATAGAGTAGGCATACTAGGAGCATGTGAATGGCTGTAACGGTCATAAATAGCCGTATGTACATTAAATTCTAGACGAAAGCCAAGAAGGCCATGGAGGTTGCGCCACATTGACTAGCTAATGGAAGGAGGCACGTTCAGGCCTTGTTTGACGTGACAAGAGGGAGTTACACCAAAATGGACACTGTGTCCTCTAGTGTTTTGCCATCCTCTCATTATTTGGTATATTTTTAAAGATCAGATGTGATCTTTCAACAGGAATTGACAAATAAACAATAAACAATTACAATAAGAGAAATACAGCTATGGTACAATGGTTAAAAAATTTAATCAAATAATTTTGGACAAATTGATGATGGAGTGTTTCTCCAAGATATTTTTGAACCGATCCTCCTGGAAAGGTTTAGTAAAAATATATGCTAACTGGTTT
>JBBPBR010000007.1:32651809-32715935 GCA_037974775.1 Cicer pinnatifidum | reverse complement strand
TTCCATCAGAGCATTGCCTATCTTGAGTATTGACATTTTATTAGAGCATTGATTTTTCAATGGAGGCAATCAATCAGATGTCATAGGCAATAAATCAATGGCAGAAGTAAACAAATGTTGGTTATATGAATCAGAGGCAAACCAATTAGAGTATTGCTTGTATTAGATAGAGTCACCAAAGACGCGTTTCAAAGCGCGCTCACCAAACATAGAATATGGAAATCAGAGCGGAGTCTTGACATTCTTTTTAACATAGATCAAACATTAGAGGATGTAGTGTAAACTCATATAAAATACCTAATATGGGAACTGCACACTTAAACAAACCATTAATGCTTTAAATTATTCCCACAAAATAATTTTTTATTATCAAAACAAGTAAGAGTAATAGTTCTTCAAACCAACTTGGTTCTAACAATCTCCCATTTTTTTATGATGACAAACAAACATATATTTTTGTGAATACTTTTAATTTTAATGGACTAAAGAAAAATTAACGTAAAATATCACAACAAAGTTCCCCCTTAATATATGCATGTTTATATGTAAGAATGATGAGAGATATTCTTGTAAGATAGTTGATAAGTGTTAGTAATTGAAATTAAAAAAGATCTTGAAATTTTCATTAAAATTGTTCAAGATATTCTCCATTTTTTGTCATCAAACAAAAAGCATATAGTATCCAACAAATATGAAAGCAAAAAGTACTAAAGAGGAAAAGAAATATGAACAAACAAACATAAAACAAAGATTAAGATTTATAGAGAACTACAAATTTGGGTTTGTCAGCCTAGCTAAGATTCAACTTAGGGTAGTTTGCATGTTCTTCTAATTTTTGGATGTCTCTTCCATGAATGCCCCAGTCTTAACTTATAACCGATCAAAGTATTCTTTCATGACAAACTATGAAAGATTAAATGTGGGGCCATAGGGTGTGACATGTTTACTTATGGAAGTAAATTTTACATATCCTAAAGTAGATGCAGTACGAACATCCAAGACACGAGAGTGAAAAAGAAAGTTGAGAGAGGCAACAATATATCGAGGTTCACCATCAACACAATAGTTACATTTAGTCCCTTCAATCTGAAGGATTCAATACACTAAGTTATCATTGAGTCAGACTTACACTTCAACAACTATTAATCACACTAACTGTGTTCAATCTGCTCAACCTTCTAGATTATTACAATCAAGCTATTGAGGAAGGCAACTGCTACTGGGCTAGGTTACAACAAAAATGTTTAGAGGTTTATCTGAATAAGCTCTAACAAATAGTGTTTACCAATTTTTGCTTCATAAATTCTCTTAGCAATAATGTGAAAAAGGACGATATCAAGATTATAGATGTGCTTATTACTTGTATGATGTGTATTGTGCGTTGTTGTGTCTTTCTTTGTTGAATGAGGCATATCCTTTATAGAGTACAATTAGGGTTGTTGTAGCTAAAATATCACTAGAAGGAGGGTTGAATAGGGATTTTGCTGTTTTAAAAAGTTTCTCACGTGTTTTGAAATGCTATCCTCTCTGAGATGATGCGAACTTGAGGATGATTATTTAAACCTTTAAATTTGTGCTGAGTAAAAGAAAGAGAAAATATAGAGAATGACACACACAACTTTTATAATGGTTCACCCAATGAAGGCTACGTCTAGTCCTCACAGGTCTTTCCTCATATTTACGGGATTGCCATCCAGTTGTCCTTGGACTAGTTCAGTCCATCCTCTTGCTCGAGCTTCAGAATTCCTAGGAACTTGGACATTTGATGTCCTTTTCTTTTTTCCTTTCTTGAAGATATGTAAGAGAGATATGTTGGGTCACTTTCAATGATGTTGGGTTGCTTTTAAAGATGTTGACCATAGACCCATCCTAGTATAATCCGTCCTCGTACCTATTTCTTTTGCCTTTTGACTTCTTTATAACAAATGCTTTATTTGTTCATTCTTTAATACTCTTTTGCCTTCTTTTGATGAATAAAAAACATTTGTTTTGCTGAGGATGGGTATTTTGTAGTTTTGAAGTATCATCCTTTTACGAGGCCATCCTCATGAATTCCAATCCTCCATATTTGAATCATATTTATCTCCTTTTGTCTTAATGATTAAATTCATATTTTCTTATACGAATTCACTTAAAAACACATATTAGTCATTAACCATAATCATAATCTCTTAATTAATTTTGTTATCATTAAAATCATTTGAGAGAGATTTTGTCTCAACAATCTCCCCCTTTTTGATGAAGACAAAATTCTTTAGATTATGATTTTAAATATGAAAAATATAGAGATTAAATGTTTATGCTCCCCCTAAATCATATGTGTAATATTTTAAAATTTAAAAATAATTACCCCCCTGAACATATGCCAAAGCTTTGAAATAATAAAATTGAGGATTGTAAAATAAGAGGATTGCAATAGTGGTTTCAAAAAGTATCCTCTTAAACAAAAAGTTGATAACAAGATGATTATAATCTATCTGCCCCTGAATTTGTCAACCATAAAAAAAATTTGGAAATATCCATGCATCTATTTGGACGGGGGAAAAGTCACCAGAAGAGGACGAAAAAATGAAAAATATAAAATAAAATGAAATAAATAATAAAAAAATGGAAAAATAAGAGAAAAAAATCCTTAACCAATTTTATTCAGAGATTGATGCATGGGTAACAACAAACAATT
Organism: Cicer pinnatifidum; assembly: GCA_037974775.1. Lineage (NCBI taxonomy): Eukaryota > Viridiplantae > Streptophyta > Magnoliopsida > Fabales > Fabaceae > Cicer > Cicer pinnatifidum. Next base: position 32,713,255 of record JBBPBR010000007.1, on the reverse strand, counting down.
TTTATAAAAAAAATTCAAATCGATCCTCCTGAAGAGATTGGACATCTAACCGTTGGAGAAGGAGGAGGTTGGAGTTTGAAATGATGATAGAGTAGAGGAAGATGAAGGAGGACGATGTGGAAGCCATTGAATAGGTAGTAATGATGATAGAGTAGGCATACTAGGAGCATGTGAATGGCTGTAACGGTCATAAATAGCCGTATGTACATTAAATTCTAGACGAAAGCCAAGAAGGCCATGGAGGTTGCGCCACATTGACTAGCTAATGGAAGGAGGCACGTTCAGGCCTTGTTTGACGTGACAAGAGGGAGTTGCACCAAAATGGACACTGTGTCCTCTAGTGTTTTGCCATCCTCTCATTATTTGGTATATTTTTAAAGATCAGATGTGATCTTTCAACAGGAATTGACAAATAAACAATAAACAATTACAATAAGAGAAATACAGCTATGGTACAATGGTTAAAAAATTTAATCAAATAATTTTGGACAAATTGATGATGGAGTGTTTCTCCAAGATATTTTTGAACCGATCCTCCTGGAAAGGTTTAGTAAAAATATATGCTAACTGGTTTATAGTGTCAATGAAAATCAATTCTATGTCCTCTTTTTGAACATGATCTCTTATAAAATGAGGTTTAATTTGAATATGCTTAGATCGTGAATTTTGTATGGGATTTTTTGAAAGATTAATAGCACTTGTATTATCACATAGGATGGGAATTTTTGTGTACCTTAGAGAGTAGTCCTCTAGTTGATTCTTTATCCACAATAATTGTGAGCAACATTATACAACTGATACATATTCAGCCTCTGTAGTTGATAGAGCAATGATACATTATTTTTTGCATGACCAACCTATTAGAGATTTACCAAGAAATTGGCAAGCTCCACTTATGCTCTTCCTTTCAACTTTGTCTTCCGCATAGTCAACATCACAATAAGCCGTGAGGTCAAGATTTGAACATTTCTTGTACCAAACTCCCAGATGGATCGTGCCTACAAGATCTAAAAATCATTTTTACAGCAGTAAGATGGGATTCTTTAGGAGAGGATTGAAACCTTGCACAAAGTTCTATTGCAAAGACGATGTCAGGTCTATTAGCTGTTAAATACAATAAGCATCCATTCACCCCTCTGTATTCTTTTTCAGATATTGGAGTTCCTTCATCATCTTTGTGTAGCATAGAGGATGGGTGCATAGGAGTTCCCATACTCTTGGCCGAATTCATGTTATATATTTTAAGTAGATCCTTGGTGTATTTTTCTTAAGAGATGAAGATGCCATATTCCAGTTGTTTAATTTGTAAACCCAAAAAGAATTTTAGCTCTCCCATCATACTCATCTGAAACTCACTTTGCATGAGATTGGAGAATTCTTCGCACATTCTTTCATTAGTGGACCTAAATATTATGTCATCCACATATATTTGTACCATTAACAATTCCTCTTTAAGAGTTTTCTTGAAGAGTGTGGTACCGATATGTCCTCTTACAAATCCATTTTCTTTTAGAAAGGAACTCAACCTCTTGTACCAACCTCGAGGAGCTTGCTTTAATCCATAGAGAGCTTTTGAGAGTTTGAACACATGATTAGGCTTTTTTTCATCCACAAATCCATGAGGTTGGTGAACGTATACCTCCTCATTTAAGAACCCATTCAAAAAGGAACTTTTGACATTCATTTGGAATAGTTTGATACCTTTATGAGTAGCATAAGCTAAGAGTATTCTTATTGCTTCAAGTCTTGCTATGGGTGCAAATGTTTCATCATAGTGAATTCCTTCTTGTTGGTTATAACCTTGTGCCACTAATCTTGCTTTATTTCTAAGGACCTCTTCATCCTCATTCAGTTTGTTTCTAAATATCCATTTAGTTCCAATGATGGATTTGTCCAGAGGATGGGGCACAAGATTCCAAACTTTGTTTCTTTCAAACTGTGATAGCTCCTCCGTCATGGCTTCAACTCATGATTTGTCACCCAAATTTCTAGATCAATTGTTTTGGTTTCAACTTGTGATATCTTGGCCATGTTGTTAGTATTTTTATTTAGAGAATTTCTGGTCCTAACACCATCGACAATATTCCCAATGATCAGATCAGGAGGATGATGCGTTATCATTTTCCATCTTCTTGGAGGTTGCTGAGAGGTTAGATCAGAATCATTCTCTTTGTTTGGACTGGGTGCTTGAGAGGATGAATGTTCATCTTCTTATGATTTATCCATATTTTCTAAACACAAGTCATCAAACTCATAAAAAATAACATGCATGGATTCCTCCACAGTTTGAGTCCTAAGATTATATATTCTATAACCTTTTGATGATGTGGAGTAACCCAAAAAAATACCTTTATCAGATTTTGGGTCAAATTTTCCCAAATTTTCTTTATTATTTAGAATGTAGAAATAACATCCAAATATATGAAAATAGGAAATATTCGGTTTCCGGCCTTTCCATAGTTTATATGAAGTTTTGTTTAAATTTTTTCTAATTGATGCACGATTTGAAACATAACAAGCTGTGTTTATAGCTTCGGCCCAAAAGTATTTTTCAATGTTGATAGCTTCCATGAAAAGTCAACTTGAATGGTTGATCACAAATTCTTAATGATATATGTTGAACCCTCTTTCAACTTTTTTTTTTGACTTGCAACATTCTTCCTTTGTATAGTCACAATGATGTTAGTAATAACTCAAATTTAAATTTTACTTTAACTTGAAATGAATGAATAAATTGGGGGAAAACGATCTATATGATAGATAAAGAAAGCTATGACATAAAATCCCACAAAATCTAAAATATTTGATTTGATGAATTGACGAAGAAATTCAAAAGTTTAATATGGCTTGTTGATATTGTATAGTTGACATAAAGCAACTGTTACTAAGGTTAATTACTATTTAGTAGGGGTAGGTAGTTGGCATAGTTACCATGAGATGGGTAAAGTATTGGAGTATGGATTTAAGATATGGTTTGTAGTTTCCTTTCTATGTCTTTATTAGATGAACTTTTTTTTTAATAATAATGATAATATAAAATTTAATGTCTCCAACCTGTTACTATATTATAGTTTTAAAACTATATTCAATGTGTAGATTGTGTCATTGTCATGGAAGTAATGGTTGTACAACTCATACTTGTCATATTTGGTTAATCACATATTTCTTTTTATTATTTTGGATTTTGCCATAATCATTGACATAATTAAAGCTAATACTTTTGGAATTGAATCAAGGAAATTTCCTTTGGAAATCAAGGTGAACAATATATAATTTATTAGAAAAATGTTAGTAGCAGTGATAGAATTAATTAATTGAATCAAGGAAGTAATGGTTTAGGAAAGCAAATTTTCAAGTTTTTACTCCATGTTTTTAGGAAAGCAAATTTTCAATTATCATTCACCATTATAATATTAATCTATTATCTATAATGGATTCATGGTATCAAAGTGATCCTCTCTATTGTGATGTTAATAAGAGTTCAACAATACAACATGTTCATTTATCATATATTTTTCCCTCTAACTCTCCGTTAGTCACTTATTTATGTCCGAAACTATTTCCATTAGCATAAAACTTTATAGTTTTAGTCACTTGAGAAAGTTGTCATGTTTATATTTTTAACACTTTTAACTTTAGGATAATGTAATTATTTTGAACTACAACTGTTTTACCTAACTGTACATTTATGATAAAGTAGACAAAAAAACATCTAATAATTAAACAATGACACATTGTTCTAACTTTTAAGTAACCTTTTGCTATAGTCAGTTTGATTTGGTATGATGTAGCTAAATATCACTAGAAGGGGGTTGAATAGGGATTTTACTGTTTAAAAAGGTTATTCACGTGTTTTGAAAAGCTATCCTCTCTAACAGGATGCGAACCCGATGATGGTAATTTAAACCTTTGAATTTGAGCTTACTAAAAGAACGAGAAAATATAGAGAATGACACACACAACTTTTATACTGATTCACCCAATGAAGGCTACGTCCAATCCTCACACACTTGTGATATTTTACTAATGATCAAACTGATTAACCTCTCACAGAGGTTGATTACACTTTGTGTATTCTTTAGCCTCACCAAGCTTACAATCTTGTTTCTTACAAGTTCCAACTATTTCCAAGTGAAACTCACGTGGAAATTACAAATTGATATGTGTATGATTGTTTCTCTTCTCTTAAACACTTTCTAAAAAGATATTTCAAAAATCTAGCGAAAGATTATAGAAAGTATAAGGAGGGGATGGATATTGCTCTTGATAGCTTTAAGATTCTTGATTTTTTTATGTAATGTTGTTGTGTGTAGATGATGAAGAACATTTTGCCTTTTATAAAGACTTTGAAATTCCCTTTCCAAGTGACAAATACTTTTATGACCATTAGGGACATCAATCAAAAAGTCCAAGGTCTTTCCTCATATTTACGGAACTACCATCCAGTTGTTCTTGGACTGGTTTAGTCCATCCTCTAGTACGAGGTTGCAGAATTCCTAGGAACTTGGACATGTGATGTCCTTTTCTTTTTCATTTCTTTATTATATGTAAGAGCTACATATTTCTCTTGTAGTTACTGCCTTTTTGTAGGTTTATGATGAGTCATTTTCAGCATGTGAGAGAGATATGTTGGGTCACTTTCAATAGTGTTGGATTGCTTTCCAAGATGTTGACCATAGACCCATCCTAGTATGAGCCGTCCTCGTACCTATTCTTTTGCTTTTTGACTTTGTTATATCACATGCTTTATTTATTCATTCTTTAATATTGTTCTGTCTTCTCTTGATGAATGAAAAATATTTGTTTTGGTGATGATGAATATTCTGCAATTTTGAAGTATCATTCTCTCGCGAGGCCATCCTCAGGAATTTAAATCCTCCATATTTGAATTAGATTTTTCTCCTTTTTGCCTTAATGATTAATAACCTATTTTCTTATATGATTTCACTCAAAAACACAGATTAGTCATTAACCTTAATCATAATCTCTTAAGTAATTTTGTTATCATTAAAATCATTTGAGAGATTTTGTCTCAACATGGTAGATATAGAAACAATTGGCTGGAAATGGATGTCTGTCAATCAATTGTCAAAACAATATGAAAATGGAGTGAAAGAGTTTGTTGAGTTTGTAGTGAAGAATGCACAAGACTCAAATCGGATAATTTGTCCTTATTTAAATTGTTGTTTTGGAAAACACGTTAGAGAAAATCAATTGGAAGGACATTTAGTATGACATGGAATTGATCAAAGCTATACATGTTGGACAAGTCATGGTGAGAAAAAAAACACTAATTTGGAGAATGGTGTGACATATGCCTCAAATGATTATGACACAAATACATAGGAGAGGAACCGAGTTGAGGAGATTACAAAAACAGTTGAAGAAGATCTTTCGGATTGTTCTAAAATGTTTTAGAGTTTGTTGAGTGATACAGAGAAACCATTAAAGCTTTGCAACTCAGGCTTAAGTCCTTACTCAAATTTATTCGCCCTCCACGTCTTGAGGATTATCCCTAAGATAACAAGAGTATCTTGATATAACTTCAAAATATGGCGATATACTCTACAACTGAAATATATTTATGACGAATATGTAGAAAATTTATTTCCTTATGAATATGAACATCATGGGGAGTATACTTAAAAACCTAGTTTTGTTAGGAGACTTCCTCTAGTAGAATTCCACCAATGCTCAAAATCAAACTCTCACATATAAACGACGAGGTCCACTTTCTAAGTGTCAACACAATGCATGATTCTAAAGATCTTTTCTAACTTCAACAATCACACTTGTGCCTTGATTCGATCAAAATTGACCTCGAAAAGGTAGTGGATTTTTGTTTCGAAATTCAAAAAGTCCAACATTTTGAGGGTCTACGATTGTTATCGACCAAACATCGGGTTTTCTCAAATGACGAAGAGTTTTCATCTGTTTTCCACGGCTAAGCTACGAAGTTGAGAGCCATAGAAAATGTGTCATTCGTCCCACGCTTGTTACCTGTCATATTATACACACCACCAATCAAACACAGGGATGGCTAGGTCCAATATCCAACATTGTAACACACAAAATTTATGACTATAACGAGCAATCCATAAGCCCAAGTTTTGACTTTTTTCTTAATTTTTTTAAATAATAATAATAATAATAAAGTAAAATAAACCCACACCACAACCCAATCTAGGTTCGAACTGGCTCTGATACCAAAATGTAACGCCTAGTTACGTGGATATAACAATTGAGGTAATAAAAAAAAGTTTTCATATTTATATAACAGAAAATGTACTATAATAAATAATGAAATTTCCAAAAGAAATAATATTGCAATATCCTTAAAAATAAAACCTTACATATGAGAATTCCTTAATAATCAAAATATTCAAAATTGGGCATTTAATAACAAATCCAAAAAAAAAACAAAACAATGTAGACACTATGTGTAATTATTCTTGATCTACTGACCTAATCTAAGGAAATTACTCTTGTTAAATGAGGTAGGATTTCTCTACTCTCGACATCCCTAATGATCTCAATATATGAAAACAATACTTTAGTGAAATAGTAAATCCCAACGAATAGTACACGCAATTCTAAAACAAATTACTTACTTCCAAGAATGTTCATTAGAAATATACATGATATAACTAAATATTTTCTATAGTAACCGATTACTTCCAATATTAATAAAAATTAATTAATTAAATTAACGATTATTCCCATCGATAATAATCAAATAAATCCAATACACACATTTATTTTGCAGAAAATAAATCAATCAATTCAATGACGTTTCATCGTTATATAGAGATATACTACTTCCACGAAGTGAGTATTACGTCATCATGTGGAGTACCAACTCATCTAGTGAGGAGTATAAGACTCATTCGTGTGGAGTTTATGGCTCATCTCATGTGGAGTTTAAAACTCAACTATATGTGAGGTACAAGACTCATCTGTGTGGAGTTTAAAACTCATCTCGTGTGGAGTTTAAAACTCATCTATATGTGGTGTACAAGACTGATTTGTGTGGAGTTTAAAACTTATTTATATGTGGAGTACAAGATCCATCCGTGTGGAGTTTAAAACTCATCTATATATGGGGTACAAGACCCATCAATATGAAGTACATAGCTCATCCGGGTAAATAACTATGGGGTACAAGACCCATCCATATGGATCATAAGTTCATCTCAAACACATACAATAAAAATAATCCATTTTTTTAACAATCATTTTCATAAAGCAATCATTCAAGAATACATAATAGAACAATCTTTTAAATAATACATAATCAAACCATCATAAAAAACAGTAGTAAATTAATCAATTCATAATCTATTACTGCAGTTCATAAAATCCCAATTTTAATAGTTATGTTTTTGACAAAATATATTTTTTATAAGAAAATACCATTTAAAATATCTAACTCTTTTTCCATCCCAAATTCCCAAAACAAGTTAACCATGAAAGTTTAAAGGGTGTGCTTACTCCCCTCTTGAAGCGTTATTTATTAAAAAAGTTTTCGAATATGTTAATTGCTATTAAATGCTATTGCAACCGTAGTCGTACTTTTACTCCTCTTTATTTTGGCATAGTTTTCTCTATTGAGTTTTTAATTAAGTATTATTCTTCTTTTATCTATTTATATTTAAATATTTATAAGATAAAACGACTAGATATGGTTTTTATAAATAAAATGAGTACAAATTGAATTCATTTAGGATCGTTGTTTGTTTGCTTTTGATGGACTCCTTAATACTAGATTTATAATGAGTACAAAATGAGTACATAATGTTATTATAATAGCTTTGTTTTTTATTATTTATTGCACGTAAACTTTTAATAAACAAAACAAACTTCTAAGTATTACCTTATAAGTCTAACAAACAAAACAACTTAATATTGTTATCTTATTTTAAGCAAATTGGTTGTTGATAACAACAACAACAATAACAATAATAATAATAATAATAATAATAATAATAATAATAATAATAATAATAATAATAATAATAATAATATAATCATAATAATCTATAAATTAGAATATTTTAAATTTTGAAATTCTAATTATTTTTAGTCCTTTGATTTAGGATGTTAGATAATCCATGAAGTTTCACATTGTATCATTGTGGAATTGATTTGACAGAGAGACTTTCTAGAAAAGACTGATCTTATTTTGATTCGGCATAATTGTTTTGAAATAGAGGAAACGATGATCAGAGAATGTATTGAGATCTTTAAACGAATAGTTGATTCATGATGTGTATTAGAGGATACACAAATGATTTGGCTTTATAGTGTTAACTTTTCAAAGCATGGACTTTATCATAGGATGAAAGTTTGGATTCAGACAATCAAACACTTGATGTGATTATCAGAGACATAGGTAGAATAATTCTTATCACACTTATAAGAGGCAGAGACAAAAGAATTTTTGTCACGCTTATAAGAGGCAGAGGTAGATTATCAAAATCCACGTTGAGTTCATCAAAAGCAAATGAGCTATGACATTGCTTTGCGCCATTAGAGCCACTTTAACACAATTCTGATTTGGGTATCAGTCTTCGTCTAGTTATTTGAGGATACACTAAGAGTCTATTGACCAAAAATATGAATTTGAATCTATGAACTTAAGTTCAACATTAGAACATTAAATTGTTCTCATAAACGATTTTTTTTATCATTAAAATAAGTGAGGGTTTATTTCTTCAAATCAACTTGGTTCCAACAATCTCCCTATTTTTAATGATGATAAACATCTATTTTTGTGAATAATTTTTTCAAATAAAGAAAGCAGAGATAAAAAGCAATAACACATTACATCAATACTCTCCCTTAGAATATGCATGTTAATTTCATAAGATGATATATATTCTAACCGAGTATCAATATGCATTAAAAACATAAGTTCATAAGAAAATAATTATTACTTAAAATTTCTTAAAAAAGAAAACAAAAAAGAATATTACACATTTTTCCCCCTTTTTCTCATCAGACATAAAGAGAGGAAACAAAAAAATAAGGAGAAAAAACTAAGGAGGTGGGGTTGGTGAGCATATATGGAATTAATATAAGGGGGTTCTTAGTGTCCTCCTGATTCTTGGTTATCTTTTCCATAAATGTCTTAGTATTGGCCGCCAAACGATCAAAGTCTTCCTTTTGACAAGTTCAGATAGGAGATGTAGAGAGGCCGATAAACGCAGAAGGTGTAGATCCTAGAGCAACTTCAACATGAGCATTTAGATGTGAATCTTGATATGTAAGATGACCACAAGAAGCTACAACGGTGTGAATAGAGCAACCACCGAAGGTTTCAAAATGACATCACAAGAAAGAGATCGGCAAACCTTGGATGAGCTTGTAGGGCCGTCTGAAAGGAGATTTCTGAACCGATTGCTTGTTGCTTTCTAAAGTTGTACAATACACAAATAGATGATTTCAACTATTTGTTTAAAAGTCGCACAATTCTGCAAAGCCAAGTGTAGACCATGATCCTCTCCTGAATCCAGTTTTGAACAAAAGATATGACCTTGTTCCACTAGGTTGAAACATCATTAAGATCCAGACTTAGAGCATTTTCGAGTTATATTGTGAGAGATTTTGGCACTAAGGGAGGTAAGGAAAGTCAGAAGCTCAAGGAATCTAGATTTGTTGGACTGGGTGGAGGGGTCGATTGCTAGAGGGATGGAGGAGGTAAAAGAGTAAAAGAGGGATGTGCGAAAGGAAATGTAAGATGATTCGACAGATGATGAGTCAAAGACTAGGTCGACAATGGTTGGTGCCTCAGGCACTGTGTCCCGGAGAGAAGTGATGTTTATACCCTTATGCATATAATCCCTAATAAAGTGATGTATAATCTCCAAATGTTTTGCCCTAGAATGTAAAATAGATTTTTTGGTTAAACATATGGCTAAAGTATTATTAAAGAAGATAGGAATGTTACTCTCATAAAGTTTAAAATCTTTGGGTTGATGCTTCATCCATATTAGTTGAGTATTGTATTTTGCTATTGAGATATACTCTGCTTTTGATGTAGTTAGAGCAATAGTGTTCTATCTTTTTCTTGACCATGAGATTATATTGTCACCTAGAAATGTGCAGTTTCCACTAGTGCCTTTTTTTATAGCCTAACTCTAGCATAGTCAACATCATAGAAACCTACTCAGAGGATTGCTTATAACACAAATCAAAGTTTGTAGTGCCTTTCAAAGATCTAAAAATCCTATTAACAACTGATAAGTGGGATTCCTTAGGGACATATTGAAATATGGTGCACACACACACACACACACACACACACACACACACACACTAAACAATATGTCAAGTCTAAAGGCAATTAAATAAATGAGGGAATCAATCATTCCTCTATATATCTTTTGATCTACCTTTTTACCTTACTCTTCCTTATCAAGAGAACAAGATGATTGCATAGGTGTTGATATTGGTTTATAGTAATCCATTTTAAACATTTTAAGCAGTTCTTAGGTGTATTTGGTCTGGTGAACTAGTAAATTATCTTGAGTTTTGATGAATTTGAATTCCTAGAAAGAATTTCAATTCTCTCATCATACTCATCTCAAATTCATTCTACATTAACTTAGAAAATTCTTGGCAGAGATTTTCATTAATAAAACCAAAAATAATATCAACAACATATATGTAGACAATGAGAAGGTCATAGGTCATTCTTAGATGATTTTCTAAATAAAGTAGTGTCAACTTGAAGTCTTTCAAAATTATTTTCTAAAAGAAAGGTTCCTAATATGTCATACCAAGCTCTTGGGAAGTGAGTGATGTGATGTGATGTGTATAAGAGTGATTAGATAATGTAATTATTATTTTAGTAAAAATTTAATATTTTATTATAATAATTTTATGTAATTTAAAAAGAATTTAAATAGAAACCAACCCCATTTAAGGGTCATCAGCGACCCCCCTTGGATGTTCACTCCTTCCAAATTTCGTCTTCTCTCTTAAAGCAATAAAATAAACAAAAATACACAAGTGTTGGTGCTCTAAAGTCAGTGAGCTACCAATTTATTTTGTGAGACTGAGAGGTCTATTGGAGAAGTAACTAAGAGGATAGAGTTAGAGCTTGATCTTATGAAGCTAATGGTATTCTTGAATTGGTGAATTCCACTTTCCTTCTCATTTTCTTATGTTAGGTTGAATCACCATGGGAGATGGGTAAACTTCCAACTTTATTCTTGAGAAATCAATTGATCTCCATGATTTTTGATACATTCAAAAAAGGGGTCATGTGTTTTTCTATTTTGGTGTTTGTGTGAGATAGAAAGGATAAGATTTTTTTTGGAGTGTGTTGTTGCAAATTTCTTGTCCATAAATAAGTGACTTTCCTTCTTGTGTTAATAATCTTTTCTCATGCTTGTTTTGTTGTTGTTATTGGTGTTTTAATAAATAAAAAATTGATCCTTGTTGTTGTTGTTGTTAGTAATGGTTAAAAAAAATTGATTTTGTGATGTGTTTAGATTATGTAATTAGTTATTTTCAAATAAATGAGTTTGAACTGAAGTTGAAATTTTTAAAAAAAATTTAGATTTGTTAAAGTTGTGAAAAAGTTCAAATTAAAATGTTTAGTGTTAAATTGAGCAAAAACGCAAATACTTTGAGCAAAGAGTTAGATTGTGAAATTAAAATATTTAGTGTTAAAAATGTTACTTTTTTAATTACTCTTGAACTGAGTTTAAAGAAGAAGTTTAGAGTACTTTATTAACTCAAATATTTGTACTCTAATGGTTTAGTGATATAACTTGAAAGATAAAAATATTTAATTTTGAAATTATGATGTGGTTGGATAAATTTTGGTGGTGAACAAAAAACTTTATAAATCTTTATGTTTATGTAGTTAGCTCTTTGAGTCTTGAAAAGGAATCAATATCGTTGACACCGAGTTAGCGGTGGGGAGAACTTTGATATATTAATGTTGTTATGGTGATTAAAAGAAAAGTGATTTTTCTTAGTTTATGCCTTTCCAAAAATAGTTGTTATGATTGATGATCAAGAATACATGTGGTTATCAAATCTTTTGAACTTGTGATTTCAGGAAAATAAGTGAATTGTGATTTCAAATTTTTATATGTATATTTTAAAATTTTAGAAATGTTTACATGATTTTAATTAAAGTTTCATGTTTATTAAGTAAAGGTCAATGTCTTGAGTTAGAATTTCATTTTTTTTTTAAAAGATTCCAAGTTTCATGAATTAAAATACAAGTTTTGTTAATAAGAAAAGAAAACAATATTTAATATATTTTGAAAGGAATGAAACTATTTTTTGTGTGGTTATATTGTTATGAGGTAAATACTTTGATTGATCATTTAGTCATTAAAAATGTAGTAGATCAAACAAGTAGATATTTGGAAGAAAATAAAAGACTTATGGCAAATTTGAGAAAATTTGTGGTTGTGTAAATTTTTTTTATAAAAATGATTTAAGACATTTCGAATGATTGTAAGTGAATTCTATGAGAAATTGAAAGGATGTTAATTTCTAAAAATATGTTTTATATGTTGAAAGTGTGTATTGTGGATAATAATACTACTAATCCTTACTCGTTTTAAATTTTTTTACTAAATATAATCTATGGGGATTAGGAGTAAGAAAGGGTTTGTAAGGTAGTTAAAGTCTTAGGACTAATTTGACAAGGTCAAACACTATTTATTTGAAGGTGTGGATACAAGCGAGATTTTTGTTGTGTTTGATTGTGGTAGCGATAATTGTTGAAAAAACTATAATTAAGGTAAGGGCTCCTTCAAATTTTTAATTTGCACATAAGGACCATATATGTGTGATTGATGTGTGAATATGTGATGGTTAATATTGACGTGATTATGCATTCATGATTGATAATATGGCTTGCTACATATTATGAATTGTATTAATGAGAATGTGTTTTGAGTATTGGTATGTGATAGGCTGCACTCTGGTAAATTGTGCTGATATGTGATAGGTGGCACCTCGGTAATTAGTATTGGTATGTGAGATAAGGTACATTTATGATTTACACCCCTTTAGGAGAATTTGAAAATTTCGGAATCATGTGCAATGCAATTAAAGCATTGCATTAGGGTGCTTGGCACGAGGGTCATGTTTTCTATGATATGTTATATGTATATAGATGCTCTGTTATTGTTTAGTATCATGCTATAACTGCTAAACGTTTATTGTTTGTCTTCATGACATAATTGTTAAATATTAATTGTTAATTTTGGTTGGTGACATTTTACATTATTGTGGAAAATGGGTTTTTCCCTCATATGATACCAAAGTTTGTTCTACCAATTGTTACCTTGATGACGGAAACATCATTAGACCTCCCTGACCGATATTTTTCAACTGCTTGGATATACGACCCCATCTCCTGAAAGGCTACATATACAAGGAGAGTGGTGACGACAAGTAAGAGAGTTGGGGAAATATTTCATGTAGATCTCACACACGAGAGGATAAACTACCATGTACCCTCAAGATTGATACTCAGGGCGAATGGAGCATGGGAAGATGCAGAGGATGATTCAGTTAGAGGTAAGAGAAAGGCCACTATAGGTGTGGTGACTCCAACCGTAGGTGTAGGGGATGCAGTGTTGGGACCGGGAGTTGGCGAGAATGATAAGGGGTCAATGATAATGGGAGAAGATATTGTAGGACCGTCTAGGCGGGTCGGAGACCAGAGTTTTGTTGATGGATCGCTTGTACCTTGGTTGGCACCACCGCAAGTCGAGTTAGAGCTTCTACTCCCGCTGAATGATCCTTTATCGACGGTCATTGAGGTAGTGAACTATTTTGAGATTCAAGTGCTGCCGAAACCACCTATTTCATAGGTTGACCTGATCTCTAAAGAGACTGATTCTTTTATGGTTGATGAGGAGGAGGAAGTTACTTCGAGGAGATATATTGCATCAGAAGGAACTTGTATATTATGTGACGGTCACCCTTGTTAGTGTAGTTGCTAGTGGATGATCATATTAGTTTTTTGTTGTATAGGACCTTAGTGTTTTTCTTTTGAGTGATTGTACTTATTTTGTTTTAAGATGATTGTATCTATGACATATCTTGACAGTTGACTTTTTGGTGGGTCCATGTTCTATTTTTTGACGTGACCATGAGGGATAGCATTCTTGGAGCAGTACTACGGTGCAGGTTCCTGCCGAGAATACCCCAGGGGTATAAGCGATGTCTTATAGGTCTCATATCCCTAGTGTATTTTCTATTTGTATACTTTAGATTATTGTCCCAAAAACTATCTTAGCTTGATTGTATATATGATATTGTTATTTATGACTCTTGTCGTTTTGTGTTACGATGTTTTGTTTTATTAAGTTAATTTTAAAAAAATGCACTTTGTGCTTTACAAATCGAGGTGTTACAGACATAGACTTCCTCATTTATGTAACCATTTGAAAAATAAATTTTCACGTCCATTTGATATATGGTAATTTTATTAAATACTACAAGTGAAACTAAGAGTCTGATAGCTTCTAACCTTGTCACTAGACGAAAGTTTTAGTGTAATCAATACCTTCATACTGACTGTAACTTTGGCCTACAAGTCTAGATTTGTTTCTAACTACTTCATCTTTCTCATTGAGTTTGTTTATGAAAACCCATTTTGTTCTTATTGGCTTCTTTTCTATGGGTCAGAGAACTAGATCCCAAAGATAATTTCTTTTGAATCGGTTCAAATCTTCTTGCATAGCTAGTATCCATCTATCATCTGATAATTCTTCATTTAGTGATGTCGGTTCAATTTCAGAGAGTAGTAAAGATAGAGACATCTCCTAAAAAGCATATCTTGTTTTCAAAGGATCATTTGATTTTCCTATGATCAAAGATTATGGATGAGATGACTTGTATTTCTATCCAATTTTGGATTCCTGATGCTCTTGATTTGTTTGGTAGATCTTCTGGTTCACTTTAGACTAGATTTGATACTTTATCAGTTTTATCTAGTTCCTTTGAAGTGATTGGTTTCTTTGATGTATACTCTATAGGCTGTATACCTTTCAGAATTTCCCAAAAAAATGCAATTTTGAGATCATGAGTCAAACTTGCTAAGATTGTATTTGGTGTTTAAGATATATCAAATATATCCAAACTGATGAAAATATGAAATGTTGGGCTTTATTCCTTTCCATATATCATAATGAATCTTATTGAGAATAGGTCTAATATAGATTATATTCTTAATGTAACATGCAATGTTCATTACTACTGCCCATAAGTCCTTCGCAATGTGCATTTTGTTTGGGTGTTCTACGAGAAGAAAAATTATGTAAAATGCAGTTCACTTCATAGAAGTTTTCAAAAGCTTGATTTTAAACTCACCACCGTGATCACTAAGAATCGTTGTGATACAAAAACCTTTTTGATTTGGCACTTGTTTGTAGAAGGTAGTTAATACTTTATTTGACTCATCTTTGTATTTTAGCAATTCTACTCATGTCCGTCTGGAATAGTCATAAATAATAACAAGTCCAAATTTTTTACCACTTACGAAGGCAATCTTTACAAGGCCAAAAATATCAATATGTAAAAGCTCAAGTGGTCTAGACGTGGAAACGTTTTTATAAGAAAAAAAAAATGATTTTGTTTGTTTCCTTTTCTGACATGCCTCACAAAGAACATCTAAATTGTATTTAAGATTAGGAATGCCTTTGACTAATTCAAGTCTTTTTAAATTTGAGATTAACCTTAATTTCTTGTTTGTTCAAGTCAAATAAGTGTACTTTGTAAATGTAATTTTTCCTTTGGCCAGTAAATAGTATGGATCCATCAAGTTGACTTATTTACTTACAATACTTTTGATTGAAGACTACATAATAACCATTGTCGATTAATTGACTTATGCTCAATAGATTATGCACTAGTCCTTTGACAAATAAAATATTCTTAATAAAGGGAAGAAAGCCATTACCCATTGTGTCGTGTCCAATTATCTTACCTTTTCAATCACCTCCAAATTCTACATATCCTCAATTCTTGAGGATCGGGTCTTGGAACATAGACTTTTCATATGTCAAATGTTGTGAGCATTCATTGTCCACGTACCATTATTGGTGTTTCAACTTTGTTGCTAAGGATATCTGCAAGATGGATTATTTTCTCTTTAGGTTCCTAAATTTGGTTGGGTTCTTGTTTGTTAGTTCTAAAAGGTATCTTTTATTTCCATTTTTTCAACATAGGGCAAGTTACTCTTTTGTGACCTTTTTTATGGTATTAAGGACAAGCAATATCAGGTTGAATAAATCTAGGATTATCTATTGTGTCTTCAAAGCCTATGTTGAGTTTATTGTTTATGCTGAAACCATATACCATAGGTTTTCCCTTTTTATGTTTTCAAAACCTTTTTAAAGGGAACTGCATTTGATAGTCAAGATAACATGAGCTTTTTTGAGAGCCTGAGTTTTGAAGAAACCATATGAATTTTATTGAGAATCTCATTTAGCATATCTATGAGTTCACTACGAGATAAGTCAAAGACTGCCTCAATTTCTAGTTGTCCTAGAGTTAGAGTCAGCACCAACCTTCATAGCCATGTTTGCATGCTCTTTATCATCATCAGATGATTAATCAGAGTCATCTCAAGTTGCCATAACAGGTTTCTTCTTTGTCTTGAAGTCTTTCCTATGGGATTTTCCTTTCTTAAGTTTGGGACATCCTTATTTAAAATGACACGGTTCCTTGCATTCATAGAAGATGAACTTTCTATTGTCTAGTTTTTCACTTCCTTTATGCTATTTTGGGATCTTCTGAAATCTTTTTTGCAAAAATATTTATTTTTGTTGTTCCACATACATTGGATTTTTCTTGATATAAGGGAAAATCATCATCAATGTGACCTTCACATTCTCTTTCCTCTATGTCTTCAGTTGCTTGCAAGGTCTTAGAACTTTTTTTCTTTCCTTGGGATTTGAGAGCTAGGGATTTAGACTTTTTCTTGGGCTCATCTTCAACTAGTTCAATCACATGGGATCTGAGTGAACTCATTAGCTCTTCCAGAGGCAGTTTGTTTATGATCCTTGACTTCTTGAATAACTGTTATCTTTGGTCTCCATTTTCTAGGAAATCTTTTGTAAGACCCTTTATATTTTTAAACTCTAATTTATGCAATTTTAGAGTATTTTGTATTGAATTTCTGAGGCTTTTTAGCTAATTTTATTGGTATTTTGTGAGTTTAATGTCAAAAATATCTTTTTGGAACCCTGGTTAAAATTATTCGTCGAGGAATAATTTTGTTTAATTGCGGAGAATCTTTTGTCGAAGAAAAAATTTTCTGAGATGCAGCGTGTTTTCGAAAAAAAACTCATTTGTCGATGGAATTGTAGTAATAATAGATATTTTTCTGAAAAAGTGGTTTGAAAAGTGATGTGAGGTGATGGATGAAATGGTGATTTTTATAAAATATCTATATTTTCATTTAGATATTTGTTATATATATATATACTTAAGAAAGAAAAGAGAGAAAAAGCAAAAACACTTTCCCTACTGCCCGTCACTTTCCATTTTCGTCTTTCTTCCTTCTCTGTTTCCAAACCAAGTTGTGGTTTTTTTTCAAAACTGTAAAACACAAACCTTTCTTTCTCTTCTAGATCTAAGCTCCCTTTCGAGAAGTGACATAAGGGAAAGTTGCTCCTTGCCATGCTACGGTGCTAGTGAGCTAGTTTTTGAAGCGACGACGCGAGAAGAAATTTTACCATAATTAATTGCGGTGCCATAATCGGTTGTTAAAGCTACAATGGAGGTAAGGGATTCTTCCAAACTTTTAGTTTGCATTTAGGACCTTATATGTGAATTTTTGAAAAATAAATTTGATGTGTTTGAGGTGTAGATTTGTAGAAAATGAATTTAATGCGTTTTATGTGTGAAATATTGGAATTTGAATTTGATGTGTTTGAGGTGTAGTTTGTGGTGATTCATGTTTGGTGTGATTGATGTGTTCGTAATTATTATTATGAATTTTTGAGATGTGTTTTATGTGTGGATTTTGTGGAATAATGAATTTATATGATTTGGTGTGAATTGTGGATTGAATTTGAAAATATGTTTGAGTGTGTTCTGTGGTGAATTTGAAAAATCATTAGTGATAACTGAGTATTAAAAATGGTGAATCTTTTAATATTTGCATTTACTTAATGATTATTGTGGAAAGAGTCAGAGTATGCTCATGCATTTCATAGTACATGGTGACCGCGATGGGGCCATGGTGATAGTGGTGACCGTGATGGGCCACGAGATGATGCCATGTGATTTGTTGGTTCATCTTATCCTTGCAAGAATTTTTGCGTTGTGTAGGTCTGTGATAGACTGTACATTTTTGTAAATCGTGCTAACCCGTGATAGGTGGCACCTCGGTAAATAGTATTGGTCTGTGATAGGCGGTACATTTACGATTTACGCTTTTAGTAAATCGTGATGACCTGTGATAGGTGACACCTCGGTAACTAGTACTAGTCTATGATAGGCAGTATATTTATAATTTACGCTTTTTAGTATATCGTGTTAACCCGTGATAGGTGGCACCTCGTTAATTAGTACTCGTTTGTGATAAGTGGTACAATTATGATTTACGCGCCTTCGAGGAGGGTTTTGGTTGGAATTCCATAATCATGCATTTTGGCATATACGCATTGCACTAGGGTGTTTGGCACGCGAGTCAAATTTGATATATTGTGATATTTGTATATACATACTCGATTGTTGTTTGTGATTGTGTCGCAATTGATGAGTGTGATTGATTGACTTTGTGTGGTAATTGTTGAATGATTTCGAAACATTTTCGAGACTGAAATATGCAAATTTTAGCAGTTGTATTCGGCTACAAGTAGTGTGTAGTCGGATACATATGTGAAACGTTCAGTTTTAGTGAAATTTTAAGCCTTGTATTCAAATACAAGATGCTGTATTCGAATACAAATATTCAATTTTTGCCACTGACTTAGCACGTGTATTCAACTACGAGGATGCTGTAGTCGAATATAGTGTGCTGATTTTGCTACTGACTTATGAATTAGCATTGTATTCAAATACAAGGATGTTGTATTCGAATACGACGTTGCAGTTTTGTTAAAAGCTTTATTTTTCAACTTGTTTCTGCATGTTTGACATATGAAAACCCTTTCAAGGTGTATCCTAAGTTGAAAAGTTATTTTGTGCTTTTAAAATTTAAATGCTATGTGATATTTGTTAATTTCGATTGGTGACCTTTATAATTATTGTGGAAATATGGGATTTGCCCTCATATGAGAACCAGGATCATCCTACTGATTAGTACCCTAGAGATGGAAAGGTAGTTAGACATACTTGACCGAGGCTGTGTCAAGAGGATCTTGCGGGGCGCGTGGAGATCACCCTAGTTGTATAGTTTTTGTAGCATGATCATATTAGAAGGTTGTATAGGGGCTAGATGTCTTTCTTTTGTGGTTGTATTTATTTCCATTTGGAAGACAGTACATATACCTTATATTGTCAGCTTGACTTTTATTTTGATGGGTCCATGTTCCACTTTTTGATGTGACATGGGGAAAGTCGAGATTCTTGGGGCAATGCTTTTATGCAGGTGTTTGCCAAGAATACCCCAGGGGTATGAGCTACGTCTGATAGGTCTCATAGCTCCGGTGTATGTTATTGTTTAAATACTTTGGATTTTTGTTTCAAAAACTATTTCTATTGCTTGTAAATATTATTGACTTTTGGTGTTGTGTTACGACTTAAATATTTTATCCAAAAGTTTTTCTTTCTTATTTCAGAAATTTGATTTTTGTTTTAAAAAAAACGGGCTGTTACAACTTCTTAGGATTTTTCTTAGATGGTAAGTAGTAGTGTAGCTCTTCTTTAGGACTTTCATTCAAGAAACCAGAGTTTGAAATCTAGAAAAAATTTATTAATGTCTTCATCTTCTTCCATCTGAAAGAGTTCATACTACTAGTCATATTAATTGTGTTCATTCTTCTCAGCCTTCTAGCTTAGTACATTCAAGTTGTTGAGCAAGGCAGCCACTACTAGGCTATGATGAAACGAAAAGGATTTAAAGTTTACCTAGATGAGCTCTTGAAAAAAGTGTTTATAAATTTTTGCTTCAGAAGTTCTGTTAGAACTAATGTGAAAAAGGAAGATATCAAGATTACATTTGTGTTTATCACGTTTTACTTGTATGTTGTGGATTATTTGTTGTTGTTCCTTTCTTTATTGAGTTAGGCACGTGCTTTATAGAGTACAATTAGGATTTTTGACCGTTGTACTGATTGTAGAAAATTAGGATGATCTATGAAGTTTCACATTGTATCTTTGTGGATTGATTTGTTAGAAATACTTTTTAGGAAAAATTGATCTTGTACCCATTCGGCGTAACTGCTTAAAAATAGGGGGAACGATGATCATAAAGTGTCTTGAGATCTTTAGACAAGTAGTTAATTCAAGATGTGTATTAGAGGATGCACAAATGCTTTGTCTTTAGAGCGTTACCTATTTCATAGCGTTGACATTATAAGAGTATTGACATTTTCATAGTGTTGACTTTTATAGATGATGAAAGTGTAGATATATCAAAGACTAAGTCAATGATGACTTGATCTGTTGTCTCAGCAGCTTGGTGAAAGGTATTCCTAAGCCTGTGTGAGGTAGGATCATATCTAGAGGTGGATAGGATAGGTGTTTGTGGAATGGTAATGTTGGTAAGTGTTTGTGAAATGTTAGTGTGAGTAGCTAATGGTGTTTATTTTGGAGTTTTGATCTTGAGAAGGAGAGCATGTATTTTATATCCGAGGGAAGCAAATGTTAAGATCACGTATGCTCAAACATTTCATTAGAGATGTTAGTGTTAAAGTCAACAAGGGTATAATGTGTAGAGTTAGAGGAAGAGCAAACTAAGTTCTTATTTTGGTTTGGTGACTTAAATATTTGGAGTAATCAAAGGCAACAACAATCATACAGAGCGGAAGTAAAAATAACACACTAGATTTTATCATGATTCACCACCAACATGGTAGATACGTCTAGTCCCCTTACACGGAAGAATTTATCCACTAATTCAAAATCTTGAATTACACAACACCAAACCTTACAAGGTTGTCCTCCCAAAACAGCATGTACCTATAAATTTTTTACAGCAAACCACACATTGACCCTACAAGTCAAGCCTTCTCTATACAACCTAAAATCTACGGATTGTTAGAGGTAAACTAAAGCCACTATCGAGCTAGGTTATAAAAAGGTGAAAATTGTTTCTATTTGCTTCTTCAAAGTAATTTTATTACAATGATTACTCACTTAAATTGAAGCACAAATGACTAAATAATATAATTTTGAATGAATGAGTGTCTTTGCTAGAATTAAAATCTTTAAACCCTAAATACTTAGAAAATTGAACTCTTGAGGTTTTTCTAAAAAACTTTAATTTTTAGGATTTCCGAGTTTTTTGTTTATGTTGTGTTTTTCTTCTTCAGTCCTGATCCACTATTTATAGATGAAATTAGGGTTCATGAATTTATTGTTGAGTTTCTGAATCATATCTAAATTCAGCTTGGTCAACATACACTTTTTAAGTATTCAACTTGATAATTTGACTATTAGACAATTTTTTATTTTGCGATTTAATTTCAGCAATTCTTTAAGAATGATATTGTGCGAATTTGTTCAAATTACGTTTGCAAAATGATTCACCTAAGTCTTCCTTAAAACGCTTTATTAGACTTGGATAGGAATAAGGATGGCTACATAATCCGCACCCTCGGATACCCACCCGAACCTATCTTGATTTGGGCGGGGAAAACCCTCTTTGATTCAGTGCGAGTGTAGATTGATCATAGCATTTGGGCACATGTTTCTAGTTTTTTAGTTTTGTATTTTAAAAGCACTTTATAGCTTAGATTAATATTTTTAGCTTGTTTCTAAACTTTGGGTCGAATTTGAATTACAATTTTATTATTTGTATTTTAATTTTATTATTTGTATTTTGACTCTTTCTCGCTCTGTAGGTCATAACATGAGCTATGGATATCAGATTGGTGCATATGACCAATTCCGAACTTGTGTGTAATAATTTGGACTTTTGTAATAATTTTAATTCCGAACTTTACAAGGCCTAAATTGCAGATTTCATAATTTGGACTTTTGTAATAATCTTAATTAGCGGGTCACTTGTTTTTAAACCCTAAAGCCCAATATCAAGTACTATATATTGGAAGTTTTGTTTCTTTTCTACAAACAGAAAAATTAGGATTAAAATTGCTACAAGAAATAAACAGTTTTTATTTTAATTTCATGGAAGGCTGATTTTATAAGATTAATCCATGAGTTCAAAGTTTCGTCAACACCGTGAGATTCAGGTTACACTGCCAATTTCGATTCATGATTTTATTCTTGTTTATTTGATTATATTGATATTTTGATTGCTTAAATTGAATTTCAATAGGATTGATTAAATTTATTTGACATAATTTGGTTTCGGTTTCTAATATAATTGAATTATATTTTTGTGATGTTTGATCGTTAATTCTAATATTTTGATGATTGTGATGCTTAATCCAATCAAAGAAACCAAATTCACATAGGATTGATTATGCTTGTTTGATCCATTCCATAGTAAAATAAGAATAGAATCACAAATTAAAAATTAAACTCATTGATAGAGTCTGTGATAGGTCTGAAACTCGAATAAGTTGATTAATCGTTTTGCTCATTTGTTAAATAAAAAATCTAAAAACCCCTTTTTAATTTCATTTTTTTAATTTGGTTATTATTATATCAAAAGTCCTTGTGAAACAATTCGAGTTATTACCTCTATTTATATTTTATCAATTGCATTAGACCCATGTGCGACAGCGGAGCATAGATTTTTCCTGAAATTAAAATTTGGGGGCGCGAATAGGTTTGGGGATGGTGATATCCATCCCGCACCCAAACCCGCCACGCAAGTAATATTATTGTAATTTTTAAATTTTATTTACATATACATATTGGATATACATAATATTTTTTAAATATTAAAAATTATAATCTTATCTCTATAGAAAATATTTTTTTATTTTATTATTGTCTAATAATAATTATTTTATTATATTAATTATAATATATATGATTTTTAAATTTATAATTATATATATATATATATATATATAAATGGATATGGGTGTGAGCAGAGAAACCTTAACCCTGTTGCAGGTGGGGATAGGGGTCTAAATTTTACACCCACTATAAAACGAAGGCAAATGCGAGTTTTCCTCGAATAGTCGGGTCTGGGATGGAGTAGGAAAAATTCCCCCCCGCACGGCCGTATTGCCATGCCTAGGCAGAAATAAATCTGAGCTTGTTCTTGGACCTTTAGAAGTAAGAATACAGCTAAGTCCAATTCGATATTTTTCTCAATCTATAAGTGTTTTTTTTAACTTCCATTAAGGTCATTGAATTTTCTCCATCTTAATCATCGACTTTTATTCTTCATAGTCATTGACTAGATTGTTGGAATCAGATGTTGTGATGCTTGAATAACTATAGTAAGAGGCAGCTGCAAAACTGCGTGACCTAGAATTAGTGGTGTAACCCCCTAGATTTTGGATCCAAAGCATTACTTAAAAATATTTGTTTTCTTTACAAACAACTATAATTTTTTTTTCTTAGGAGTAGTTCATCATGTAATAAATTGACGATGCGTCAGAAAATAACTTTATATTTTTTTGTGTGGAAAATAACGTAATGCAATTTATTAAAATATTATTTATTTATTTGCAACGTTAATCTTCTAGTTGTTAGATCGATATCTATTTACGCTCCAAAATAAAAAAAAATTCTTTTTTGGTGAAATTCAAAAGAAACAAGGTTGACTGAAATTAATGACGATTCAATTATTTACTAGCAAATGAAAACTCACTTCCGCATTTCTATTTAAAATTAATGATGAAGAGTAAATAACTTTAAAATGTACCACAAATTTTTTATTAATACATAATATTATTTTTTAGTAAAATTTGCTTTTTTTTTTTTTTTTCACGCACGTGCACCAAACAAACATTATTCATGCAACTCTTTGAAATCATTAGTACCTAAATGTTGGTGTAAGGGTTCAGTTTATCCTACAACAAAAAATAAACCAAATAATAAGTTAGCTGCCATATATGAATATAAAATCTTTTCGTGATAACAGATTTAAATAAATTGAGTCTTTAATAATTCACAAAGATGTATCATGTAACACCCCGATTTTTAACAACGCGAGTGTATTTTTTTTTTAAAACAAAGAAAGAAAAAGAAAAATACTTTTGGATAAATATTTAAGTCGTAACACAACAAAAAATAAGTCAACATAATTTACAAGCAGCGGAATAGTTTTTGAAATACGAATCCAAAGTATTTACACATCAAAAAGTGGTACATGGAATCCATCAAAAATAAAATGTCAAGCTGACAATATTGGTATAGGTACAGTCTTCCAAATTAAAATAAACACATCCCAAAAGAAAGACTTCTAGTCCATATACGTCAACCTAATCTGATCATTCCACAAAAACTATACATCCCGAGTGATCTTCACGCGCCCCGCAAGACCCTCCTAACACAGCTCCAGTCATGTGTGTCCAACTACATTCCCATTCACAGGGTACTAACCGGTGGGATGGTCCTGGTTATCACCTGAGGGCAAATCCCAGATTTCCAAAATAGTTGTAAAGGGTCACCAACAGAAATTAACAATTAACACATAACATTTAAGTTTTTAAATGCACAAAATAACCTTTCAACTTAGCATGCACCTTAAAAGGGTTTCCATATGCCAAACATGCATAAACAAAGTTGAAAAATAAAGTTTTTCACAAAACTGCATTGTTGTATTCGAATACAGCTTCTCTGTATTCAAATATGAAGTTGTTTCAGCAGTCAGCAACAAAAACAACATGTCTATATTGGAATACAACCTTATGTATTCGACTACACAGTAAGTCAGTAGCAAAACAACATGTCTGTATTCGAATATAGCCTTCTGTATTCGACTACACTGTAAGTCAGTGGCAAAAACAGCATGTCTGTATTCGAATACAACCTTCTGTATTCGAATACACATCAGACAGCAGCAGAAAAACAGCAAAATTCAGCTTTTTAAAGGGTTTCAAAATCAATCAACACTTACACACTAATCCAAACAATCACACTTAATAATTATAGCGCAATCACCACGACAACTTGAGTTTCAAAATGGTTTTACAATCAATCACACTTACACACAATTCCAAAACATTTGCACTTAGCAATTATAGCGCAATCACCACGACAACTTGAGTTTCGAAATGGTTTTACAATCAATCACACTTACACACAATTCCAAAACATTCGCACTTAGCAATTATAGCACAATCACTACGACAACTTGAGTTTCAAAATGGTTTTGCAATATATCATAATCTTGAATCAAACACGACTCGCGTGCCAAGCACCCTAATGCAATGCGTATATGCCAAAATGCATGGACTCGGAATTCCATACCAAAACCCTCCTTGATGGGTCGTAAATTATAATTGTACCGCCTATCACAGGCCGAAGTACTAAATTACAGAGGTGCTACGTATCACTGGTCAGCACGATTTACTAAACACGTGCATTCTATTGCAGAACTTACACGACATGACAATCCCAACAAGGATAAGATGAACCAGCAAATCACATGGAATCATCTCGTGGCCCATCCGGTCACCACTAACACCATGGCCCATCCGGTCGCCATGTACTATGAAATGCATGAGCATACTCTGACTCTATCCACGACAATCGTTAAGTAAATACAGATATTAAAAGATTCCCCATTTTTAATACCCGTTTAACTCTAACAATTCGAACGAAAATCCTTAAGTAAATGCAGATATTAAAAGATTCCCCATTTTTAATACCCATTTAACTCTAACAATTCGGACGACAATCATTAAGTAAATGCAGATATTAAAAGATTCCCCATTTTTAATACCCATTTAACTTTAACAATTCAGACGACAATTATTAAGTAAATGCAGATATTAAAAGATTTCCCATTTTTAATACCCATTTAACTCTAACAATTCAGACAACAATCATTAAGTAAATGCAGATATTAAAAGATTGCCCATTTTTAATACCCATTCAACTCTAACAATTCGGACGATAATCATTAAGTAAATGTAGATATTAAAAGATTTCACATTTTTAATACCCATTTAACTCTAACAATTCGGACGACAATCATTCAGTAAATGCAGATATTAAAAGATTCCTCATTTTTAATACCCATTTAACTCTAACAATTCGGACAACAATTATTATGTAAATGCAGATCTTAAAAGATTCCCCATTTTTAATACCCATTTAACTCTAATAATTCGGACAACAATTATTAAGTAAATGTAGATATTAAAAGATTCCCCATTTTTAATACCCATTTAACTATAATAATTCGGACGACAACCATCAAGTAAATGCAGATATAAAAAAATTCCTCATTTTTAATACCCGTTTAACTCTAATGATTTTCAAATTCCACACAGAACATAATCAGACATTTTCTCAAATTCAAACCACAATTCACACCAAATCACATCAATTCATTTTTCCACAGAATCCACACAAACACATCTCATAATTTATAAGTATTAGTTATGAACATGTCAAACACGACAACCATAAAATTATCTCAACCCACCACTCAAACACATCAAATTTCATTTCCTCAAAACCACACATAAATGAGTTAAATTCATTTTCCATGAAACACTCATCAATATCATCAAAACCCAACTCTAAAATTTCATCCATAAAAGCATTAAATTCATTTTCCCCAAATCAACACTTCAACCCTAACAAATTTCTTTTCCATACAACCACAAATAAGTCCCTAAATGCAAACTAAAAGTTTGGAACGAGCCCTTACCTTAACGTTTGCTTCAATGAGCGATTACAGTACTGCAAGTAATTCCAATAAAATCTCCGCTCGCGACGTCACTTCCAAAGTTAGTTCACTAGCACCGTAGCGGAGAGATGAGCAACTTTCCCTTCTATCTCTTCGCTAAATAAAGCTTAGATCTAGAAGAAATGTGGAGGTTTGTGTTTGACGGTTTTGAAAATACCAACACAGTTTTTTTTCCAGTTTTGAATTCGAGAAGAAGAATGAAGCTGAGAAATTCTTGTCTTCTTCCCCACCAAGCTTTGGGTTTCTTTTCTTGAAGGAAAAAGAAGAAAAAGCAAGCAGAAGCAAGAAGGAAGAAAAGGGCGAACACGCAAGGCAGGGAGGGAAACGCGTCTGTTTTCTCTGTTTCCTTTCCTCTTGTTTACACATATAACTTATAAACATATATTTGCATTACATATAATATATATATATATATATATATATATATATATATATTATACTTAAAATCAAACTCAAACAATATCTAACAAAGCTTACACACATCACCATCTATTTTGATAAAAATATATACTCTCGTCGCAACTCAATTGACAGATAAAATTTTCTGCAACCAGATATATTTTTAACAAAATTGTTCGGTATTAAATTATTCGTAACATAAATAAATTATTCTCTGACAAATAATTTTAATCCAATTTCCAAAAATATATTTTTGGCATTTAACCCACTAAATACCAAAAACCGGGCTAAAAGTCTAAGAAATTCCACACAAAATACCCTAAAATTGTATAATTAAGGATTTAAAATTAAGGGTCTTACATATCAAAAGTCATAAAATGTATCTAAATAAATCAAGTAACAGCTCACCTTAGAACAAATAATTAGACCAAAATGAAAATAATAAGAAATTGTATGCAAGTTATGCATGCTACTAAAAGTAAATGATTCGGATATAACCAGCCACAAAAACGTCCACACAAAAGTTACCCATACCAATTGAGAAAATTAATCAGCCACTAAGACGTCGACAAAGATGCAGATGATATGTCATGAAATAATAATGATACTCAAAAGGTATATGTCACCATCCACTTAGGTAACTAAAAAGATGAAATGTTTAAAACCAAAATCATCCTCACTTAGGCAACCCCATACATAAAAGGTTCATAACACAATCATCAGCCACTTAGGCAACCACAAAGAGAACAATGTTCGACACATAATTCATCATTCACTTAGGCAACCACAAAGATAATAATATTCAAACACAAATCAGCAGCCACTTAGGCAACCATAAAAATAATAATATTCAAAACACAAATCACCAGCAAATTAGGCAACCACAAAAATACAAATATTCAAAACACAAATCACCAATCAATTACGCAACCACAAAGATAAAATATTCAATGTTAAATTTTAATCAAATATGAAATCAAAGTTTTATTCTCATGGATGCTTAAAATCAAGAATCGGTAATTTTGTTATCCCAAATATATAACACATAAACACGTGAATAAATATCTTAGAGTCACAACTTTCATGTTATAAACTATAGCATCAAATTAGATGCATGCTACTATTATACATTAAAACTCAAATAACGAAGAATTCATACAAATATAAATTGTATTTCTTCTACTATAAAATTTTTCTCGCTTTGAGGAATAGTCGATACCTTGAGGGATAAGGTCGAGCATTCTAGTTAAACTAGATTCGCAACTCGGATTATTAAGTATGAATCTCATGAAGAGTATAGAAGTGAGAATATATATTTTGTTGATAAGTGACAAATATCTTTGTGGTTTTAGAGATAGTAAGTATGGATGTGATTTTGGATGAAACTATAGATGCGTAAGTGTGAATTTTGTGTGATGTTCGGAAAAACATACGGAGTTAAGCCTTGATGTATTGGACCCTATGTTACCATTAAGTGGAATTTGAAGTATCGAGTACGAGAATACTTTGAGATTATAGTGGTGTAAGTTTTGAGATGTCTATTAAAGGATGGAAATTACTAGGAGAATGTTAATATTTTGATAGGTCGGAGGGATTATTCGAGATTTGATTTGGGAACCTAAGATGGTTGATCTATAAGTCGATGATTTAAAATCCACAAGGTTGGATGGAGGACCAAGTGACGCCTTAAACTTGTATAATTGAGGTAGTTGAGGTAGGCAAGGGATAAATAATTAATGTTATGGATGGAAATGTTTGAAGATTTACTAATAATGTTGTGTTATGATTAGAAGAGTTTTTAATTAGTGAGATTACTAAGACGATTAGAGTCAATGATGAATAAGACCTTGTATTGTATCTTAAGATGAAATGGATGAAATTAGAAGATGTGATGAGTATTTGGAGATTTTGAGGATCAAATTTTATAATTTTATTTAATGACCGAGAGTGAAAAAGAAAAACGTAACAAATGATTTATGGTTTAGTTGTTGGTCTTGGGAAGTCAAGCGTGAGATTTAAAATGAGTGTTTCAGTGACTAGATGAACAATGAAAGGTATGTGGGTCTTTGAGATATTTTACTACAAATTTATGAGGATGAAGTTATAGAAAATTATTTCCTTGGAAATGCTTATGGGGAACGTTTGAGAAATAATTCTTTAGGACGTTCGATTGTTAGGATTCTTTCAGTTTGTATCTCCGTGAAGGTTGAGAAGGAATAAGAATCCAACGAGTGAACCAAATTTTGGAAAATGTGCCAAGAAAACTTGTTGGAGCAGCACATAGAGATGTAGCTTATGACAATTAAAGATTCAGGAAAGGAATTATCTCACCTATAATTTAGACATTATTATTATAAAGGTATGCCAATGATATAAAGGAATTACTTGAGTGCATGTCATGGGGGTTGTTATTGTGTTCGTCAATCAAAGAAGTTAAATGTTTGTTTGATAGGAAACAATTGAGCATGAAATGGAAAAGTTTGGTGGGAATTAGTAAGGCTTGATTTATTGGAATCACTATAATGAAGAAAGACGAAGTATGATGGTAGATGAGCTAAGCAAATAAAGGAATCTAGATGTTGACCACAAGGACGGTTGAATGACGGTAGAGGTGAAAAGTGTTTGAGATATATTTTAGATGTAGAATATTTCGTAAGAATCGTGAAAATTAGGAGGAATTAAGATTTTGTTTGAATTGTTGAAGGAATTCTTAATGACCAGGATGATAAGCTTCTTCTAAGGAAGAAAAGTTTAATAGTAAGAGGAAAGACAACAGAAAATCCAGTTAGGTTGGATGAAATTTTTGGATATGGCGCACAATAGTGTGTACCAATTGTGGTTGTCAAAGAAGAGAACAATTTATGGGAAAATATATACTAGAGTAAGCTAACTAATGATTTTGAAATAATGAAGAGATATAATCATTGAGCTGCAAAGAAAGGACACAACTTGAGAAGTATCAGAATGAATGTTGGTAGTGGATGTAGGAAAATTATTTTCGGGTTTGTCTAGAATTGTGAAGTATGTAGGAAATTGATTAGTGAAGCGTTAAATGGAGGTGTTAGGCATGAGACCAGTGTAGGTCTTAATCAATGAATGGAATTCAAGTTGGATTTTGTTGGAAACGTGACTCTTGAAATGAAGTACTAAACTGAAAGGAAGTTTGTGTGTCCTAAGTAATATAGTCTTTGGCATGTTATCAAAAATATTTGAGGAAGCTTGGATCACCAAGCAGATGTTGGGATAGAATTATTAAAGTTATAATTGGAATAACATACTGGTAAGAACAATACGATTTGATGTAGTTGTATGACTAAAGAAAAATCGAGGATTTGTGGACAATGGGGAAATTTAGGAGTTCTCAGTTGTAGTGATTGTTTTGTCCTCAGTGTGTTGGTGTCATACTTAGTGTTTCGGTTTGGTACCAAATGGATGTTTCATACCAAGTGGATGTAAATGAGGCTACGTGACATAGCTATGGGCGATTATACTTCATCGACAGGATCAAAGTTATAGGAAAATAAGGGAAACTCAGTGGACCTTGAGAAGATTGTTGACCGCTTGTACATTAGGATAACCTTAAGTGCAAGTCGCGGGGAGCATTATTACAGTTCGGTTAAGATAGTCCAAGCCACCATCATGGTTTTTGGCTATTTATTGACAAATTGAGGGATTGGTCATCCTTAATCTCTTGTTGATAGTAGACAAAATCATGTTGAATGGAACGGACGAGTCTTACCGGCTATGGTAGTGTGTAGAGATATTAAGCACCCTATGAAAAGGGGTAGGTAACACTTTCATTGAGTAGGCCCGGTGAAACAAGTTGTGACTTGTATGTTGAATTTGAGTACAAATCTAGTGAGGATTGTTACTCGTACTTTAAGTTTCAAGAACCAAACTTCTTTTTGGAGGGTAGTAATGTAAGACCCTTAATTTTAAATCCGAAATTATACAATTTTAGGGTATTTTGTGTTGAATTTCTTAGGCTTATAGCCCAGTTTTTGGTATTTAGTGAGTTAAATACCAAAAATATATTTTTGAAAAGTGGATTAAAATTATTTGTCGAAGAATAATTTATTTACGTTACGAAGAATTTAATACCGAACAATTTTGTTGAAAATATCTCTAGTTGTAGAAAATTTTATTTGTCAATTGAGATGCGACAAGAGTAGATATTTTTATCAAAATAGTTTGAGATGTGAGTGAAGTAATGTGTGTAAGAGTATTTAGATATTTATTGGATTAATTTAATTATAATATATACATTATTTGGCAAGTTAGTAGTATATCTATATATGTGAGAAGGCAAGGAATGAAAGTAGTGAAACATAATCCCTTTTCACGCCTACTCCATCTTTCTTCTTCTTCTCGGTTGCCTTCTTTCTTCTTCAAGAAAAAAAAAAAACCAAGTGTTGGAAGAAAAGAAAAGCAAAAACATTTCGTTCAGCCACACCTTCCCCTCCTCCTCGCCTTTCCTATTCCTTTTTCTATGTTTTCGAAAAAACAGTGTGGGTAGTTTTAAAAACCCACAAACACAAATCTTCACTTTTCTTCTAGATCTAACCTTCGTTTCGCGAAGAGATAGAAGGGAAAATTGTTCACCTCCACGCAACGGTGCTAGTGAACTAACTTTGGAAGCAACGTCGCGAGCGGGAATTTTACCGAAATTAATCGCGGTGCAGTAATCGTGTGTTAGAGCTATCGCTAAGGTAAGGGCTCTTTCCAAACTTTTAGTTTGCATCTAGGGACTTATTTGTGGTCGTGTGGAAAATAAATTTGTTGGGTTTGAAGTGTAGATTTTTGGAAAATGAATTTAATGCTTTTATGGGTAAAAGTTTGGAGTTGGGTTTTTGGTGAAATTGATGAGTGCTTTCATGGAAAAGGAATTTGATTCATTATATATGAGTTTTTGTGGAAAAGAAATTTGATGTGTTTGAGTTGTGGTTTGTGAAAATTAGTTTGGCATGTGTTATGTTTTAGTTTTGTGGAAATTTGTGGTGATTGATGATTGAACTTGCTGTGGATTTTGTGATTTTTGAATTGGTCGAATTTAATGTAAATTGTGGATTAAATTTGATGTGTGTAGTGGAAATTAAATGTTTGAGTATGCCCTGTGTGGAATTTAAAAATCATTAGAGTTAAATGAGTATTAAAAGTGGGGAATCTTTTAATATTTGCATTTACTTAATGATTGTCGTGAAAATCGTTAGAGTTAAATGAGTATTAAAAATGGAGAATCTTTTAATATCTGCATTTACTTAATGATTGTCGTGGATAGAGTCAGAGTATGCTCATGCATTTCATTGTACATGGCGACCAGATGGACCATGGGGATAGTGGTGACCGTGATGGGCCACGAAATGATGCCATGTGATTTTTGGTTCATCTTATTCTTACAGGGATTATCGCGTCGTGCTGATCTGTGAGAGAATGCACTCTAGAACGTGTTGATCTGTAAGTGATTGCACTCTAGAAAATAGTGTAAGGCCTGTGATAGGCGACACTTTAGTAAATCGTGCGGCTCTGTAATGGGTGGCACCTTGATAATTAGTATAAGGCCTGTGATAGGCGATACAATTATGATTTACGCCTCTTCGAGGAGGGTTTTGATTAGAATTCCGATTGAGTGCTTGATTCAAGATTTTGATTGAGTGCTTGAACTCAAGTGTCTATTGTGATTGATTGCAAAACCTTTTCGAAACTCAAGTTGTCATTGTGATTATGCTATAATTGCTAAGTGTGATTGATTGCAAAACCTTCTCGAAACTCCAAGTTGTCATGGTGATTGTACTATAATTACTAAATGTGATTGTTTGGATTTGTGTGTAAGTATTGATTGATTTCAAAACCCTTTTAAAAGCTGAATTTTGTTGTTTTCTATTGTGTATTCGAATATAGAAGGTTGTATTCGAATACAGATATCCTATTTTAGCTATTGACTTATGTGTAGTCGAACTTAGAAGGTTGTATTTGAATACAGACATCCTGTTTTAGCTACTTACTTATGTGTAGTCGAATACAGAAGGCTGTATTCGAATACAAACATGTTGTTTTTGCTGCTAGCTTATGAAACAACCTTGTATTCAAATACAAAGTTGTTGTATTCGAATACAACAATGCAGTTTTGTTAAAAACTTCATTTTTCAACTTTGTTTATGCATGTCTAGCATATGGAAACCCTTTCAAGGTGCATGCTAAGTTGAAAGATTATTTTGTGCATTTAAAAACTTAAATGTTATGTGTTAATTGTTAATTTTGGTTGGTGGCCCTTTACAACTATTTTGGAAATCTGGGCTTTGCCCTCAGATGAGAACCAGGACCTTCCCACTGGTTTGTACCCTGTGGATGGGAATGTAGTTGGACACACCTGACTAGAGCTATATCAGGAGGATCATGCGGGGCGCATGAAGATCACCGGGGATGTATAGTTTTTTTGTAGAATGATCAAATTAGGTTGACATATAGGGACTAAATGTCTTTCTTTTTGGGTTGTGTTTATTTTAATTTGGAAGACTGTACTTATACCAATATTGTCAGCTTGGCATTTTATTTTGATGGGTTCCATGTATCACTTTTTGATGTGATGTGGGGAGTTAAAATTCTTGGGGTAGTGCTTTTGTACAGGTGTCTGCCGAGAATATCCCAAGGGTATGAGCTATGTCTGATAGGCCTCAGAGCCCTAGTGTATTTTGATGTTTGAATAATTTGGATTTTTATTTCAAAAACTATTTCGCTGCTTGTAAATATTTGTTGACTTTGTCGTTATGTTACGACTTAAATATTTATCCAAAAGTATTTCCTTCTTTATTTCTTTTTCTTTCTTAATTTTGAAATTTGATTTTTGTTTAAAAAAACGGGTTGTTACACTAACCTTAGGTGCTTTACTTTCTAACAACACTTTCTAAGACCCACAAATCAATGGACAAGACAAAAGTCTAAACTTTACTTGAGATGTTATTTAAAGAAGAAGGAAAATTGTAATTCTACTTGATGATAATGATGGTGTGAGAAAAGGAATGAGACTATGTTTCTCTCTTTTTTTTCTTTCTTTTGTTTGTGATAGAAAATTTGAGAATTTAAAAGAAAACAAAAATAGGTATGGGAATAGAATTGGAAGCTGTGTAGACTATCTTTTATTTTATTTTATTTTTTTGCTAATAGTTATGACAACAAAAATTGTCTAAAATTATTTTTTTAGTGAATTAAAATAAAATTATAATATTGGTTTAATAGAGAGTGAGGCGTGTGATATAACAAAGGAGGAGAGATTTTTTTCTTGTCCTTTCTTAATTGCACAAAAAATAAGACCCATAATTCAATTTGTAACCTTCCTTTCAAAAATGAATTAAAGGTGTTAATAATGAAGGAATGTATATTATATCATCTCTTAATTGGTAGAGACAAGGACATAAAGTCTATATTATGTCAAGACAACACCATGAATTCTCGTAAAATCTTCTCAAGAAGGAGAGTAAAAGAAATGAGGTAAGTCACTTTTTTTTATACTAAAGATGGATGGACCAAAAATATTTTCAAAACACTTATACATGAGGGTTGTGTTTCACTATCTCTACTATCCCCTAAAATGCATACTTATCTGGTCAAAAATAAAACTAACAAATAATATAACTTCTATAAATTCTAATTTGAATTAAAGAACTCTCTTAATATTTTTATAAACTAAAATAAATCAAGCAAGACAAAAATATCACTACAGGTCACACATGACAAAATAAAACAAACATATCTAACACATAAATTTCATGTTTATTGAAATTAATCACATAAAAAAACTACACAATAGTCCATTTAAAAAATAATCACATTATTAATCGTCCCCATGTAATTGTCACGTCAAAACAATTAAATAAAAATAAAGGC
Source organism: Cicer pinnatifidum (assembly GCA_037974775.1). Taxonomy (NCBI): domain Eukaryota; kingdom Viridiplantae; phylum Streptophyta; class Magnoliopsida; order Fabales; family Fabaceae; genus Cicer; species Cicer pinnatifidum. The sequence continues at coordinate 32,678,028 of JBBPBR010000007.1, read as the reverse complement.
TATAACTATTCAGGTAAAATCGAGAGTGATAAATTGTCACGACCCAAAATTTAAATGTCGTGACCGGCGCACAAGCTATACTCCTAGCCTGGCAAGCCTATCAATTAACTTAACAATTTCATAACTAAATCGTTCTCTAACCATTTCAAAAATTACACATAATTTCATTCGAAATTTCGACAGAGTCTCCTCTGTAAATTCAACATTCCCAAATTTTGAAATCCCTGTTCAGCTTTCAATCCAGTCATAATTCACATAACATAATCAAATTGTTTAATACACCTCCCAAAACTAAATAGACTTTCTAGACTCCAAAATAGCTGCAAATTACATAGACTCAACAACTGTTACAAAAATGGTCCTCGATCAAAGAGGCCTACCAAAAAAAGAAGTATGTTGAGACTTGAATCAAATAATTGATTCCTACTCAGCTGCTTGCGAATCTGAAAAAAATAAGCAACATAAAGGGGTAAGTCACAAAGACTTAGTGAGGAGACAACAACCACCATCAATTAGAAGGGAAACACAAAAGGCACGAATAACTGTCAGTGAATAACGAAACGAAATCAAAATGAACAATCTTAAAATCATCATAAAAATCAAACAAGCAACAACACAAATTTTTAGAATCAAGAGGCGGCTTTATCTCATTGATAGCCCTCTCCTCCTAAGGTGGCCTTTCCCTTAGGGGCGGCTCCATCTAACGGATGGCCCTCTCCTCTCAATCCTGCAACGCATCATCACGTATCAATTAGGGAGCTACATCACGTTGATAGCCCTCTCCTCCTACGGATGACCTCTCTCGTAGGGGCGGCTCCATCTAACGGTTAACTCTCCCTACTCGACACGTGGTAACTAGGTGCACCTAACGCAGTTAACGATTTAATAATATAACGACGATTTTCCAAAACACGCGTTTAAATTATTTCATCGAAATTCATGTAAAATATATTCAATCGCATAACAAATAAATATTTAAAGACTTTAACTCATACGTAAATCCAACAATTAACATATTTCATAGCAAAGACCATTAAATCAAATAATTGACGAAATTGAGAAAAAATTCAAAGGTTGTGTTTCCCAAAATTTTCAATAAATACTTTAATATAGAAAACAAGTAAAATAATAATAATAGCAGTATAAAAATATATGACGATGATCGTCGTCAACTCACTGTTATGGAGAACCGTCTAAGTTTGTTCTTCAACAACTCTCAGAGTAGCCGATAGGGTCTCAGTTGACAAATCTGAGCATCAAGAATATTTCCAAGACTTTAGAAAAATTATTCTAAAGTTTAACTAACTCTAGGAAAGCCTAAAAATCATTTCAAATATACCCTAAGCACAAAAATAAGATTTTTACTTAAATCTATATTTTCTATGAATTCATACTAGGATTAGAGTTGTGCATTTACCTCAATGAGTCTCAATCAACAACTCTCAAGAGATGGGTACCCCTTTTCCTTCCTTAGTACACAAACCCTAACCCAAAAATTTTACCCAAGAACTTGGGAAATTAAGAGGAAGCTTGCTTAGAGAATGTATACTCCTTTCCTGGGTTCATTGTGGTTTTAAGTGAGAGGAATAAGAAGAAGAATGAAAGAAAAGAAAAGAAAAATGAAAATGAGGGTGGGAAGAAGGTGGTAGCCGAGAGGGAGAGGGAGAAGGAGAGAGAAAAGGAAAGGATTAGAAAGAGATGGAAGATGAGGTTTGGTTTTATTATTATTATTATTATTATTATTATTATTATTATTATTATTATTATTATTATTATTATTTAATTATTATTATTATTTATTTTATTTTAAAGGACACAGGATGTGTCATAAATTTTTTTACACATAGATTAATTATTAATTAAATAATAAATAATTACAATTACTAAAAAGACACATATATAATATATGAAAATATTTGGGTATTATAAATGGCATGGGCAACTTGAAACTCCAGAAACACATTGAATCTTCAGAGGAATAGAATTCTTTATAGGCACGTTGATTTACCAAAAACATGTTGAGTTGTCTAAAGCATGCAATCAAAGGCAGATGCACAATATTTTCCAGCGAGTACATTTTTTGGATTATGTAGATTTCGCTAACATATTTGATTTTGTTTCCTCTGACCTTTTTACATCCTCTTGTCACTTCCTCCGATGATTTCCTCTTGTGACTTCCTCATGTCACTTCCTCTAGTGACATCCTATGGTGGTAACCTTTTATTTTCTTGCTCTAATTGTTGCACACTTATTGTAGCCATTAGTGCAATAAATTGTTTTCAAAAAATACCTTTGTTAACATAAAAAACCACATAAAGGAATTGTTCACATAATCCATTTCGATCCAACAAATTGTATTGCATGGTAGAAACATAGCAAATGTTTTTGAGAGTAGGGTTCGAGGATGAACTTGAAGCCATTTGAAGCATGAGAGATTCATATAGTTTTTCTGGGAAGTTTCATGGTTTGAAATAGAGCAAGAACAAAAGTGTAGGAATATGTGATGGACGTGACTTATCATGAGTGGTGAGTAGGTTTTATAAAAAATTTGGGGTTTCTAAAACCAACTATCGTGCACATGTAAACACACGTGAACAATACCAATCAAGGCATCACAGACCATGCACAACTTACAAGAAAAATTTTCATATTAAAATTAATTGAATTTGGATTTCTCATAGGCACAAGTAACTTCAACTTCATCAGAGGCATAACATATATACATTTAACAATTGACTCTATTTTACCAAAGGCAACAATATAGAGACTTCAACATTATTCTTTTAAAAATAGAATGTTTAGATTTTTCTATATAAAATTGAATCTTCCCGTAGCAAGGGGTTTTGTGAAAATTTCAACCCACTAATAAATAGTATCAACAAATTTAATGTATAAAATACCCTTCTTAACATAACCCCTTATAAAATGATAATCTCTAAACATAGAGTTGGAGTATCGTCATAGAAGATAGAAATGTTACTCTAATTGATTTTGAAGTCTTCTAGTTGATAATTCATCCACAATAGTTGAGTGCAACAACATGTTGTTGAGATATATTGTGCTTCTAATGTTGATAGAGCAATTGTTCATTGTCTTTTGCTTTAGTAGGAGAATAGATTTTCACCAAAAAACGTACAGTTTCCAATTATACTTTTTCTTTATAGCTCTTCTCCAACATAGCCAGCATCACAGAAACCTACTAACTTGTACTCAGAGGATGGCTTATATCACAAGTCAAGAGTAGTAGTACCTTTCAAATATATAAGGATCCTATTAACAACTGCTAAGTGGAATTATTTAAGGTCAGACAGAAATCAGGCACACACACAAACTAAATAGAATATTAGGTCTATAAGGAGTAGTAGATGAGATAACTAATCATTCCTCTATATACCTTTTGATCTACCTATTTATCTGAATCATCCTTATCAATAGAACATGTTGGATGCACAGATGTAGACATAGGTTTATATTCATCCATTTTAAATTTCTTAAGTAGTTCTCTTGTGTATTTGGTTTGATGAATTAGTACATCATATGGGATTTAATGAATTTGGATTCCAAGAAATACATTTAGTTCTCCTGTCATGCTCATCTCAAATTCATTCTACATTAACTTAGAAAACTCTTGGCGAAGCTTGCCGTTAGTAGAACCAAAGACGATAACATCAAAATAAATTTGGACAATGAGAAAGTCATTCTTAGATGATTTATTGACAAAGTAGTGTCCACCTGGCCTATTTAAAAATTGTTCTTTAATAAATAAATTTTTTTAGTTTATCATACCAAGCTCTTAAAGCCTATTTCCGACCATCCATAGATTTCTTTAATTTGAAAACATATTATGGAAATTCATTATCTTCAAAACTAGGAGATTGTTTGAAATACACTTCTTCATCTATGTATCTGTTTAATAAAACATTTTTCACATCCTTTTGATATAAAATGATTTTATTAAAAACTTCAAATAAAAGTAAAATTCTAATTGCCTCTAACGATGTCGACAAGGTGCAAGTTTCAGGGTAATCAATACCTTCCTGCTGACTATATCATTGAGCTACAAGTCTAGCCTTGTTTTTAATCACTTCACTTTTCTTATTCAGTTTGTTTCTGAAAATCCATTTGGTTCCAATTGACTTCTTTTCTTTAGGTTCGAGGAAAACGTTCCATACATCATTTCTTTTGAATTGATTCAACTCTTCTTACATATTCATTATCTATCCATGATTTGATAGAGTTTCATCTGTATTTGTAGGTTCAATTTTAGATAGTAGTCTAAACATAGATGTTTCTTTAAAAGCGGATCTTGTTTTTAGAGGATCATTTGAACTTCCTATGATCAAATATTTTAGATGCGAAGATTGGTATTTCCATCCAAATTTTTATTCCTAAAGATCTTGATATGTGGGAGGTTCATTATAACTTGTTTTGAGTTATCAAGCATATCATATGATTCATTGGAGGTTGGTTTCGTTGGTTCCTCTGTTATATCTAGTTCCTCCGATATATGTAGATCTACAAAGTCTACATCTAGCTTTGACATTTTATGGTCTAGTTTTTTGTCATCAAACTTGACATGAATTGATTCCTCAGCAATCAGTGTTTCTTTGTTGTATACTCTATAAGCTTTAGACCTTTTAGAGTATCCCAAAATGGTGATTTAGAGATCATGAATTAAATTTTTCAAGATTCTCTTTGGTATTCAAAATATAGCATATGCAACCAAATTGATGAAAGTGTGAAATGTTAGGCTTTATTCCTTTCCACGGTTCATAAGGAATATTATTAAGAATAGGTTTAATATAGATTATATTCATAATTTAACTTGCAGTGTTCATTACTTCTTCCCAAAAGTGCTTGACAACATGAATCATGGTGGATGCCATTTCCTGAAGAGATTTGTTTTTTCTTTCTAGAACATTGTTTTGTTGAGGTATTCTAGGAGATCAAAAGTTATGTAAAACTATATTCTCTTCATAGAAGTTTTTACAATGCTTACTTTCAAATTCACCTCCATGATCACTACAAAGTGTTGCAATACAAAAACCTTTCTTATTTTGCACTTGTTTGCAGAAGGTAGTGAAACCTTTATGTGAATCATCCATGTATTTAAGGAACTTTACCCACGACCAACTAAAATAATCATAAATAATAACAAGTACATACTTTTTACCACTGATAGAGGCCATTTTTGAAGGGTCAAATAAATCAAGATGGAAAAGCTCAAGTGATATAAAAGTGAAAACAACACTTTTAGTGGAAAAAGATTATTTTGTTTTTCTCTCTTTCTTACATCAGAAAGAACATCTAATTCACATTTAAGATCTGGAAAGCCTTTGACTAAATCAAATCTTTTCAATTTTGAGATTAACCTCAAATTGGCATGTCCTAACCTTTTGTGCCAAATAAGTTGCTCTTCAATCACAGTCATAAGACACTTTACTTCTTGTTTATCCTAATCAGATAAGTTTCTTCTGTAAATATTGTTTTTTCCTTTGGCCAATAAATAGTATGAATCTATCTATTTGACTTATTATCTTACATGACTTTTGATGGAAGATAACATCATAACTAAAATCGCTAAATTGGCTTATGCTCATTAGGTTACGCATATGTCCTTTTACATGTAAAATATTATTAATTTAAGGAAAGGAACCATTACCTACTATGTCGTGTCTAGTGATCTTACCCTTCTAATCACCTCCAAAACCCACAAATCATTTGTTCTTGAGGGTAGGGTCTTGGAACATAGAATTTTCTCCCATAATGTGTCATGAGCATTCATTTTTCAAGTACCATGATTGGTGTTTTAACTTTGTTATGAAGGATATATGCATGATAGATTATTTTATTCTTAGGTACCCACATTTGGTTGAGTCATAATTTGTTAGTTATGAAAAGTTTCTTGTATTTTCATGTTTTTTTGCATAGGATAAGTTCTTTTATTGTGACATTTCTTTATGTAATATATGTAAGTAGTATCAAGTAAGTTAACTTTAGGAATTTTCTGGTTCCTCAAAACCACTACCATGTTTATTGTTTCTTGTAACACCATAGATCATAGAGGCTTGTTTGCTTTTGTCTATTTTTTTAGAATCATTGAAAGGTTTTTTCGTACTTAAAAGAGTTACAGATTATATCCTCTCAAATTTTTTGAACAATTTATTTTAGAGTTAGATTTTCTCTTTTTAAGTTTTCAAAATATTTGTTAAGATGTCATTAGGTTTTCTAAGAGATTTTAGTTTTGAAGAAATATTTTAGAGTTAGATTTTCTCTTTTTAAGTTTTCAAAATATTTGTTAAGATGTCATTAGGTTTTCTAAGAGATTTTAGTTTTGAAGAAACTTTGTGTCTCTTGTTGAGTAACTAATTTAAGATATCTATAAGTTCATTAAGAGATAAGTCATATAATACCTCAATGTCTACAACATAAAACTCATCTTCAGAATCAGAGCGTGTATCTATGATCCGCTGTCGTACATGGGTCAAATACAATTGAAAAAATGTAAATAGAGGTAATAATTGGAATCGTTTCACAAGGACTTCGGATATAATAATATTAACCAAATTGAAATTTGAAATTAGAAAAGGGATTTTTTGTTTTAATAAATGAGAAAAACGGTTAATCCACTTATTCAAGTTTCAAACCTATCATAGATCTATCAATGAGTTTAATTTTTTATTCACAATTCTATTCTTATTTGACTAGAGAATTTATCAAACAAGCGTAATCAGTCCTATGTGAATTTGGTTTCTTAGACTGGATTAAGCATCACAATCATCAAAATATTACAATTAACGATTAAGCGTCACAAAATTATAATTCCATTAAATTAGAAACCAAAACCAAATGATGTCAAATGAATTTAATCAATCCTATTGAAATTCAATTTAAGCAATCAGAATATCAATATAATCAAATAAACAGAGATAGAATCATTAAGCGAAATTGACAGTATAACCTGAATCTCAAGGTGTTGATGAAACTCTGAACTCGTGGATTAATCTAATAAAATAAGCCTTTCATGAAATTAAAATAAAAAGTGTTTATTTCTTGTAGCAAATTGAATCCTAATATTTCATCCGTAGAATACAAAGAAAACTCCCAATATATAGTGCTCGATTTTGGGCTTTAAAAACAAGTGGCCTGCTATTTAAAATTATTACAAAAGTCCAGATTATAAAATCTGCAACTTAGGCCAAGCAAAGATCGGCATTGGGCTTTTATTGCAACAAAACGGTTGTAGCTCAAAATTTTAGCTTTCCAACGCCAGCTCGTATGCGCCAATCCGATATCCAGAGCTCAAGTAATGGCCTACCGAGGGAGCACGGGTCAAAATGCAAATAATAAAATTATAATTCAATTTCAACCAAAAGTTTAGAAACAAACTAAAAAATTATTATAAGCTATAAAGAGCTTTTAAAATATCAAACTAAAAAAGTTAGAAACATGTGCCCAAATGCTATGATCAAAGTCCCCCACACTTAAGTTTTTGCACTCTAGGCAAAGCAATGCATGCGATTCCAAATATTCTTATGAATGTAAAGTGGTGAGAGAGAAAAAAAAATATTTCTAGCTTAAGGCAATCATGAATAGTTTTTTTTATCACAAACAAGACAAACAACATAACAAGTCAACTAAAGAATGCATCATAAGTGATAGAGTCCTCCCAAGTGATAGAGTCCTCCCAAGATATAAAATTCTCTCAACCACTCAAAGTGTTTGGGCTACTGTTTACACTCAAAGCACATCATGAAAGCTAACACTACCATAGGCTTGACAAGCCTCTAACATCTATATTTGAAACACATGCACATAATGATCAAAAGGTCTTTATTCAGGTTGTAACATGGCCAACGTAAGGATGAGATAATCCTAAGGAGACTAGGGTTGAAAATCAAAGAGGATAAAGGAGTAATTACTAAGAGAGAAAACAACATTAAGATGTAACTCAACAAAACATCATTGACTATTATTCTCACACTCTCTTTGCTCACAACACAACCATTTTTCTCATTTTATTCAACAAATTTTTTTTGTTTTTGTTTTTATTACCCTCAAAGTTAAACAAACAAGTTGAGTACTCCCCACACTAATTTAAGGAAAGACTCCTTTATCCCCCAAAATTGGGTCAATTCATTGTTTTTCACTTTTAGACTTGTAATGAGCTATATAAAAGAGAATGGAATAATTAGGCTCAAAGGGGCTTAAACAAATGGATAATTGTATGATAAGCTTATTTGACTAGTAGCTTAACAAGAAACAAGTGCCTAGATCATTTCAATATATGCATGCGGACAAGAGTCAAATCAAGTTCTAGCGTAACTAGCAATCATGAGTGAGATAACACACAAGAAAAAAAGATGGAAAAATGCATTTCATTCATAATAAGGCTCAAAAATCTCACAAAGGTTAATGACATATCATAAATGACACACAAAGTTTAGCATTTTAATCCAATTTATTTTACCACGAATGCAAAAATACTATCCAATCATATCAGTCCAAACAAACTCACAACATTTACAACCACAAAATCTGTACAAAAAAAACATGCAATGCAATGTCCATTTTTTTTTTATTGTCTATTTATTTTCTTTTTTTATATAATAAATAAAATCCTAAATAATAACCCCACACTTAAATTACACATTGTCCTCAATAAAAATAACAAGTATAAAAAAAAAAGAATAAGGAAAGGGAGTTCCCTGTTCAAGCTTCAGTGTAGGTGGGTTTTTCCAAGAAGAGTTGTTACATTGTAGCATCTTCAAGCACAAAGCTCTCATAGAATAGCTTGAGGCGTTGTCCATTTACTTTGAACACTTTCTCAGTGTTTTCACTTTTTATCTCCGTTGCACCATGAGGAAAAATGTTAGTAACAAAAAAGGGCCAATTCACTTCGATCGAAGTTTCCCAGCCATAATTTTCATATGGAAGTTGAAAAATAAAACTTTTTGGCTAATGGAAAATTCCTTCCTATAAATCATCTTATCATGAAAGTACTTCGTTTTCTCCTTATAGATTTGAGAGTTCTCGTAAGCTTCAAGTCTAAGCTCTTCAAGTTGTTGCAATTGAAGCTTTCTCTCCAAACTTGCTTTATCCATCTCAAGGTTACAACTCTTGACCGCCCAATAAGCACAGTGCGCGATTTTTACTGGGAGGTGGAATGCCTTACCAAACAAAAGTTGATAAAGGGACATACCAATTGATGTTTTGTAGGTTGTTCTTTGAGCCCAAAGAGCTTCTACAAGTCGGTGGCTCCAAACTTTCCTGTTTGGCTGCACCATCTTTTCTAAGATCTGTTTAATTTCCCTATTTGACATTTCATCTTGCCCATTAGTCTGGGGATGATAAGGTGTAGAAACTATGTGCACAACCCCATACTTCCGAAGCAAAGCGTCTATGGTACAGTTTCAAAAATGAGTACCTTGATCACTTATGATGCCCTAGAGTATTCCAAACCTGCAAAAAGTATTTGATCTGATAAAACCTGCAACAACTTTAGAATCATTAGTCCTAGTGGGTACTGCTTCCACCCACTTCGAAATATAATCAACAACTAGTAAAATGTAGACTAAACCAAAGATATAGGAAAAGGGCACATAAAGTCAATGCTCCACACTTCAAATACTTCACAGAAAAGCATAGGTTGTTAAGGCATCTCATTCCTACAATTTATTGGTGTTCATGTTATTTGGCACTTTTCACAAGTTCGGTAAGTCTCAAAAGCATCTTTAAACAAAGTGGGCCAAAAGAAACCCGAGTCTAAGACTTTTCTTGTTGTCCGTTGAGGACCCAAATGTCCCCCATCTTGAGAGGCATGACAAAAATGAAGAATGGATTGAGCCTCATGGTGGGAAACACATCCCCTAATCACCTGGTCAATACGGAATTTCCACATATATGGATTATCCCACACATAGTATTTGGCACCACTTTTAAGTTTGTGTATTTGTGTTCAGGATACATCTGCAGGAAGGACTCCAACAACTAGATAATTAACTAAATCAGCAAACCAAGGAGTTACCTCACGCAACTGTAGCAGTTGCTCATCAGGGAAGCCATCTTGAATGGGGATGGGTCCTCATCCATTTCTATTCTGCTCAAATGATCTGCCACCAAATTTTCAGCTCCACTCTTATCTTTAATCTCTAAATCAAATTGTTGGAGTAATAACATCCACCGGATCAATCTTGGTTTTGCTTCAGGTTTCTTCAGCAAGAGCTTCAAAGATGCATGGTTGGTAAAAAAAAAAACTACCTTCGAACCTAGAAAATATGATCTAAACTTATCAAGTGCAAAAACAATAGCTAAAAGTTCCTTTTTCAATGGTAGTATAATTAGCTTGTGTAGAATCTAAAGTCCTAGAAGCATAATAAATAACATGGGTAACCCCACATTCCTTTTATGCAAGGAATGCTCCCATTGAATAGTTAGATGCATCACACATAATTTCAAAAGGGAGGGTCCAATTAGGTGGCTGAATTATAAGAGTAGAGGTCAGTGATGCCTTTAAGAAATCAAATGCCTTCTTGCATTTGTCATCAAAGGTGAAACTGACATCTTTTTGTAGCAAATTTGACAGCAAAAGAGCTATCTTGCTGAAATCATTAATAAAGTGCATGTAAAAACCTTCATGGCCAAGAAAAGAACGAATCTTGCGGATACAAGATAGGTAAGGCAAATTATAAATCACATCAATCTTGGCAGGATCCACTTCCATCCCATTTTTAGAGATCACATGTCCCAAAACTATGTCTTGTTCAACCATAAAATGACATTTTTCATAATTCAGCAGCAGGTTAGTGATCCGCTGTTGCACACGGGTCAAATACAATTGATAAAATATAAATAGAGGTAATAACTTGAGTCGTTTCACAAGGACTTCTAATGTAATAATATTAACCGAATTGAAAGTTGAAATTAGAAAAGGGTTTTTTAGATTTTTGTTTTAACAAATGAGAAAAACGATTAATCCACTTATTCAAGTTTCAAACCTATCATAGATTTTATCAATGAGTTTAATTTATAATTCATGGTTCTATTCTTATTTGACTATAGAATTGATCAAACAATCGTAATCAATCCTATCTGAATTCGGTTTCTTTGACTGGAATAAGCATCACAATCGTCAAAATATTACAATTAACGATCAAGCGTCGCAAGATTATAATTCAATTAAACTAGAAACCGAAACCAAATTCTCTCAAATGAATTTAATCGATCCTATTGAAATTCAATTTAAGCAATCAAAATATCAATACAATCAAATAAACAGAGATAGAATCATGAAGCGAAATTGACAGTGTAACCTGAATCTCAAGGTGTTGATGAAACTCTGAACTCGTGGATTAATCTTATAAAATTAGCCTTCCATAAAATTAAAATAAAAAGTGTTTATTTTTTGTAGCAATTTGAATCCTAATATTTCATTCGTAGAAAAGAAAGAAAACTCCCAATATATAGTACACGACTTTGGGCTTTAGGGTTTAGGGTTTAAAAACATGTGGACCGCTATTTAAAATTATTACAAAAGTCAAGATTATGGAATCTTCAATTTAGGCACATTAATGTTTGGAATTGGACTTTTATTCCAACACATAAATTGTAGCTCTGATTTTAAGCTTTCCAACGCATGCTCATATATACCAATCCGATATCTAGAGCTGAAGTTATGATCTGCAGAGCGAGTCAGGGTCAAAATGCAAATAATAAAACTATAATTCAATTTCGACCCAAAGTTTAGAAACATGCTAAAAAATTATTCTAAGCTATAAAGAGCTTTTAAAATACCAAACTAAAAAGCTAGAAACATGTTCCCAAATGCTATGATCAAATTCCCCCACACTTAAACTTTTGCACTCCGAGCAAAGCAATGCATGCAATTCCAAATATTCTTATGAATGCAAAGTGGTGAGAGAAAAAAAAATATTTCTAACTTAAGGCAATCATGAATAGTGTTTTATATCACAACCAATGCAAACAAGAGGACAAGTTAACTAAAGAATGCATCATAACTAATAGAGTCCTCCCAAGATATAAAGTTCTCTTAAAGTGTTTACACTCAAAGTGTTTGGACTATTGTTTAAACTCAAAGCACATCATGAAAGCTAGCACTACCATAGGCTTGACAAGCCTCTATAATCTATATTTGAAACACATTCACATAATGACCAAAAGGTCTTTATTCAAGTTGTAACGTGGCCAAGGTAAAGGTGAAATAACCCTAAGGAGATTAGGGAGAAAAATCAAAGAGGATAAAGGAGTAATGATTAAGAGAGAAAAACAACATTAAGAAGTAACTCAACAAAATATCGTAGTGATATAGATCTTTACTATAATACTGTTAAATGCTCAACTTTTAAATCCTTATGATTGATTATGTGTATCTTAATATGGGGACAAAGAAAATGATACAGCATCCGAACCATATTGTGAATGATCTCGATTGATTATTGGGGTAAACAAATAAAATTAATCAATAAATCTTTATTTTGAATAGTTACTTGATAGTGTAAACATGTAGTATTTACAATCAAAGTCATAGTAGATGTGGAAACAACCAAATCAAAAGGCAGATAAAATATACATAGTTTCAAACAATTCACAACAGTCCATAGCAGTGAAGGAGTGGGTTGCCTCCGAATCAAAAATTTCAGTTAGTGGTACCAACAATCTCGCAGTCTTGTTGGATCAAATTGCTAGATTGATTTCCAGCTTAAGCACCCATGCAATAAGCGCATCCTTTAGCAGTAGGACGAGTAACCCTAGTTGCATTCATTGTTGGTTCCACCTTTGGAGCCTTGCAATCCCTTGCAAAGTTCCCTAGCTTCTAACAATTGTAACAAGGAAGGCTCTTAGAGGTACAAGCATTAGCATAATATTCCTCTTCCCCACATCGAAAACATTGAATCACTTGTCCCAATTGTCTTCCAAAGTTCTGGTTCCTCGGGCGATTTTTGTAAGACCCATAATTTTAAAGTACATTTTATGTATTTTAGTGTATTTTGGTATTGAACTCGGAGGCTTTTTAGCCAAAGTATTAATATTTTGGAGTTTATATGACCAAAAAGATATTTTGAGGCCCGATCAGAATTACTCGTCGATAAATAAATTGAAGTATTTGCGGTGAATCTTTTACGAAGAATTTAATGCGTTATGGGTGAAATGGTAATTTAACAAATATCTAGATATTTTGAGATATTTGTTAAAAGTAATTAAAATATATATAAATATATATATATATGTATATATTTGTTTGGGAAGAGAAGGAAAGGAGATAGAAAGGGAAGAAGGAAATAGAAAGAAAAGAAAAGGAAAGGAAAGAAAGAGAAAGGAGAGAAAAACGTGAAAACTTCTTCTTCCTCCTCTGCCTCGCGTGAACCTCACCCTCCTTCCTCCATTTTTCGTTTTTCTTGCTTCCTTTGAGTTCGAAAATTGAAACCCAAGGCTAGTGGGTGAGAAAGATCAAGTTTCCAGCTTCTTCCTTTCTCCCGGATTCGAAAACGGTATTAGGGATTTCAAAACCGTCAAACACAAACCTCCCCGTTTCTTCTAGATCTAAGCTTCGTTTCGCAAAGGGATAGAAGGGAAAGTTACTCACCACTACACTACGGTGCTGTTGAGCTAACTTTGGAAGCGACATCGCGAGCAAAGTTTTTACCGGAATTGATCGTGGTGTCGTAAATCGACGTTAAAGCTAACGTTAAGGTAAGGGCTCCTTCCAAACTTTTAGTTTGCATTTAGGGCCTTATCTGTGGTTGTGTGGAAAAGAATTTTGTTAGGGTTGGAGTATTGATTTGGGGAAAATGAATCTAAGGTTTTATAGGTAAAATCTTAGAGTAGGTTTTGGTTATATTGATGAATATTTCATGGAAAATGAATTTACCTCATGTATGTGTGATTTTGAATAAATGAAATTATTGTGTTGATTTGTGTTCAACGTACTTGGCGTATTCATACTTGATATTTGTTGATTGATGTGTTTTGGTGTGAATTATGGATTGAATGTGAAAGTATGTTTGAGTTTGTTTTGTGTGGAATTTGAAAACCATTAAGTTAAACGAGTATTAAGAATGGGGAATCTCTTAATGTCTTGTTTACTTAATGTGTGTTTGGGAAAAATCGTTTAAGTTAAATAAGTATTAAGAATGGGAAATCTCTTACTGTCTTGTTTACTTAACGTTTGTTTTAGCAAATCGTGCAGACCCGTGATAGGTGGCACCTTGGTAAACGGTACGGGCCCGTGATAGGCAGTACGTTTATGGTTTACGTTTTTGGTAAGTCGTGTTAACCCGTGATAGGTGGTAACTCGGTAAACAATACTGACCCGTGATAAGTGGTACGTTTACGACTTACGTTTTTGGTAAATTGTGTTTGTCCGTGAGAGACTGCACAGGTGTTTGTCCGTGAGAGACTACACCCTGGTAAAGTGTGTTCACTTAATGTTTGTTTTGGAAAATCGTTAAGTTAAATGAGAATTAAGAATGGGGAATCTCTTAATGTCTTATTTACTTAATGTTTGTTTTTGAAAATTGTTTCAGTAAATGAGTATTAAGAATGGGGAATCTCTTAATGTCTTGTTTACTTAATGTGTGTTTGTGAAAATCGTTTAAGTTAACTGGGCATTAAGAATGGGGAATCTCTTAATGTCTTGGTTACTTAATGTTGTTTTTGAAAATCGTTTAAGTTAACTTGGCGTTAAGAATGGGGAATCTCTTAATGTCTTGTTTACTTAATGTTTGTTTTGGAAAATCGTTTAAGTTAAAAGAGTATTAAGAATGGGGAATCTCTTAATATTTCGGTTTGCTTAATGTTTTGTTTTGAAAATCATTAAGTTAAATGAGTATTAAGAATGGGGAATCTCTTAATATCTGCGTTTACTTAATGTCGTCGTGAAAATGATTTTGTGGAGAAATGAATTGTTGTGTTTTGGCGTGAATTATGTAATGAATTTGTGAATACATTTGAGTTCATTCTGTGTGGAATTTGAAAACCATTAGAGTTAAACGAGTATTAAGAATGGGGAATCTCTTAATGTCTTGTTTACTTAATGTGTGTTTATTTGTGAAAATCGTTTAAGTTAAATGAGTATTAAGAATGGGGAATCTCTTAATGTCTCGTTTACTTAATGTTTGTTTGTGAAAATCGTTTAAGTTAAATGAGTATTAAGAATGGGGAATCTCTTAATGTCTCGTTTACTAAATGTTTTTTTGAAAATCGTTTATGTTAAATGAGTATTAAGAATGGGGAATCTCTTAATGTCTCGTTTACTTAATGTTTGTTTTGAAAATCGTTTAAGTTAAATAAGTATTAAGAATGGGGAATCTCTTAATGTCTTGTTTACTTAATGTTTGTTTTAGTAAACCGTGGAGACCCGTGATAGGTGGCACCTTGGTAAACGGTACGGGCCCGTGATAGGCAGTACGTTTATGGTTTACGTTTTTGGTAAGTTGTGCAGACCCGTGATAGGAGGCACCTCGGTAAACAGTACTGACCCGTGGTAGGTGGTACGTTTACGACTTACGTTTCATGGTGAATTGTGTTTGTCCGTGAGAGACAGCACAGGTGTTTGTCCGTGAGAGACTACGCCCTGGTAAATTGTGTTTGTCCGTGACAGACTGCATAGGTGTTTGTCCGTGAGAGACTACGCCTTGGTGAATTGTGTTTGTCCGTGAAAGACTGCACAGGTGTTTGTCCGTGAGAGACTGCACAGGTGTTTGTCCGTGAGAGAATACACCCTAGTAAATAGTGAATTGTTGGTTCATTTTTTCTATGTGGGGATTGTCGCGTCAAGATGATTCCATGTGGTTTGTTGGTTCATCTTGTCCGTGTGGGTATTGTGTTATAACTGTTAAGTGTTATGTTTTGGAATTTGGTGATAGCATGTTTCATTTTAATACTATTTCGAAACTCATGATGTTGTAGTAATTGTGTTATAAGTGTTAAGGGTTATGTTTTGGAATTTGGTGATAGCATGTTTGATCGCAATACTATTTCGAAACTCATGATGTTGTAGTAATTGTGTTATAAGTGTTAAGTGTTATGTTTTGGAATTTGGTGATAGCATGTTTGATTGCAATACTATTTCGAAACTCATGATGTTGTAGTAATTGTGTTATAAGTGCTAAGTGTTAAGATTTGGATTATGTATGAATGTGATTGAGTTAGTTTAAGTATTTTTGGAAGATTACGCAGGGAAATCGATTGCTCCAATCGATTGGATCTGTTACAGGGACTTCTCTAAATTGATCAAATCGATTTGTCAAATCGATTTTATAATTTGTCTTTCAAAACCCTTTAAGCAATCGATTGAATGAATCGATTGATATGTCTCCTGTTTTCTTGAATTTTGAAAATGCATTGAAGAAATCGATTGACCAAATCGATTTGGCCATCCAAGAACTCAGCCATTTTTCACGAAATCGATTTGCCCAATCGATTGGCTTCAATACAAGGGCTCTGTCTTTCACGAAATCGATTTACCCAATCGATTTGGTAATGTGTTGTTTCAAAATCACTTAAGAAATCGATTCAGCACATCGACTGGATTCATTACAGGGTCTCTGTCTTTCACAAAATCGATTTCCCCAATCGATTGATGTAAGTTCAGAGTTCAATTTTCACTTAAAACTTTTAGGAAATCGATTTGCCCAATCGATTGGCTTAGTGGAAAATCTTATTTTGAGTTAGATAATTGATTGCTCAATTGATTTATCAATGTTTTGGTCAGTTATGTATTACTTGATGGATTGAGAACTTTATTTTGATTTCATTTTTATTTGGCAAGTATGACATGAACTTTTAGCATATGGAAAATCCTTTTAAGGTGCATGCTTAGTGGAAAGGGTATTTTATGCATTTGAAAACTTAAATGTTATGTGTTAATTGTTAATTTCGGTTGGTGACCCTTTACAACTATTGTGGAAATCTGGGCTTTGCCCTCAGATGAGAGCCAGGACTATCCTACCGGTTCATACCCTACGGATGGGAATGTAAATGGGAATGCTTGATTGGAGCTACGTTAGGAAGATCTCACGGGGCGCGTGGAGATCACTCAGGGTGTTTAGTTGTTTTGTAAAATGATCAAACTAGGTTGACACAGAGGGAACATATGTCTTTCTTTTGGGTTTCTTTTATTTTTAAACTGGAAGACTGTACCACTTTTGTTATTTAAACATTTTGGATTCATACTTGGAGAACTTTTTTCGCTGCTTGTAAATTATAATGACTTAATTATTTATCCAATGGTGTTACCTTATTTATTTCTCGGGTTTATTTTAATTTCTTTTGAAAAAAAAAATACACCTTTGCTTTGAAAAATGGGGTCTTACAATTTTGACCCCTGTTGTTGTTCTGTGGTCAGTTATAGGGCTTAACAACTTGTTTTCCTTTCTTGTTCTAATTGTTCACTTGACTAGGCCTCCTTGAACTAAAGTTCCCTCATCGGTTGGCCCTCTTGTTCTTCATGTCCTCAACTTTTCTACATTTTGTAAGACCCATAGTTTTAAATTCTAATTTATGTATTTTAGTGTATTTTGGTATTGAACTTTGAGGCTTTTTAGCCAAGTTATCGATATTTTGGGAGTTTAATGCCCGAAAATATCTTTTGATGCCCCGATTAAAATTATTCGTCGATAAATAAATTAGATTAATTACGGTGAATCTTTTGTCGAAAAATAATTTATTTATGTTGCGAACAATTTAATACCGGACAATTTTGTTAAAAATATGATTGGTTGCTGAAAATTTATCTGTCAATTGAGTTGCGACGACAGCAGATATTTTTAACAAAAAGTGATTTGGGAAGTGATAGGTGAAATGGTAATTTTATGAAATATCTAGATATTTTTAGATATTTGTTATATATATATAAGTAGAGAAGGAAATAGAAAGGAAGGAAAAAGAAAGAGAAGAAAAGAAAGGAAAGAAAAACAAAAGAAAGAAAACAAAAGAAAGAAAAGGAAAAGAAAATAGAACGTCTTCTTCCTCTCCCTACATCGCGCAACCTCCATCTTTTCTTCCTCCTCTTCTATTTATGTTTGATCTCTTTTGCTTCAAGAAAAGAAACCCAAGGCTTGGTGGGTGAGAAAGCAAAGAATTATTCAGCTTCATTCTTCTTCTCGGATTCAAAAACGGAGAAAAACGATGTTGGTGTTTTCAAAACCGTCAAACACAAATCTCCACTTTTCTCCTACATCTAATATTTGTTTCAAGAAGTGATAGAAGGGAAATTTGCTCATCTCCATGCTATCGTGCTAGTGTTCTAACTTTGGAAGCGATGATGCGAGCGAAGTTTTAGCGAAACAAATCGTGGTACTGTAATCGGTTGGAAAAGTGATAACGAAGGTAAGGGCTCCTTCCAAACTTTTAGTTTGCATTTAGGGACTTATTTGTGGTTGGGTGGAAAATAAATTTGTTGGGTTTGAATTGTAGACTTGAGGAAAATGAATTTAATGCTTTTTATGGGTGAAATTTTGGAGTTGGGTTTTGGTGAAAATTAATTTGGCACAATTAATGTTTGAAAATGTGGAAATTTGTGGTGATTTATGATTAAACTTTGTGTGGATTTTGTGGATTTTGAATTGATCAGGTTTAATGTAAATTGTGGATTGAATTTGAGAATATGTTTGAGTATGCTCTATGTTGTATTTAAAAAAATAATTAGTGTTAAATGAGTATTAAAAATGCGGAATCTTTCAACAGCTGCATTTACTTAATGATTATTGTGGAAAGAGTCAGAGTATGCTTATGCATTTCATAGTACATGGTGACAAGAAGGGTCACAAGATGATTCCATGTGATTATTTTGTTCATCTTATCCTTGCAGGGATTATCGCGTCATGTAAGGTCTGCAATAGACTACACATTTTTGGTAAATCGTGTTGGCCCGTGATAGGTGGTACCTCGGTAAATACTACTATTGGCCTGTGATAGGCAGTACATTTACGATTTACGTTTTTAGTAAATCGTGCTAACCCGTGATAGGTGGCACCTCGGTAATTTAGTATTATTGGCTTGTGATAGGCGGTACAATTATGATTTACTCCCCTTCGAGGAGGGTTTGGTTTGGAATTCCAAGTCCATGCATTTTGGCATATACGCATTGCTTAAGGGTGCTTGGCACGCGAGTCGTGTTTGATTTAATGTTATGATTGCGTGTGTAAGACCCATAATTTTAAATTATACTTTATGTATTTTAGTGTATTTTGATGCCCGATTAGAATTACTCGTCGATGAATAAATTAAATTAACTGCGGTGAATCTTTTACGAAGAATTTAATGCGTTATGGGTGAAATGGTAATTTAACAAATATCTAGTTGAAGATATTTGTTAAAAGTAAATATATATATATATATATATATATATATATATATATATATATATGTTTGTGTGGGGGGGAAAAGAAAGGGATTAGAAAGAAAAGAAAGAGAAAGAAAAGAAAGAAAGAGGAAAGAAAGAAAAAGAAAGGAAAAACCAAAGAAAGGAAAAACTTCATCTTCGTCCTCTGTCCGCGCGAACCCCACTTCTCCCTTTTTCTTCATTCGTTGGTTTTGCTTCCTTTTTAGTTCTTTGACTTCAACAATAGAAACCGAAGGACTAGTGGATAAGAAAGCAAGGTTTTCTCAGCTTCATACTTCCTCGTTGTTTCGAAAACGAAGAAAAACGGTATTAGGGATTCAAACACAAACCTCCCCGTTTCATCTAGATCTAAGCCTCCTTTCAAGAAGTGATAGAAGGGAAGGTTGCTCACCTCCATGCTACGGTGCTAGTGGACCAACTTTGGGAGCGGAGTTGCGAGCGGAGATTTTACCAGATTTACTCGCGGTACCGTAAACGAACGTGGAAGCTAACGTGAAGGTAAGGGCTCCTTCCAAACTTTTAGTTTGCATTTAGGGACTTATCTGTGGTTGTGTGGAAATGAATTTTGTTAGGGTTGGAGTATTGATTTGGGGAAAATGAATCTAAGGTTTTATAGGTAAAATCTTAGTGTTAGGTTCTGGTTATATTGATGAATGTTTCATGGAAAATGAATTTACCTCACGTATGTATGATTTTGAATAAATGAAATTTATTGTGTTGATTTGTGTTCATCGTACTTGGCGTGGTCATACTTGATGTTTGTTGATTGATGTGTTTTGGTGTGAATTATGGATTGAATGTGAAAGTATGTTTGAGTTTGTTTTGTGTGGAATTTGAAAACCATTAAGTTAAACGAGTATTAAGAATGGGGAATCTCTTAATGTCTTGTTTACTTAATGTGGGTTTGGGAAAATCGTTTAAGTTAACTGGGCATTAAGAATGGGGAATCTCTTAATGTCTTGGTTACTTAATGTTGTTTTGAAAATCGTTTAAGTTAACTGGGCATTAAGAATGGGGAATCTCTTAATGTCTTGGTTACTTAATGTTGTTTGAAAATCGTTTAAGTTAATTGGGCGTTAAGAATGAGGAATCTCTTAATGTCTTGTTTACTTAATGTTTGTTTTTGAAAATCGTTTCAGTAAATGAGTATAAAGAATGAGGAATCTCTTAATATCTTGTTTACTGAATGTTTTGTTGTGGAAATCGTTTAAGTCAAAAGTATGTTAAGAATGGGGAATCTCTTAATATGTTTGTTTGCTTAATGTTTGGCGTGAAAATCGTTTAAGTTAAATGAGTATTAAAAATGGGGAATCTTTTAATATTTGCATTTACTTAACAATTGTTGTGAATGGAGTTAGTGTATGCTGATGCATTTCATTTGGTAAATTGTGCTGACCCGTGATAGGTGGCACCTCGGTAAACTGTAGTGACTCGTGATAGGTGGTACGTTTACGATTTACTTTTTGGTAAGTTGTGCTGACCCGTGATAGGTGGCACCTCGGTAAGTAGTACTTTGGCCTGTGACAGGCGGTACACTTACGACTTACGCTTTTTCTTTTAGTAAATCGTGCTGACCCGTGATAGGTGGCACCTCGGTAAACAGTACTCACCCGTGATAGGTGGTATGTTTACGATTTACGTTTTTTAGTAAATCGTGCTGACCCGTGATAGGTGGCACCTCGGTAATTGGTACTTTGGCCTGCGATAGGCGGTACAATTATGATTTACGGCCCTTCAAAGAGGGTTTTGGTTTGGAATTCCGAGTCCATTCATTTTCGCGTATACGCATTGCATTAGGGTGCTTGGCACACGAGTCGTGGTTGATTCAAATTATGATCGTGGTTGATTCAAAGAAGTTTTATGTTTTGAAATTATGTGTAAGTGTGTTTGATTCAAATTTGTGATTGTGTTGATTGTACTAAGAGTTATGTTTTGGAATTGTGTGATAGTATGTTAGATTGTAAAACGATTTCGAAATTCATAATGTTGTGGTGATTGTATGGGTAATGCTAAGTGTTAAGGTTTGGAGTGGTGTTTGAATGTGCTTGAGTTAGTTTATGTATTTTTGAAAGAATATACAGGGAAATCGATTTACCCAATCGATTTGATGAGTTACAGGGACCTTCCCTTGCCAAAAATCGATTTACCCAGTCGATTTTGTAATATGTTTTTCAAAACCACTTAAGAAATTGATTTGGTAAATCGATTGGATTCAATACAGGGGCTCTGTCTTTCACGAAATCGATTTACCCAATCGATTGGATTCAATACAGGGGCTCTGTTTTTCACGAAATCGATTTGCCCAATCGATTGGCCAATATAGGGGCTCAGTCCTTCTCGAAATCGATTGCCCCAATCGATTGATGTAAGTTCAGAGTTCAATTTTCACTAAAAACTTTCAGGAAATTGATTTGCCCAAACGATTGGCTCAGTGGAAAATCTTATTTTGAGTTAGATAATTGATTGCTCAATTGATTTATCAATGTTTTGGTCAGTTATATATTACTTGATGGATTGAGAACTTTAATTGATTTCATTTACATTTGGCAAGCATTATATGAACTTTTCGCATATGAAAAATCCTTTTAAGGTGCATGCTTAGTTGAGAGGATATTTTATGCATTTAAAAACTTAAATGTTATGTGTTAATTGTTAATTTCGGTTGGTGACCCTTTACAACTATTGTGAAAATCTGGGCTTTGCCCTCATATGAGAGCCAGGATGATCCTACCGATTCGTACCCCACGGATGGGAATGTAGATGGGAATGCTTGATTGGAGCTACGTTAGGAGGATCTCACGGGGCGCGTGGAGATCACTCAGGGTGTTTAGTTGTTTTGTAAAATGATCAGACTAGGTGGACACAGAGGGAACAGATGTCTTTCTTTTGGGTTGCTTTTATTTTTAAACTGGAAGACTGTACCACTTTTGTTATGTAAATATTTTGAATTCATATTTTGAGAACTTTTTCCGCTGCTTGTAAATTATAATGACTTAATTATTTATCCAAAGGTGTTACCTTATTTATTTCTCTGTTTTATTTTAAATTCTTTTCAAAAAAAAATACACCCTCGCTAAGAAAAACGGGGTGTTACAGCGTGTGTAAACTTAAGTTGTTGTTGTGATTGGGCCATAATTGGTAAGTGTGATTGTTTTGGATTTGTTGTAAGTGTTGATCGATTGCGAAACCATTTTGAAAATTGATTTATGCACTTTTTCTGCATTATATTCGAATACAAGGAGCTTGTAGTCGAATACAGATGTTCAAATTTGGCTACTGACTTCTGAATTCGCACTTGTATTTGGCTACAAGGATGTTGTAGTCGACTACAGATGTATTGTTTTGCTACTGATTTATGAAATGACATTGTATTCGAATACAAGGATGCTGTATTTGAATACAACGGTGCTATTTTGTTAAAAACTCCATTTTTCAACTTTGATTATGCATGTCTAGCATATGGAAACCCTTTCAAGGTGCATGCTAAGTTAAAAGGTTATTTTGTGCATTTGAAACATAAATGATATGTGTTATTTGTTAATTTCGATTGGTGACCATTTACAATTATTGTGGAAATCTAGGCCTTGCCCTCAGATGAGAACCAGGATTGTCCTTCCAGTTAGTACCCTAGAGATGAGAAGGTAGTTGGACATACCTGACCGGAGCTGTGTCAGGAGGATTTTGTGCGGGGAGTGTGGAGACCACTCGCGTTGTATAGCTTTTTGTAGTATGATTAGATTAGATGGTTGTATAGGGATTAGTTGTCTTTCTTTTGAGAATGTATTTACTTTATTTTGGAAGATTGTACCTATACCTCATATTGTCAGCTTGACTTTTATTTTGATGGGTCCATGTACAACTTTTGATGTGACGTGGGAAAGTTAAAATTCTTGGGGTAGTGCTTTTGTATAGGTGTCTGCTAAGAATACCCCAGGGGTATGAGCTATGTCTGATAGGCCTCATATTCACAGTGTATTTTGATATTTAAATACTTTGGATTTTTATTACAAAAATTATTCCACTGCTTTTAAATATTTTTGATTGTTGTCGTTGTGTTACGACTTAAATATTTATCCAAAAGTATTTCTTCCTAATTTCTGAAATTCAATTTTAGTTTTGTTTTGGTGAAAAAAAAACGGGTTGTTACACATTTCTACACTAAGACTTGGAAACGTTGAACTCCCTATGGTAGGATAGAGTCTTGAATCTCATACTTCAGTCTATTTTGGAAACAGTAACACATAAATTGTTCATCAACCTCTTCAAGGAAAAACCTAAAATGTCTTGACAATGACTCAAACTTAGCAACATGTTCACCCACATTCATATTTCCCTAGTACAATTTAAGAAAATCATCACCCAATTTAGTCCTAGTACTCATCGAGAAGTATTTTTCTAAAAACTTCTTTTTGAACGACTTCCAGTTCACCTTCTCATGAGCTGATCCCATCTGAAGCCTTGTACTTCTCCACCAATATTCAGCATCCCCTAAGAGAAGATACGTAACATAGTTGACCTCCACCCCTTCTTGGCAATTAATCAATTCGAAGATCTTTTCCATTTCCTGAATCCATTGGTCGTCTTTTTCTGGACTCTCATCACTTTTGAACTTTGGAGAATTGTGACAACATAAATATTCCAATCCCCTTGACTTAGAAGCATGAATCTCTCTTTCCCTCTACTTTATATACCGTAGAGTCTTTGTGGTTGTCTATGCATAAATAGAAGCAGCTATGTTATTCATTGATTCGTCCATTTGAACATCCCAGTTGAAGTTAACTCTTGCAAGGTTTTTCCTTCTTGGAGGCATTGTTTCCTACAAAACCAACATCAAGTAAAAATCTTAACACCACTTAGAAGAATTCAAAAAGATAACTTTTGACTAAATAAGCACTTTAGCACACAATAACTACAAAAAACCTGAAAACTCTAACAACCCTGACGCATGGTCAGATAACGAGTACCAACCTATAGGTCAACCTATAGGTCAACCTACAATCTAACCAAAGCTCTGATACCACAATCTAACCAAGGCCCTATACAGTAAAAAAAAACTAATATGATCATCCACTAACAACTATAGTAACAAGGGTGACCTCAACACACCACACATGTGCCTCTTGACGCAAAGGTCAGGTCCACCCTCAAAGGTCAGGTCCACCATTGAGATAGGTCGCGTCGGCGGCACATGAGTCTTAAAATAACTCATTACCTTAGAGGCAGGTGGTAGAGGATTATTCATTGGAAGTGGAACCTCTAACTCAACCTAGGGTGGCACCAACTAAGGTATTGGCAATCCATCAACCAAACCCTGGTCCCCGACCAACCTAGATGGTTATGCAATATCCTCTCTCCTTGGCATCGACCTCTTAGCCTTCTCACCAGTCCTCAATCCAAGCCTTCTCACGAGTCCTACGACGGGAATCACCACACCTATAGAGGCCTCCGTCTCACCTCTAACTAATGCTTCATCTGCATCTTCCCACGCCTTATTTGCCTCGAGTACCAATACTGAGGGTACAAGATAGTCGATTCTCTCGTGTGTGTGCCCCACGTGAAATACTGCCCCAACTCTCTTACTAGTCATCACTACTCTCCCCGTATATGTAGCCTTGCTTGAGATAGGGTTATATGCCTAAGCAGTTGGGGAGTTCTGATCAGGGAAATCTAACGATGTTTTTGTCATCAGGGTAAGAATCGGTAGAATGAACTCGGGTATCATCTGAGGACATAACCCAATTTCCACAACAATGTAAAGGGTCACCAACCTAAATTAATAATTAACATTAAAACACTTAGCTATTTTGATATGATAACAAACAATAACAGAGCATGTATATACATATATCATATCATAACAAACATGACTCGCGTGTCAAGCACCCTACAACAATGCTTATATGCTAGTGCACATGATTTCCGAATTTCCAAACCCTCATCGAGGGGCATAAATCATAAATGTACCACCTCTCATAGACCAATACTAATTACTGAGGTGCCACCTATTACAGATCAACACGATTACCAGCGTACACTTTATGATAGACCTACACAGAAAAAAAAATTCCTCATAAAGATAAGGTGGACCAATCAACTAATGGAAACCACCTTGTGGCCCATCGCGATCAATAAAATTCAAAACATGTAGCAACACATATTATCAATCAAGAATGCATAATCACATCAATATTAATCATCACATATTTACTCATCAATCACACATATAGGATCCCTATGTGTAAACAAAAAAATTAGAATGAGTCATTACCTCAATTATAGCTTTTTCAACAATTATCACTACCACAATCAAACAGCATGAAAATTTCCCTCGTGCCAACACCTTCAATCAAATAGTGTTTGACTTAGTTAAATTAGTCCCTGGGACTTCAACTGCCTTGCAAACCTCCGTTTCTCACTCCTAATCTCCTAAGAGTATATTTTACTAAAAGATTTTAAAACGAGTAAGGACTAATAGTATTATTATTCACAATACACACTTTCAACTCACAAAAACATATTTTTAGAAATTCACATCTTTTAAATTTTTCAGAGAATTCACTAAAAATCATTTGAAACGTCTTAAATTATTTTTCTCAAAATTTTTCACACAACCACAAATTTTCCAAAACTCCTCTTTTTTCTTTCAAATAACTACAAGTTTGATCTACTACATTTTTAAAGAATAAGTGTTCAAAGTATTTACATCATAACAACATAACCACACAAAAAAAAATATCAAAAAATGTTTTTTTTATCTAATTTCAAAGTTCTTACTCTTTGAAATAGTTTCCTTCCTTTCAAAATATATATTTTGTTAACAAAGTTTGTATTTTAATTCATGAAACCTATAATCTTT
>JBBPBR010000007.1:32622080-32641252 GCA_037974775.1 Cicer pinnatifidum | reverse complement strand
ATAATTTTATAAGTTTTATAAGTAATATTTTATGTATTATAAATATAATTATCTTATAATATTACTTTATTGATTTGTAATAATTGAATATGATTAGAAAAATTAAAATGAGAGAAAATCATGTTTATCACAATAATTTATAAATTTATTATAAAATAACTTATAAAATAATTTGATAGTAATATAAATTATAAATTATTATCACATATAATATATATTTTATTATGAATAATATTATATAATAGATTTATATATTTATTATAAAATAATATTATCAAATAAATTTTAGAGGTATTAAAGAAATTATGAAAGAAAGATGAGAAGTTGTTGAATGAGAAGGGCATACTTTCAAGTTGTACACATCAATTTTTGGCTGAGGTGGATGAAATATGATGAAGTGGATGAAATATGATGAAGTGGCCAAATATGATGAGGTACCAAAATATGATGAGGTGACATCGGGAGTCTGTTTTAAATATATATAATAGATATTGACTTACCATGAATTATGTTTTATTGTTTGATGTACCCTCTCTTCTTGTCTTTAAGTTTTTGTAAAACTTAAAGAAAATAAAAATAAAAATAAAAAGTAAATAATAACCCCTCCTCAATCATATAGTGAATTAGTATTTCATAATTTAGAAAAAAAAAAAAAACTCTATATAAAATGAAAGAAGTAAAACGGTAATTTTTATCAAACTAAGCTTATCAATTATTGATGTATTAGTAGTTATTATCATGAATGCAAAATGAATAATAATGATTTAGCGTTGCATTGTGCATATTAATTAAAGGAACAATTAGGACAATGGTTTAAATTGAATATTGAGAATAACATGAGATAATTTTTACAAATGTGATGCTCTTATTGAGACAGATAGAAAAAAAGAATATATATATATATATATATATATTGTGGATCCGTTGATTACAATATACATGAGATAACGTTTATAAATGTGTTTGATTATTAATTTACTATGTCAATAATCAACGGTTGGATTAGTAAAATTTATTGTTTATATTAAGTTATTAGGTGGGGGTAATTTTGAATTAGACAAATCCATCGTTTATATTGAGTTATTAAGTGAGGTAACTTATCACATAGTCACTTATATTGTTTTGATTGATCAAACCTCAGATCTTCAGCACTCCTTTGAGTCTGTCAAGAATGCTTACGTTTTTTTTCCCTTTGTGAATTGGTGCATCGGTGTTGTTTAAGGAATGTACATAGCAGTAGTTTATAAACTATCATTAATCTCGATTACCAAACAACATACTTTTTTTAGTATAATCGATATATATATATAAATGAGTCGGGATAATATTGATATTAATTTGGAAAAAAATTAAAAAGAAATAAATCAATTTTTACAATGAAGTTCAAGAGTCTCAAGCAAACTAGTAGTAGTATAGCTTAGAGTGTAGATTGGGTAAGTTATCCTCTTTAGGATGGTATTTAGCATTAGTCTAACGGATACTCTCTCAAATGCATCAAACATTTTTCTGAACAAGCAAGAGTCTATGAAATTTATTATTTTCTCATCCTAAATATGCATGTCCTGCACTTCGGAAAGGTGAAACACAAACTTAAAAGTTAGTTGATGGAATATTTCCTAGATGACCTTATCATCCATATATATTACTTCAATTTAAGATGGGATAACAACTCTACCCAATCAGTTTTAGGGCTGGACACAAACCTATGGCCCAAAAATAACCGGACAACCTGTGACCCAAATTCAATACAGGGCGTGTAAAGACTGTTTGAACGGATTCGCGTAAAGACCTTATCTAGATATTTTTAGATATTTGTAGTTTGGTTTCAATAATATATATATATATATATATATATATATATATATATATATATATATGTATAAGAAAGCAAGGAAGAAAGGAAACAGAAGGAAAACAGAAAACCTGCGAGAACTTCTTTCTTCTTCTTCAGTTCACTAAACCAAAAACCCATAAATACAAACCTTCGTTTTTCTTCTAGATCTAAGCTTCGTTTCGCGAAGAGATAGAAGGGAAAGTTGTTCACCTCCACGCTACGGTGCTAGTGAACTAACTTTAGAAGCGACGTCGCGAGCGGAGATTTTATCAGAATTACTCGCGGTACTGTAATCGCTCGTTAAAGCTAACGTTAAGGTAAGGGCTCCTTCCAAACTTTTAGTTTTCCTTTAGGACATTATTGGTGATTTTGTGGAAAAGAAATTTGTTGTATTTGAGGTGTGATTTTGTGAAAAATTAATTTAATGTGATTATGTGTAATTTAGTGGAATTTAAATTTTAGGTGTGGTTTGTGGTGATTCAAGTTTTGTGTGATTTATATGTTCATAATTATTATTATGAATTTTTGAGATGTGATTTATTTGTGGATTTTGTAGAAAATGAATTGATGAAATTTGGTGGTTTATGTGTAAAAATGTGGAGTGGGTGAGTTATGTTGGAATTGTTGAAATTTAATTGAGGTGTTTTATGTGTGTTGTGCAATTGAATTGAATATTGTTGGTGTGAATTGGTGGTAATTAAATTTGACGAGTTTGAGTTACGTAATGAGTTATTTTCAAATAAATGAGTTTGAACTGAAGTTGAAATTTTACGAAAAATTTAAAGTTGTGAAAAAATTCAAATTTTAACTAAGTTAAAGAGTTTGAGCAACAAGATAACTTGAAATTAACAATGGTTAGAGTTTAAAATGTTACTCTTTTAATTACTCTTTGACGGAGTTTAACAAGAAAAAAAAGAGTTTAGAGTATTTTATTAACTCAAAAATTTCGGTGCTTCAATAGTCGAGTATGTGTATGTGAAATTTGGACGATATTTGTTTTATTTAGTTTTAAATAAATAATATAGAGTATTTGGTTTTAAAAGTTTGATGTGACGAAAAGATTTAATTTTGGGAATTTCGTTGTTGTTGGATTAATTTTTTGTGAACAAATTGTTATAAATATTTATGTTTATGTAGTTAGCTCCTTGAGTCTCGAAAAGGAATCCAGACCGTTAGCACCGAGTTAGCGGTGCAGAGAACTCTGATATATTAATGTTGTTGTGGTGATTAATGTTTTAAAATTTTGGAGATTAATATGGATGATTTATGTTGAATTTGGGGAGAATTAAATTTAATTTGATTATGTGTTCATAATTGATATTATGAATGTTTGATGTGTTTTGTGGTGTGGGTTGCGGTGATTTACGGTTGGTGTGATTTATGTGTGGTTGTGGAAATTTTAATTGGTGTGAATAAATATGTTTGAGTATGCTCTGTGTTGTGTTTGAAAAATCATTAGTGTTAAATGAGTATTAAAAATGGGAAATCTTTTAATAGCTGCATTTACTTAATGATTATGGTGAAAAGAGTTAGAGTATGCTCATGCATTTCATAGTACATGGTGACCGCGATGGGGCCATGATGATAGTGGTGACCGTGTAGGGCCACGAGATAATGCCATGTGAATTATTGGTTCATCTTATCCTTGCGGGGATTGTCATGTCGTGCTGATCTGTGAGAGATTGCACTTTAGAATGTGTTGATCTGTGAGCGATTGCACTCTAGAAAATTGTGTTGGTATGTGAGCGACTGCACTCTAGAAAATTGTGTTGGTGTGTGAGCGACTGCACTCTTGTATGTCGTGCTGGTTTGTGAGAGACTGCATGCTAGTAAATCGTGCTGATCTGTGAGAGATTGCACCTTGGTAATTAGTACTGGTCTGTGAGAGGCTGTACAATTATGATTTACGCCCCTCGATGAGGCTTTTGGTTTGGAATTCTGGAATCATGCATTTTGGCATATACGCATTAAATTTCGGTGCCCGGCACGCGAGTCATATTTGTTATACTTTGACGATTGTATATACATATTCGGTTGTTGCTGTGATTTGTTGTAATTGCTTTGAGGTGTGAAGTTGGGTTGATTAAGTTTTGATGTATTTATGTGTTCATAATTGATTTAATGAATATTCGATGTGTGATTGAGATGTGAAATTGTGGAGATTAATTTGGTGTTAATTATGTGTTCATAATTGATAATATTAATGTTTGAAGTGTTGATTGATTCAGAGCCATTTTAGAATTGAAAATCTGCATTTTCTCAATTGTATTCGGCTACGACAATGCAGTTTGTCAAAACTTCATTTTTCAATGTTGTTTATGCATTTTTGGACATATGAAAACCCTTTCGAGGAGTATGCTAAGACGAAAGGTTCTTTTGAGCATTTGAAAACATAAGAATTTTTCTATGTGATATTTGTTAATTTCGGTTGGTAACCTTTACAATTATTGTGGAAATCTAGGCTTTGCCCTCAGATGAGAAACAGGATCATCCTACCGGTTAGTACCCTGGAGATGGGAAAGTAGTTAGTCATACCTGATTGAAGCTGTGTCATGAGGATCTTGCGGGGCGCGTGGAGATCACCCGAGTTGTGTAGTTTTTGTAGCATGATCAGATTAGGTGATTGTATAAGGACTAGATGTCTTTCTTTTGTGATTGTATTTATTTCATTTTGGAATATTGTATCCATGCTTAAACTGTTTGATGTATTTTTCTTTTGATGGGTCCATGTTCCACTTTTTGATGTAATGTGGGAAAAGTTAAAATTTTTGGGGCAGTACTTTTGTACAGGTCTGCCGAGAATACCCCTAGGGTATGACCTATGATCGATAAGCCTCATAGCCCCGGTGTATTTTGATGTTTGAATACTTTGGATTTTTATCTCAAAAAATTATTCCGCTGCTTGTAAATATTTATTGACTTTGTCGTTATGTTACAACTTAAATATTTATCCAAAAGTATTTTCTTTGTTTTATTTCTTTTTTTTAAAAAAAAATACACTCGCGCTGTTAAAAATCGGGGTGTTACATTGTGGTATCAGAGCTTTTGGTTTGGATTTCTTTGGAGCTGTGGAGCCTCTTGTTTAGGTTGTAGGTCAACCAGTAGGTTGGGAGTCGTTATTTGATCATGCGTCGGGGTAATTGGTCTGAGTTGTCAGATCAGGGATAGTTATTATGTGTTGATATAGTCGAAAATTAGTTTTGGAATTATTCGAAGTACTGTTAACACTTCTTCTTGATGTTTTTGGGAAACAATACCTCCAAGAAGGAACGACGCTGCAAGAGTGAACGTTAATAAGGATGATCAAATGGTTAAAGCTATGAATAACATGGATGTTCCTATTGTTGCACAAACAGCTGCATAGACTCTGCGAGATCTGGAGAAGAGGGAAATAGAGATATGTGCTGCTGCTTCAAGGGGATTAGAAGATTTTTGTCGTTACCATTCTCCAAAGTTCAAGGGTGATGAGAACTCAGAAAAAGCTAATCAGTGGATTCACGAAGTGGAAAAGATCTTCGAGATGACGGATTGTCAGGCAGAGTTGAAGCAAATCATGACGACATGAAAATTATGAAGTAGTTCCAAGAACACATATGCTATGTGTTGGTGTTAACTCGAAGATGATGAGTATGGATGGATTAACATTAGACTAATAAGAGATTTCAAATAAAGATCTATGTGGAGGACTTTTGTTAAGAAAAGTATTAAATGTTTTCCAGGTAGATTTCAGGACGAGACTAGATGAAGTTTGATAACTGTCAAAAAGATGTGAACATCATGAAATGGTTGAGAAGACGAGGCTTCCTTTTGGAATAGCATTTGGTGTTTAGGTGTCCAGGAAGAGGCTTGTATTAAAATCAAGAGGCGCCGCACATTAGGGGTGAATACTACCTTGGGTAGGAAAATGACGCTTTGAGGAATAGTCAATACCTTGAGGGGTAAGGTCGAGCATTCGAGTTAAACTAGATTCACAACTTAGATTATTAAGTATGAATCTCATGATGATTATAAGAGGGAGAATATATATTTCTTTGATAAGTGACAAATATCTGTGTGGTTTAGGAGATGGTAAGTATGGATAGTGATTTTAGATGAAACTATAAACGCGTAAGTGTGAATTTTGGGTGATGTATGGATAAACATAATGGGTTAAGCCTTGATGTAGTGAATCATATGTCACTATTAAGTGGTATTAGAAGTATAGAGTACGAGAATACTTAGAGATTGTAGCAAAGTAAGCTTATTAAAGGATGGTAAACATTTGGAGAATGTGTATATTTTGATAGGATAGTGGGATTGATCAAGATTTGATTTGGGACCCTAAGATGATTGATCTTTAAGTCGATGGTTTAAAATCCACAAGGTTATGAATGAGAGTGTTTGAAGATTTACTAAAAATGTTGTGTTATGAATGGAAGAGTTTTAATTACTGAGATTACTAAGACGATTAGAGTCAATGATGAAAAAGACCTGGTATTGTATCTTAAGATTAAATTAGACGGTGTGATGAATATTTGGAGATTTCGAGGATCAGATTTTATAATCTTATTTAATGGTAGAAAGTGAAAAAGAAGAAATGTAACAAATGATTTATGGTTTAGTTGTTGGTCTTGGGCAGTCAAGCGTTAAGATTTGAAATGAGTGTTTCAATGACTAGATGGACGATGAAAAATATGTAGATCTTTGAGATATTTTACTGCAAAGTTATGAGGACGAGGTTTATAGCTAATTAATTCTTAGTAAGTGCTTATTGGGAACAGTTGAGAAATCGTTCTTTACGATGTTTGATTGTTAGGATTCTTTCAATTTGTACCTCGGTGAAGGTTGAGAACGAATAAGAAATCCAGCGAGTAAACCAAATTTTTGAAAAAACGTGCCATGAAGACTTGTTGGAGCAACACATGGATATGTAGCTTATGTAAATTAAGGATCCATGAAAGGAATTATCTCACCTGTAACTCATACATTGTTATTAGAAGGGTATGCCAATGATACCTAGGCACTACTCGAGTGCATGTCATGGGATTGTTATTGGATTCGTCAATCAAAATAGTTAAATGTTTGTTTGATAGGAAAGAATTGAGCATGAAATGGAAAAGTTTGGTCGGTACTAGTAAGGCTTGATTTATTGAAATCACAATAATGAAGATGTATCAAGGTTTGAGGTAGAAATTTAAGGTTTGTATAAATGGAAAAGTGGTGGAGTGAATACAATATGTTTGACCTGTCATAATGAAAAGATAATCGTCAAGCTGCAAATTAAGGACGTGACGAAATTTAGAAGTATCTGAATGAATGTTGGAATAAATGTAGGAAATTATTTTCGGGTTTGTCCAGAATTGCGACGTATGTAGGAAATGGATTAGTGAAGCGTGAATTTGAGGTGTTAAGGCATGAGACAAATGTAGGTCTTAACCAGGAATGAAATTCAAGTTTAAATTTGTTGGAGACGTGACTCTTGAAACGAAGCACTAAACTTGAAGGAAGTTTGTGTGTTGTAGGTGGTATAGTTCTGGCATGTTGTCAAAAATATTTGAGGAAGCTTAGATCACCAAGCAAATGTGGGGATGGAATTATTAGAGTTATAATTAGAACAACATACGGATAAGAACAGTACGGTTTGGTGTAGTTGTGCGACTAAAGAGAAATCGAGGATTTGTGGGCCATAGAGAAATTAGGGAGTTCTCGGCGATAATGATTGTTTTGTGTTCAGTATGTTAGTGTCATACTTAGTGTTTCAGTTTGATACTTAATTGGTGTTTCGTACCAACTGGACGTATATGAGGCTATGTGACATAGCTATGGGTGATTGTACTTCGTCGATAGGATCAAAATTATAGGAAAATAAGGGAAACTCAGTGGACGTTGAGAAGATTATTTGACCGCTTGTGCATTAAAATAACCTTAAGTGCAAGTCGCACAGAGTGCTATTACTGTTCGGTTAAGATAGTCTAAGACACCATCATGATTGTTGGCTACTTATTAACAAATTGAGGAACTGATCATCCTTAATCTCTTGTTGATAGTAGAGAAAATCATGTTGAATGGAACGGGCGAGTCTTACTGACTATGATAGCGCGTAATGTTACAAAGCATCCTATGAAAAGGGATAGACGACACTTTCTTCATGGAGGCATGACGAAACAAGTTCTATCATGTATGTTGAGTTTGAGTGCAAACCTAGTCTGATTATTATTCTTACCTTAAGTTTCAAGGACGAAACTTCTTTTAGGAGGGTAGTAATGTAAAACCCTTAATTTTCTAAATTCTAATTTATGCGATTTTAGGGTATTTGGTGTTAAATTGCTTAGGCATTTAGCACAATTGAATTTTAAATTTGGGAATAAAATATCAAAATCATATTTTATTAGAGTTAATAATACGTTTAATATTTATATATATTTTAATATATATATTTTGAGACCCAATTTAAATTATTTGTTAGAGAATAATTTAATTAGGTTACGAAAAATTTAATACTGGGCAGTTTTGTTAAAAATACATCGGATTGCTGAAAATTGTATCTGTCAACTGAGTTGCGACGAGAGTTGATATTTTTAACAAAAAGTGGTTTAGGAAGTGATAGGTGAAATGATAATTTTATGAAATATCTAGATATTTTTAGATATTTGTAGTTTGGTTTTAATAATATATATATATATATATATATATATATATATATATATATATATATATATATATATATATAAAGTAAAGTATGTATATATATATATAAGAAAGCAAGGAAATAGAAGGAAAACAGAAAACATGCGAGAACTTCTTTCTTCTTCTTCAGTTCACTAAACCAAAAACTTATAAATACAAACCTTCCTTTTTCTTCTAGATCTAAGCTTCGTTTCGCGAAGAGATAGAAGGGAAAGTTGTTCACCTCCACGCTACGGTGCTAGTGAACTAACTATGGAAGCGACGTCGCGAACGGAGATTTTATCGGAATTATTCGCGGTACTGTAATCGCTCGTTAAAGCTAACGTTAAGGTAAGGGCTCCTTCCAAACTTTTAGTTTGCATTTAGGACATTATTGGTGATTTTGTGGAAAAGAAATTTGATATATTTGAGGTGTGATTTTGTGAAAAAATAATTTAATGTGATTATGTGTAATTTAGTGGAATTTAAATTTTAGGTGTGGTTTGTGGTGATTCAAGTTTGGTGTGATTTATATGTTCATAATTATTATTATGAATTTTTGAGATGTGATTTATTTGTGGATTTTGTAGAAAATGAATTGATAAAATTTGGTGGTTTATGTGTAAAAATGTGGAGTTTTGAAATTGGGTGAGTTATGTTGGAATTGTTGAAATTTAATTGAGGTATTTTATGTGTGTTGTGGAATTGAATTGATTATTGTTGGTGTGAATAGGCGGTCATTAAATTTGACGAGTTTGAGTTACGTAATGAGTTATTTTCAAATAAATGAGTTTGAACTGAAGTTGAAATTTTACAAAAAAATTTAGAGTTGTTAAAGTTGTGAAAAAGTTCAAATTTTAACTAGTTAAAGAGTTTGAGCAAAAAGATAACTTGAAATTAACAATGGTTAAAGTTTAAAATGTTACTCTTTTAATTACTCTTTGATGGAGTTTAACAAGAAAAAAAAAAGTTTAGAGTATTTTATTAACTCAAAAACTTCTGTGCTTTAATAGTTGAGTATGTGTATGTGAAATTTGGAAAATATTTGTTTTATTTAGTTTTAAGTAAATAAAATAGATTATTTGGTTTTAAAAGTTTGATGTGTCAAAAAGATTTAATTTTGGGAATTTCGTTGTTGTTGGATTAATTTTTTGTGAACAAATTGTTATAAATATTTATGTTTATGTAGTTAGATCCTTGAGTCTCGAAAAGGAATCGAGACCGTTGGCACCGAGTTAGTGGTGGGGAGAACTCTGATATATTAATGTTGTTGTGGTGATTAATGTTTTAAAATTTTGGAGATTAATATGGGTGATTTATGTTGAATTTGGGGAGAATTAAATTTAATTTGATTATGTGTTCATAATTGATATTATGAATGTTTGATGTGTTTTGTGGTGTGGGTTGTGGTGATTTACGGTTGGTGTGATTTATGTGTTCATAACGATTATTATGAATTTTTGGAGATGTGATTTATGTGTGGTTGTAGAAATTTTAATTGGTGTGAATAAATATGTTTGAGTATGCTCAGTGTTGTGTTTGAAAAATCATTAGTGTTAAATGAGTATTAAAAATGGGAAATCTTTTAATAGCTGCATTTACTTAATGATTGTGGTGAAAAGAGTTAGAGTATGCTCAGGCATTTCATAGTACATGGTGACCGCGATGGGGTCATGGTGATAGTGGTGATCGTGATGGGCCACGGGATGATGCCATGTAAATTGTTGGTTCATCTTATTCTTGCGGGGATTGTCGCGTCGTGCTGATCTGTGGGAGATTGCACTCTAGAATGTGCTGATCTTTCAGCGTTTGCACTCTAGAAAATTGTGCTAGTCTATGAGCGACTGCACTCTTGTATGTCGTGCTGGTCTGTGAGAGACTGCATGCTAGTAAATCATGCTGATCCGTGTGAGATTGCACCTCAGTAATTAGTACTGGTCTGTGAGAGGCTGTACAATTATGATTTACGCCCCTCGGGGAGGGTTTTGGTTTGGAATTCCGGAATCATGCATTTTGGCATATACGCATTGCATTACGATGCTCGGCACGCGAGTCATGTTTGTTATACTTTGACAATTGTATATACATATTCGGTTGTTGTTGTGATTTGTTGTAATTTCTTTGAGGTGTGAAGTTGGGTTGATTAAGTTTTGATGTATTTATGTGTTCATAATTGATTTAATGAATATTCGATGTGTGATTGAGATGTGAATTTGTGGAGATTAATTTGGTGTTAATTATGTGTTCATAATTGATAATATTAATGTTTGAAGTGTTGATTGATTCAGAGCCATTTTAGAATTGAAAATCTGCATTTTCTCAATTGTATTCGGCTACGACATTGCAGTTTGTCAAAACTTCATTTTTCAATGTTGTTTATGCATTTTTGGACATATGAAAACCCTTTCGAGGAGTATGCTAAGATGAAAGGTTCTTTTGAGCATTTGAAAATATAAGAACTTTTCTATGTGATATCTGTTAATTTCGGTTGGTGACCTTTACAATTATTATGGAAATCTGGGCTTTGCCCTCAGATGAGAAACATGATCATCCTACCGGTTAGTACCCTGGAGATGGGAAAGTAGTTAGTCATACCTGACTGAAGCTGTGTCAGGAGGATCTTGCAGGGCGCGTGGAGATCACTCGGGTTGTGTAGTTTTTGTAGCATGATCAGATTAGGTGGTTGTATAAGGACTAGATGTCTTTCTTTTGTGATTGTATTTATTTCATTTTGGAATATTGTTTCCATGCTTAAACTGTTTGATGTCTTTTCTTTTGATGGGTCCATGTTCCACTTTTTGATGTGATGTGGGAAAAGTTAAAATTCTTTGGGCAGTACTTTTGTACAGGTCTGCCGAGAATACCCCTGGGGTATGAGCTATGATCGATAAGCCTCATAGCTCTGGTGTATTTTGATGTTTGAATACTTTGGATTTTTATCTCAAAAAATTATTCCGTTGCTTGTAAATATTTGTTGACTTTGTCGTTATGTTACAACTTAAATATTTATCCAAAAGTATTTTCTTTGTTTTATTTCTTTGTTTAAAAAAAATAAAAATACACTCACGCTGTTAAAAATCGAGGTGTTACAATTAAGTTTCGATGTAATTATGTTTCATAATTGATGTTATGAATGTTTGATGTGTGATTAAGGTATGAAACTGTGAAGATTAATTTGGTGTGACTTATGTGTTCATAATTGGTATTATGAATGTGTGAAGTGTTAATTGATTTAGGGCCATTTTAGTACTGAAAATATGCATTTTTCTAAGTTTTATTATGCTACGAAAGTGTTGTATTCGAATACGACAGTGCAATTTTGATAAAAACTTCATTTTCGACTTCGTTTATGCATTTTTGACATATGAAAACCCTCTCAAGGAGTATGCTAAAATGAAAGGTTATTTTGTGCATTTAAAATTTAAATGCTAAGTGATATTTGTTAATTTCGGTTGGTGACCCTTTACAATTATTGTGGAATTTTGGCTTTTCCCTAAGATGAGAACCAGGATCATCTTACCGGTTAGTACCTTGAAGATGGAAAGGTAGTTACACATACCTGACCGAGGCTGTGTCGGGAGGATCTTTTGGGACGCGTGGAGATCACCCGGATTGTATAGTTTTCGTAACATGATCAGATTAGATGGTTGCATAGGGGCTAGATGTCTTTCTTTTGTAGTTGTATTTATTTTGATTTGGAAAACTGTACCTATACTTTATATTGTCAGCTTGACTTTTATTTTGATGGGTCCATGTTCCAATTTTTGATGTGATGTAGGAAAAATCGAGATTCTTGGGATAGTGCTTTTTTGCATGTGTCTGCCGAGAATATCCCATGGGTATGAGCTATGTCTGATAGGTCTCATATCCCCGATGTATTTTGCTGTTTAAATACTTTGGATTTTTGTTTTAAAAACTATTTCCGCTGCTTGTAAACATTGTTGACTTTTGTCGTTGTGTTACGACTTAAATATTTTATCCAAAAGTATTTCTTTCTTTATATCTTAAATTTGATTTTTGTTTAAAAAAAAAACGAGTTGTTACATGTGTGATTAATTTTCTTTTTTCTATCTCATATTTTTTATGTGATGTATGCTTCTGTTTTTGCTAATTGCATGATTCACTCTTTTTTTTTTTTCTTATTGTGTAACATATCTAAATTTTGTAATTGTAATGTATGTTATTGTTTTTTCTTAATGCATGCTTTTGTTTTTCTAAATGTATGCTTAAGTATGATTCTATTTTTTTATGATTCTTTTTTTTTTAAGTATGATTCTGTTTTTTTAAGTATTATTATGTTTTTGTAAGTATGCATAGTTACTGCTTTTATGTAAGTGTTAGAACATAGAGTATGTAATAGTGTGAATTTAAAAATTTATCGAAGTATCACATTGGAAAATTCTCATTTATTGAGTAGTTTTCAACTCTATAAATATAAAAGTCCTACATTGGATATAAAACATATGTGTGTTTGCTTCCATCACTTTATAATGAGTTTCAAACTCTAGTGAAAAGTACACCAAAATTGGATGCATTTCCCAACTTTATCTATTCTCTTTTTTCTATTATGCTTAACTTATTTCTGAGCCACTTCTCCCCTTTCTTTATGTCCCTTCGATATTTATGAGCGATTTTATATTGTTGTTCCTTCGATATTTATGAGTAGTTTTGTACCATTGTCTCTCAATTTTTTGAGCGGTTGTGATGATGTAGTCCATTTGATTTTTTGAGTGGTTGTTATATTGTAGTCCATTCGTTTTTTAGGGAGGTTGTTATGTCATAGTCCATTCGATTTTTAGAGCAGTTTTGTACCGTAGTCCCATCGATTTTTAGAGTGGTTGTTATGTCGTAGTCTCTTCGATTTTTAGAGCGATTTTGTACCGTAGTCCTATCGATTTTTAGAGTGGTTGTTATGTCGTAATTCTGTCTATTTTTTAGTGGTCCTAATACCACTATCCTTTTAGAGCAATTTTTATGCGGTAGTCTCGTCGATTTTTTAGTGGTCCTAATACCACTATGAGTGATTTTTGTGCCCTAGTCTTTTGTAGAGGTTTTTTTTGTGTCGTAGTCCTTTTATTTTTAAATGATCGTAGTACCATATTGCGAGTGACTTTAATCATCATATTGAGAGTGACATTAACCGTCATATTGATGGTGTAATTCTAGAACGGTTTTCTACGGTGCAGTGGAACTCCGATATAGTGAATCTAAGCTATTTTATCTTGAGACTTCATGGTTGAGTGTTTTTGTAACTATGCATAGTCTTCAAGAGAAAGACCTAGTCTGCGACTCAACTCAATAATATCTTCGATGACATAAATTGATTTTAAAACAGTTTTCGAAACTCAAAAATAATAGTAAGTGTTTTTGTAACTATGCATAGCTATTGTATTTTTGTATGTGTATGCTTATGTTTTTTTTAGTATGCAAATATCTTAGTTTTTTTATGGTAGAAATGCATGCCTTTGTTTTTTTTAAATGTATTATATACTACTTTTTTTTTTGTAAATGTAAATTATGATTTTAGAACATAACTTCAGTTTTTTAGTTTTTTTAAATACAACCCCTTTATTAAATAATTGCCCTATATAAATATTAGTTCAACCCTTTAAATATCAAAATAATACCCCTTAAATATTATTACAACACTTAAATTTTTGTAACAATCTATTAAATCTTGATACAATCCCTTAAATAATAACTTACAGCCTCTTAAATACTGAATGTTAATGTGGTTGGTGTTTATTGATTAAGGCTCATTCATTATTTCATGGACCAGCCTAGTCAAAATGTACCTACTCAAAATATCAACAATAATGAATGTGATGTAGCAGCAACAATAATTGATGTTGATTGACCATTATTAGATAATACCGAAGAAGCAAAGAAGAGAAAACCTAATGCAAGTGGGCCTAGGCAAAGAAGAGAAAACATTTCAGCAGAGTACCTGATTGTGACAGTGATAATGCAGCGCGTAAACACTGCCACAAGAGGTATTTGTGTGAATCTAACTCTCATGGTACCACTAAGATGAACTAACACGTTAATAAATGTGTCAAAAAATCACTTCTCATGTTAAACAACCCTAACCAAACAATTCTTACATTTCTATCTGTTGAAGGATCTGGTTTAGTTCCAAATAGCAGTAGATTTAACCTTCAAACTTGTCGTAGGGCAGTGTCCGTTTTTGTGGTATTAGATGAACAACCATTTAAGACGATAGAGGGTGAAGGATTTAAATACTTGTGCAAAACATTGCAACCCCAATTTACCATTCCATCTAGGCGTACAATAGCTAGAGATTGCTTTCAGTTGTATTTGGATGAAAAACTTAAGTTGAAAGCTTTCTTTAACTTTGATTGTAATAAGGTGGCCCTTACTACTAACTGTTTAACATCAATCCAAAACCTTAATTACTTGATTCTTACAACACATTTTGTGGATAATTAATGGAATTATCAAAAAAGGATAATTAGCTTCACAGTTATCCCTAACCACAAGGGTATAATCGTAGGTAAAAAGATAAAAGAAGTTTTAAAAGATTGGAGAATTTGAAATGTATCATTAATAATAGTTGATAATGTATCATCTAATGAGGTAGTAGTGACATTTTTGAAGAAAAAAGTTAAAAATATGTATGAGTTGATGGGGGATGGTGAATTTTTCCACATGAGGTGTTGTGCACATATTTTGAATTTGGTTGTAAATGACGGTTCGATAGAGAAACAATTGTCCATCTCTGCCATTAAGAATGTTGTTAGATTTGTTAAGTCATCGCCTAAAACGGCTGCAAAGTTTAGGGAATGTATAGAAGTTGCTAGAATCTTTTGTAAAAAGTTGGTTTCTCTTGATGTTTCCACTCGATGGAAATCAACTTACTAGATGCTAGAGTCTGTTGAGAAGTTTCAAGTAGCCTTTGAAAAACTTGAAGAAGATAATTCTAGTTACAAGGAGTTTTTTGAAGACTTTGGTCCCCAAAGTAGTTTTGATTGGGATATTGCTTGAGCCTTTGCAACTTTTTTGAAGTTATTTTATAAGGCAACAAGGGTGTTTTCTACCTCAAAACATGTGAGTATTCATACAACTTTTCACCAAATGTCTGCAATCTATTGTGGGCTAGATTTTGCTTCTTTGAATTTAAATAATATTTTAGCTAATGTGGGTGTGGATATGATGGCAAAATGTGAAAAGTATTGAGGAAATGTACAAAAAATAAATCAGTTGTTGTATTTTGGAGTAATTTTTTTATTTGCGTTATAAGTTAAAATATATTGAATGGTCATTTAAGGATATGTATGCAACTAAAGAAACATTTTCTTTAGAGTTGTTCACCTCTATAAAAGACAATTTAACCAATATGTATCATTGGTATAGTAAGGCTTATGACCTAAAAAACAATGCATCTCAACCAAATCCGAATGCTGGTGAAAATATTTCAAATGATGAAACATTTGTTGTAGTTGCCCATCTTTCTCAAATGGTAAGGGCACAAGTAGTTGAAGTTCATTTAAAGGAAAATGATGCAATTGTCCAGCAAAATGAGCTCGAGGGGTATCTTGCTAGTAAGTGTCCGAAAATGAGTGGTAAATTTGATATCCTATCTTGGTGGAAACATAATTCATCTCAGTAACTAGTTTTATCCTTAATAGCTAAAGATATTCGAGCCATACTAGTGTCTACAGTTGCGTCTGAAAGTGGTTTTAGCACTAGGGGTAGAGTAATAGAAACCTTCAGGAGCTCTCTAAAACCAGAAATGACAGAGGCATTCATTTGTACTCAAAATTGGTTGAAACCGTCCTTCACCTATTTCAAATACTTGAAATTTCTGAAGAAATTATAACAGGTAAAATGATTCATGTATATTTAATTAGCTTCAATTCATAAAAATGTATATTTCTAATATACTGTGATGTTTTTATTATATAGAGTTGCAAGGTATCTCACTAGGAAATGCAGCTTCAGGTGGCTCATCATCACAAGCACATGCACAACCATTTGGTTGTGCTTGATTAAAATTGATGTATGTCATTCTCAACTCTTTACTTGTTTCTAATTTGAAGTTTTTGAAATGAGAATTCAATTTTTGTTTTTGTACTAATTAATTAGTTCCGACTGTTTCATGTCTGAATTTTTTGAGATCACACTTTTGACTAACTACATTTGACTCTATGACATAATGACAATGTTGACGCCATATTTTGTGAAGTTTATGGATTTTTACTTTTAATTAATTCTTTATTTACTATTTAATCTTTATGTTTATTTGATACTCACAAAATGTCTTATTTTTTGTCTTTCAAGTTACTAATGATGTTGTTGTTTTAGTCTTTATTAAAGATGTTGTTTTAGCTTGATGATATTAATTTTGTCTATGCTAATAAATCCAAATATATTTTAATTTAGTGTCAAATTTTAATGTTGGTGTTGTCTTAGTGTTTTTGTTTGTTATTTGAGTCATTTTATTAATAATTTGGTTGACATGTAGAAAGCAAGAGACATACATATTCTACCTTCAGATTCTAGACTAATTATTATGGCCAAAGGGAGAGCACCTTGTAGACCTGATCAAATACATTACATGTATGCACATAATTATCTATTGCTATTTTAAATTTTATATTGTTTAAAATTAAATTTTATGAGGATTAGATACATTTAGCAAATATTTATTGTTTAGTAATTATTCAATCAAGCAAATGTAATTGGTTTGTGGTGTTAATTTTGTGTTAGGTGTTTCCAATTCCAATTAATCTTCATTGTCTTGATGCTTGAAGTGCCATTGTTATTATTGATTTCTGCTTGATGTGGTCAGGATAATGAACTTCTGGTTGTTTATTGAGGTGCCATTTATTACTTTTCTTTGTTATGTTTTTTCTAATTTATCCCCTAATTTGTATTTTATTAAAATTTGATTTTTGTTTATAGCTGGTTCAATTCAAAGCCATTTCAACAATTGTGATAGCAGGTTGTATAATCATTCATTAAGCATAAAGGAGAAAAGTAAGATGACTATGTTTAGTATGTTCAATGTTATTTTGTATCCTTACTATTAGCAATAATTTATA
The DNA here is from genome assembly GCA_037974775.1 of Cicer pinnatifidum. Taxonomy (NCBI): domain Eukaryota; kingdom Viridiplantae; phylum Streptophyta; class Magnoliopsida; order Fabales; family Fabaceae; genus Cicer; species Cicer pinnatifidum. The sequence goes on along the minus strand of JBBPBR010000007.1, from coordinate 32,623,708 downwards.
TTGACTTGCATTTGTTATTGATTTCTAAGAATGTGCAACAAAGATCACAAGCTGACGATAATTATAATTTCATCTCTAAAATTTGTGTTGATTTGTAATATCGTCATTTGTCTTAGAGTCATTTGAAACAATCAGTGGCCTTTCACGACATGATTCAAATTAAAACTTAAACAATCAATTAGTGCATGATTTTCATAACTTGATATGGTGTCTCAATGTACATTCATATTGTTGAGTGTCTTTATTAGGATTTGTATGCCATTACATTGATATTTTTAAGCTATTAGTCAGTTGTGTATACTTAATTTGATATTAGTATGTAACATGAAAATTTAAGTTAGTAGTTGTGACTAAATTGGAGCGGATAGCCTAAATGGCTCTTCAATAGAAAAATACCAAATATGTACAAATGAATTCCACATTCAAAAATTATAAAATGGGTCTAATAATTGTCCCAAAAATAGATTAAAAAAAACTGAGTCAAAATTGGTCTTCACATAAAAATAAAATAAAAATGTAACTGGGTCAAATATATTTTATAGCCCGCTAATTGGCCTAAACCGAATCAATTCAAACATTTTACCCGTTAGTCCGATCAAACTGTAATAATAAAAAGATTATATTGGACATGTGTGTCTCATCCGCGATTTGGACTGGTTGTTTCTTTTGAGCCTAAACCCGCCTGAACCGACCCAATGTACAACCCTAATGAGGGCAACAATCTACAAACCCTAATGAGTCCAACAAGACAACAATCTACAAAGAAACATCAATTTCAACAAAATTCTCGACTTAATAGTTGTTGGCTTCCAGTTGTTACTTTATATTGTGTGTAGGCATGTGGTTATTTATACTATAAACATTCTAGATTTATTTCATTAATAATAAATCTGAAAAATAAATTTTTAATTGATTCTAGCATTACAGATCTTTTCACAACTTGGCATTTAATACTAATAAAATTAATTCCTTTTGCACAAAATAAAATAACAAATTATTAATTTTCAGTCAAAAATATTAATAACAAGTATATGTTATATAAAGAAAACATTAAAAGATGCAATCAACCAATAAACCATAAGCATTTATGATAAAATTCCACAAAGATTTGTTTTCACCAAAACTCCATGAATTACACATTCAATTTTGAATTTTATTTCTGAATTTGTTTTTTTGCACCCATATATATGGCAATTGAAATTGTATATACTTTGATAATAGATATAAATGATCCACCATTTAAAAATCTGCTATGTTAGTGAGACCTATGCCATACACGGGTAAATATTTATTGAAAAATTATTTTAAAAAATCCATTGAAATAAAAGTAAACAAACACTTTGTTAAATTTATTATGATATTATTTTATTGATAAATAATGTAGATGAAATAACATGAATTAATATAAAAATTAAATAAACATGAGAAATGAAAAGTATAAACAAGATAATTATTTTACTATGAACTTATAACGTATAAATATTTTTAAATTTTAAATTTGATGGATTCATGGTGAGAACAATCAAATGAATTGGGAAAAGAAGTCACCTTTTAACTTTAATGGTTTGGTAAAACCATCACCCTAAATTTTTGTTTAGAAAAAAAAAACCCTTTTGCAATGATAAAGA
>JBBPBR010000007.1:32598023-32613323 GCA_037974775.1 Cicer pinnatifidum | reverse complement strand
ATATATATATATATATATTAATTTTCTTTGATATGATATTATCATAGTAATTAACAATTTATTTATCATATTTTAATTCCAAACGCCAAATATCTTAGGGTGCTAGTTGAAAGGATATTGGATACAATTAAAGACTTATAGTATTAATGATTAATCAAGATGGGATTTGTCAACTCCCGATAATGAGTTTGAGCTTTATGATAAAATAAATCCTCTAGGAAGACAAACTGAATGAAAGAATCGAAATAGCAATGTCAATCACAAAAAAGGGGGGGTTTGAATTGTGACCCTTTAAAAATTTTGATTTATGTGCTTAATCTAAATTAATTCAAGGTCAATATTGGTTAAAACAAAATGTCTAGAATACTTTGGATATGTTAGAAGTAAATAAAATAAATTAGTTTATAATGAAGTGGGATTTGTGTGTGCAAATAATTAAATATAAGAGATAGAAAGATCACACACAAAAAGTATATTGGTTCACCAACTCAGGCTTGTCCAATCCTCACAACCGTGAGATTTTCACTAAGTGCTTTTAAACCAGAAAGTTCTCCTTCACACCTTTTCTCTTGACCACACCTTGATCAATTACAATTTTTACCTTTCAACCTAGAAATAATTTTGACAAACACATTCAATCTAACATAAAAGATAGACTTGAGTTAAAAATGATGTGTACGATAAAAGTGTTTGAAATCTTAAAACTTCTTCACACTTGTTTGCGATAAATAAAGACAAACTCAGTAAATGATGATCCACAAATATAGTGAAGAGAGATGGAGTTTTCTTGAAGAGTTTTTGACTTGTTATTACTTGAACAAGTGTTGACTACATTTGTAAATTGAACTATTGCCTTCATCTTCCATTTGATCTTAATTTACAAATGATAAAAGACTTTGAATAATCAGTTTAAAATGAATATAGTTGTTGAACACACTTCTTGAGTGTCAGATCTATTTTAAAGCAATTAAACATGTGTTTATATTATTGTCCAAAATGTTGTTGACAAACAAAGAACGTTATTGCTTTTAGGTCTGATGGAAAATGTTAATGAGTGAGTGAATGGGTTGGGAAATATCGGTTTGGTACTTTTTCCAATCAGAATTATGCAGAGCTTTATGCAAAATATTGTAAGTACGACGTACATTTTTTCCTTGCTCACAACTCATCAATTTGGAGATCAATCTTGATGTTGTTTTCCTCCTCTGGGTGTTCAACTCGAGTTTTGGGTTTCACCATTGATTTAAGTAGTCTTGATACTCTTTAGTATGTGTGGACTGTGAAAAATTATTTGTTTTAATTCTGCCCTTAAAAGAGAATCACTAGAATGTTCTTTTGTAAAACTAGAATGTTCTTCGTTTCGATTTTGTATGAGTGCTGGATTTTGACAACTGTTGTGTGTCATGCTTTTCTACTTTATACACGTGTTGCTTTTTGCAAAGATGCAATGTTGGTTTTTTTGTCCTTGTTGTACTTTTTAATCATAAATTTGGGGATTGATCTTCTTGTTTGTTCTTGATGTTTTGATTTGCCTTTGTGGATCCTCTTTGAACAAATTTGTCTAAAAAGAACTTGTGTATACTATTAATCTCCTCTATAATGAATATTGATGAATTGTATTATGGATAGATGTACTTTCGTAGCCCAAATCGATCTTAAATTACAAAAGATTTTGTTCTTTGTAAACCTTGGATTAAAGTTGTGAAAACCAGAACGATCTTCATTTCTGAACGAGGAGACTAGATGTAGCAAAGTTAGTGGTGAGCCAGGATACATCTATATGTCCCATTATTTATGCTTTTAATGTTTGTTGTCTTTGAACCCGATTGCTTATACTCCAAGTAAGTCACCAAAACCGAATCTATTTTTTAATAAATTATCAAAAGTTATCAACTTTGTCAAACACAATTCAACCCTGATTCTCGTGTTTGCACCTCCATAAAAAAGGTAAGCTACACGTTGATTCCTTTATTTGGAGCGCACTTAAAGCTAAGCTAACTACTATATACAAAAATCGCAAATCGCGACTTGGCAAGGGTGACATTATTAACTTTTGGTTCGATACTTGGTTGGACGATTCTTTGGCTTTTATTATTAATATTGACGAGGACAAACAATCACATCTTAACACCACATTAATGTTGGTGTAAGCCCTAACACCAATCTATTTTATATAGATTATTATTTGTATCATGGATTTAGTTCATATATCTAATTTTGGTTATATGTACAACGCATAATTTTTTATTTTATTAACAATATAATATAATAAAGTCCTTAGAATAGCTAGTTCGTTTAATAGAACATCAAATGTGACTTGATCGTGAGATTATATTGAACATTAAAACACTATTTTTAAAGTATCCAAAGTCAAAGTATTATTGTTAATTAGAACCACAATAATACAATGAGACTATTATGTTAGTATTTTGATGACCACGTCTCACAAGTCATGAATATGAGATGTCAAGTCATCACATTGGTATAAATATTGTGTATTAGTTATACTGAATTGATCCACCATGATAATACTACATAATTATTGTGTAAGTGTCATTAGTGATTCTTATATGACCATAATAAGTAGTCATTCGACTTGAAGTCACTAAGATCCATACATGGGGAGTTATAGGCTTTAAGACCATCAAATATTGCCTATAACAAAACAACCATAACGGTGGTTATTGAGCCTGCAATAAACCACATGGATGAGTGATATAGATAGAGTTTATCCCTCCTACATAATAAGAGTTATGTCTTGGACCACTCAATAAAATGAGACAGTAGAAATGCATGGTCATGCTAGAATGGATCAATATGTGATATTTGGTCCATTGGTTTTATAGGTCTACTCTACGATCGAGAAATAAAGAAATGAACATTGCAGGGATGATATATATTGTGACTTGTTTTTAATTAGACATTTGGATGAAGAGACAATTACTACACATTAAATAGTGGTTGTGGTAAGGTTTAAATGGTGTCACCGAATTTCTTATAATATTGGTATGTGATAGGCGGTACGTTTACGGTTTACGCTTTTTAGTAAATCGTGTTGACCCGTGATAGGTGGCACCTCGGTAATTAGTACTGGTCTATGATAGGCGGTACAATTATGATTTACGCCCCTTCGAAGAGGGTTTTAGTTGGAATTGTGGAATTCATGCATTTTGGGCATATACGCATTGCAATAGGGTGTTTGGCACGCGAGTCATGTTTGACGTACTGTGATGATTGTATATGTATGTACATTTGTGTTGTGATTGTGCCCTAATTGGTAAGTGTGATTGTTTGGATTTGTGTGTAAATGTTGATTGATTGCGAAACCATTTAAAATCTGATTTATGTCGTTGTATTCGAATACAAGAAGGTTGTATTCGAATACAGATGTCTTGATTTTGCTACTAACTTATGAAACAACATTGTATTCGACTACAAGAATGTTGTATTCAAATACAGATGTCCTGATTTTGCTACTGACTTCTGAAACAACATAGTATTCGAATACAAGGATGTTGTATTCAAATACGACAGTACAGTTTTGTTAAAAACTTCATTTTTTCAACTTTGATTATGCATGTTTGGCATATGAAAACCCTTTCAAAGAGTATGCTAAGTTGAAAGGTTATTTTGTGCATAAAAAAATTAAATGCTATGTAATATTTGTTAATTTTGGTTGGTGACCTTTACAATTATTGTGGAAATATGGGTTTTTCCCTCAGATGAAAATCAAGATCATCCGACCGGTTAGTACCTTGGAGATGGGAAGGTAGTTAGGCATACCTGATTGATGTTGTGTTAGAGGGAATCTTACGGGGCGCGTGTAGATCACTTGGGTTGTATAGTTTTTTGTAGCATGATCAGATGAGAGGGTTGTATAGGATTTAGTTGTCTTTCTTTTGTGGATGTATTTATTTCAATTTGGAAGACTGTACCTATACCTCATATTGTCAGCTTGACTTTTATATTGTTGGTCCTTTTACCACTTTTTGATGCGACGTGAGGAAGTTAAAATTCTTAGGGCAGTGCTTTTGTACTGGTGTCTGTCGAGAATACCTCAGGGGTATGAGCTATGTCTGATAGATCTCATAGCCCCGGTGTATTTTGTTGTGTAAATACTTTGGGTTTGTATTTCAAAAACTGTTTCTGCTGCTTATAAATATTTGTTGGCTTTTGTCTTTATGTTACGACTTAAATATTTTATCCAAAAGTATTTCTTTCTCTCTTTATTTCTTTTCCTTTCGTAATTTCTTTGTCATATGAATTTGTTTTTGAAAGAAAAAAAAATGGGTTGTTACAAATTGTCTGTGAATGATTTACAAGTAGTTTATGGGTTTTCTTCCTAATCTTATTTATGCTCTCTAATTTATCTTTACTTCTCCTTACTTTTCATATACGATAATAATGTTAGATTAATTTTTCAGGAATGGTAATACTGTTAGATTAATTATTTAAAAGATAAAATAATTGTAAATTAAGTTATTAAAATATGATAATGGGTTAAACTATATGTGACAACTAACAACTACAATATCATAGGAAGAAGTTGAGTAAAGTTAGTCATCTTATCTCTCTCCACTTGCATAGTAAAGTTAACCTTTCTCCACGCGTTCCTTATTGATTACTTCATTACTATATAATTGGAAATACATTTCCTTTCCTGCATGAAGAACTTTGTTTGATATACCTCATGTTTGATGTTTTATGTTGTGTAGTTTATCGTTTCAAAATTTACAGATTTGGATACATTCTTTTATATATTTTTAATCCAATTGAAAATAGTTTTTTTTCTTTCAAATTCTGGTATTGTATTCATATATGTACATTATTTTTCAAATTTGTCAAATATTTTAAATTTTCAAATATTTTTAAAGTCTTTTGGTGTTTGTGTTCCATGATTTTGATGTTGTATCCAACCCAATTACTATCTATTAACAAACTGTTACTTGTTAACCATTGATATATGATATGATATGATGTGGTACTCTTTGTTAATTGTGAACTATTTTAGTTAATTTGTGAATTATTTTAATTAATTAGTGTATTTTTTTTAGGAGTGAAACAATGTTTAAACATAAGAAAATTGATGCATTTTTTAAGAAGAAAGTTTCCAACAAAGATGAAAATTGAAAAGCTTCAACATCGACACCTGTAAAAGCATCATGCTAGTTATCAAACAGTTCAATCAAATGAGCAGCCTTGTAACATTCAAAAAATCAACATGGATAAATTTGATGTCAATTGTTTATAACGTGATCCCGGATAGCGTCTCCAAATTTGGGAATACCTAGTGAATCAAAGAGATGAAGTTCAAAGAGCTTATCTTAATTGGGGTCCCTATCAATGTGAAATTGAAAAGTATCCCCTAAATGGAGACAAGCATCCAAGACAATATCAAGCATCTTGGTTCAGAATATTCCCTTTAGTGCTCTCCAACTAATGATGTTGCTTATTGTTTGTTTTGTTACTTGTTTAATACAAAACCAAGTGGGAATCCTATCTATGATGTCTTCACCAGAAAAGGATTTAAATCATGGAGAAAGGTCAATGTCGGAAAGAGTTGTGTTATTCTTAAACGTATTAGAGAGAGTCCTTGTTCATTTCACAATAATCCAATGAAAGCATGTCAAGACTTATTCAATTAATCTATGTACATCATAAATGGTTTTAATGTGTAGAGTGTCAATATAATCAGTAAAATAGACTTCGTCTCAAGAGCCCTATTGATTCAGTTTGTTGGCTCACATTTCAAACTTGTGCTTTTTGAGGCCACGAAGAATCACTAGGATAAAAAAATAGAGGTAATTTTCTTGAAATGGTTAAACTATTAACATCATACAACGATGAACTTGCAAAAGTAGTGCTAGAGAATGCTCCATATAATTCAAAGTATACCTCTTCTAAAATTCAAAATGAAATTTTGCATATCATGTATAGTAAATTGAAAAGCTATATTCAATAAGAGATTGGGGATTCTAAATTTTACATAATTATTGATGAATTGCGTGATGGATCTCTAAGGGGGAAAATGGCTATTATTTTGAGGTTTGTGGATAAAAATTGATTTATACAAGAACGTCTTTATGGTTTTGTGCGTGTTAAAGATATTATGGCGATCACTCTTTAAAAAGCCATTTGTGATGTTCTTTCTCAGTATAGTCTTGATGTTTGATGTTTTAAATATTCATCAGCAAGGGTACCATGGTGCTAGTAATATGAGAAGGGAGTGGAATGGATTACAAGCATTATTTCTCAAAGATTGTCCTTATGCTTTTTATATACATTGATTTGCACGTAGATTACAACTTGCTTTAGTTACTGCTTCTAGCGAAGCTTTTCGTACTCATGATTTATTTTCACACTTAAACTTTGTTATCAATGTTTTGTGTTCCTCTAGTAAAATTCGTGATGAATTGCAAAGGACCATATTAGAGGAGATTTCAACTTTGTTGGAGATTGGTGAACTTGAAATTGGTAGTGGTCAAAATCAGATTTGCAATTTGAAACGGGACGACGATACTTGGTGGAGCTCACATTTTTCTTCTATTTGTAGTATGATAAATTTGAATAATCCAACTTGTGCGGTTCATCAAGATATTAGAAGAAATGGAATAAGTTATTCTACATGTGGTAATGCTAATGTTGATCATAAACTTATAAAATCATTTGAGTTCATACTGATTTTGCACATAATGAAAGAGATTATGGGAATTACAGATCATCTTTGTCAATCTTTACAACATAAATCTCAAGATATACTTAATGCAATGCAATTAGTCAACAATACAAAAACATTAATTTAAAAGTTGAGATGATGGTTGGGATGATTTATTGAAAAATGTGATATTATTTTGTGAGCAGCATGATATTGATTCCTCCAATTGTAATGCTATTTATATAGAGCATTAAGGACACGCTCGTCATCAACATGATCATATCACAGTTGCTCAACAATATAGAGTAAATCTCTTTGGTGTTACAATTGATCAACAATTACAGGAATTGAATCATAGATTTTGTGCGCAAACAATGGAGCTTATGAGTCTAAGTAATAGTTTGGTTCCTAAAGATATTTACAAAGCATTTGATATGGATAATATATGTGATCTTGTAAATAAATTTTATCCTCTAGATTTTAATTATCATGAGAAAATTATTTTGAGATTTCAATTGAAACACTTTATTCTTGACGTTGTTAGTCATCCAAATTTGAGTAATTTGTCGACGATGTCTAAATTATGTGAAGCTCTAAAAAAGCAGGGAAGGTGGATACATATTATTTGATTGATCGGCTAATCTGTCTTATCTTAACTCTTCCGGTTTCTACAGCTACTACAGAAAGCTCATTTTCAGCAATGAAGATTATCAATATAAGAATGTGTAACTAGATGAAGGATGAATTTCTTGCTGATAATACGATGTTTTATATTAAAAAAGAAATAGCTGAAACCTTTAGTTCTGATTGAATTATCGATGATTTCAAGGCTTTAGGAGAACGAAGGGCATTACTTTAATTCGATGTAAATGTCTCTTTTCATATATTTTATTTTTTGTGTATTGATGTTATGTTGAATTTTTGGTAAAATTATATGACTTTTATGAATTTCAATTATAATATTTTAGTTAATATTTGTCGCTCCCCGCAATATTTTATGCGAGATCCACCACTATGCTTCAAGAGGTAAACACATATTAATATTTTGTGCGTATGTGATCCTTGAGTATGAAATTTTTTGCTCTTGAGATTGATTTTAAAAAGAGTTTTACAAGTCTATCTCTTGATTTTTCAACAGGTAAATCATTAAATTCATGATGGTCAATGAAAAGTACCTTATGTTCTCTTACATACTTACCCTCAGTTGGCTGCCTTGCTGGCCAAGACTATTATTCCTAATTTTGATGTTAGGATTATCTAGTTTGGAGATTATCATATCATGTGTTTCATACACACATGATAACAAGTGTATTTTATGTTGAATTGCTTAGGCCTTTGACCCAATTTTTCTTTTATGAATTAAGTACCAAACATATAGATTTAGATAAAAAGAAGAAAAAATGTGAATCCAACCTTTTTAAAGGAAGCAGCAACCACTCCTTTCATTCCTTGCTCATTAAAGGTGTAATTATGTTGTTATGAGGTAAATACTTGGACTCAACTTTTAGTCTTTAAAAAAGTATATTGGATCAAACTTGTAGTTATTTGATAGTAAAAAAAATGAGTTATAGTAAATTTGAGAAAAATTTGTGGTTGTGTGAAATTATTTTAGAAAAATAATTTAAAATGTTTTGAATAATTGTTAGTGGATTCATTGAAAATTAAAAAATGTTAATTTTTAAAAATATGTTTTATATGTTGAATGTGTGTTGTGGTTAATAATACTATTAGTCCTTACTTGTTGTAAATTCTTTTAGTGAAATATACTCTAAGGGGGTTACGAGTAAGAAAGGGTTTGTAAGGTAGTTAAAGTTTCAAGGATTAATTTAACTAAGTCAAATACTATTTGATTGAAGTTGTCAGCATGAGCGAGATTATTCGTGGCGTTTGATTGTGGTAGTGATAACTGTTGAAAAAACCATAATTAAGGTAAGGGCTCCTTCCAAATTTTTAGTTTGCACATAGGGACCATATATGTGTGATTGATGTATGAATGATGTGTGAATATATGATGATTAATATTGATGTGATTATGCATTCTTGAGTGATAATACGTGTTGCTATATGTTATGAATTTTATTGAGGAGAATATGTCTTTAGTATGCTTTGTGAAAAGTATGAAAAATTATTAGTGCGTAATGAGTATTAAAAGGTGAGCCTTTTAATAGCTACATTTACATAATGATTGTTGTGAAAGAGTCAGAGTATGCTCATGCATTTCATAATTAGTGGTGATCGTGATGGGCCACAAGATGGTTCCATGAGTTAATCAGTCCTTACGAGGATTTTTGAGTCGTGTAGGTTTGTGATCGATTGCACTAGGATAAATTGTATTGATCTGTGATAGGTGGCACATCGGTAATTAGTGTTGGTCTATGAGAGGCAGTACATTTATGATTTACGCCCCTCGAGTAGGGTTTGGAAATTCCAGAATCATGTGCATTGGCATATAAGCATCACATTAGGGTGATTGGCACGCGAGTCATGTTTATTATAATATGTTGTATATACATACTCTATTATTGTTTGTTATCATGTCGTAATTGTTAAGTGTTATTGTTTGTCTTTATGACATAATTGTTAAATGTTATTTGTTAATTTCGGTTGGTGAGCCTTTACATTATTGTGGAAATTGGGCTTTGCCCTCATATGATACGCGAGTTTGTTCCACCGACTGTTACCTTGACGAAAAAAACGTCGTTAGACTTCCCTGGTTGATATTTGTCGACTGCTTAGGTATACGACCTCATCTCAAGCAGAACTACTTATATGGGGAGGGTAGTGAGGACAAGTAGAAGAGTTGGGGAAGTATATCTCGTGGGTGGACTTGATTTTTGAGGAGACTGATCTTTCTATGACTGATATTGCGTCAGAAGAAACTTGTGCAGTATGTGGAGGTCATCCTTGTTATTGTAGTTGCTAGTGGATCCTCATATTAGTTTTTGTTGTATAGGATCTTAGTGTCTTTCTTTTGGTGGTTGTACTTATTTTGTTTTGGGATGAATGTATCTATAATATATCTTGACATTTGACTTTCATTTGGTGGGTCCATATTCCATTTTTTTTACGTGACCATGGGGGGATAACATTCTTGGAACAGTACTTCTGTGTAGATGTCTGCCGAGAATACATCAGGGGTATTAGCGATGTCTGATAGATCTCATATCCCGAATGTATTTTCTATTTGTATATTGTAGATTATTGTTTCAAAAACTATTTTAGCTTGTTTGTATAGATGATGTAATTAGTTGTGACTCTTTATTTTAGTAAATTGTTTTTTTTTTAAATGCATTCGCGCTGTTAAAAATCGGAGTATTATAATAACCAACATGATAACATTTTATTTTATGATGTATTTGATACACATCTCATCATGATATGATATAATATATATTATATTTAAATAATAAAATTACCATTATGAACAATTACATATTAGTTTTTTTTTTATTAACTTATAATATTATAAAAATTATAAATTAACAAAAAAAAAAGTAATGAAATAATTTTATATTAAAGTTATCCACTAACACCACTAAATAAAAATTTAAATTTTAAAAACAAAATCATGAGTAATCAAATAATTATATTTTATTTGTTAGAATGTAAATAAAGATATGATATATATTATATGTAAAACGACAAGAATACCTTGTAAATAAATTATATTTATTTAAAAATTTCAATTAACTTCCATATTTTTATATTTGTGAATACTAATTTATTAAATTATATAAAAAGATAAAATTACTCTTGTGTAAAATCATAAACTTTTTTAAATTAATTATTAATATTTCACTTCTATGTTTAACATCAAATTCTATTAATTATTTTTCTATTTGATTAGATTTACATTTTTATATTTTAGATTATATTTTATAAATTATTTTTATATTTGTATTTTATAAGGATAATTGAGTAAAGTACTGTTTTTATCTTATTTTGCTGGTTTTGGAGATTGTTACATAATAAGATGTCTATTGATGATGATTTAATTTCTTGAGGTTGTCAAATTGTTTCATGATGTGATCTTTGTAAATGTGAAATGGAGATTATCACTCATCTCTTTTAATCATGCTCTAGTGCCACTATGCTTCGGTTTTGATATTAGTTCGGTTCAAAATCTTCTTGTCATATGTGACAAAGGATGATCATGTCAATGTAGAGATGTTATTTTGGCCAACATAATATTTACTATCAATATTATTTGGAATTGCATAAATAAAGCTCAATTTGAAGGCATGATTTTTGTTTCTCATAATATTATCAACATAGTTATTACTAATGTATCTTTATCTAACAATCACACTTCTAACATAGTCTCTAACTTTATTCGGGAATTTCAAATTCCCAAGTCCTTCCAAGTTGGAGCTCATCCTCCTAAAGCGCATATCATCAAGGAGGTGTTTTGGCGCCCCCCCTAAAGAGTATTGGATTAAATATAATACTGATAGTGGTGCATCTGGATATCTTGGTCCTACTTCTTGTGTTGGTATATTCAAGGACAACTCTGCTACTTCTCTGAGTTGTTTTGTTGTGAAGTTGGAAATTGCAATTGTACAACAAGCTGAACTTATAAGAGTTTATTATTGCTATTGAAACAATATATACGAATAGTGGTGATTTCTATAGATTGATTATGTTTCACATTTGGAAAATTTAACTTTTAGAAATAAAGTCTTGTTTCTTGGTCCATTAGAAATGGATGACTTAATTATCATGAGATGATTAAAAGAATGATTTTTACTATATCTCATATTTTTATAGAAGAGAATCACTATGTGGATAAAATTGCTAGTTTGGGACTTCACATTGTTAACAATCATTAGTTGGATACTTTTTCTTCTAATATTTATGATGTTTTCAAGAGAAACAGTGTTTGATCTCCTTAAAAATAGATTTTGTTGATGTATATATGTATGTAGTGCATTTTTTTTCACCAACATTATGTTTTCATAGGTTTTGATATAGTCCCCCAAGTATTTTAGATTTTTTTTGACTTAATTGCAGTTTTGGTCCCACTATTTAAGCTGAATCACAAAAGTAGTCCCTCCATTTTACATATCCCTAGTTTTGGTCCCCAAACAGAATTTTGATTCAAAATTTGATGAAGTGACATTTTTTTAAAGTTACACCACACAATTTATAGATTTCAGGTACAATTGTTACATGAGATCTTTAGACATGATGTGACTTAAATAAGTGCAAAAAAATAAAATTTCATCAAATTTTTGACCAAAATTTTGATTTGGGGGACTAAAACTAGAGAGAAATAAAATGGAGGAACTACTTTTGCGATTAAGCTAAAATAGGGAGACCAAAACTGCAATTAAGTCATTTTCTTTTCTTTTACTTTTAAAACTATTTTAGACCGATGTAAATATTAGATGATTAACTTGGAGTGTCAACATGCATTTGTACTCTATTTTTGCTTTTAAAAAAAACTTCACAAATGGTGGATATATGAAGGAAAAGAAGTTTTTCAGTAATTAAAATATGTTAATTACGTCTATTTGATAGGAGTATGTGTGATTATAAATAGACACCAAATAATTTATTCTCCAAAAAATAGATTCATAATAAAAATTAGTGTTGATGTAAATACATATACAATCTTCACAGAATTAAAAAAAAAAATTATAATTCAAAAAATGATAGATAGATTCACATTTCATAATACTATTCGAGTAAAATATAATTTAAACACAAAATAAATCTAATTTAATTCTATTGTAAATGTTATGAATCCAATTTTTCCTACGGAGCTTACGTTATGGCTATCCTACACAGCTTATTTTCTACCCGCCGCCCATTAATTTTTTTTTAAACATTGACAAAAAATATAGTTTCACCGATGACCAAATTTGTCCGCTGCCAAATTCATTCAAAAAAGCGCGGGTTCCGTATTTTAATCACTCAATTTAATCGAAACGCCAGCAGTTTTACTCTCCCGCCTTATTATTTTCAGCCCTAATTTTTTTTTTTTTTTTTTTTATATTTTCCAATTTCCAATTACTTCCCTCCTTTTTCCTCTCCCCCGCCCCTTCCCCATCAAATTTCAATTCCCGCAAAACTAAAAACCTCAAAAACTTCCTTCTTAATCACAAATCAATCCACAAATTTCTTAATAACACCAACCTTTCAATTTCACTCCAAAATCTCATTCTCCAATCTCCCCTCAAAACCAAAAAATGGAGTTCACCACAACAACCCTAAGCGACCTTCCTCCCAACAAGAGACTCAGACTTATTCAACAACAAAATCAACAACACAGTCCCTGTTCTCCCTTACCCGCCAAAAAACGCAAAGAATCTCGAAACTCAACACTTTTTCACAACCCACCTTCAACACCATCACCATCTATTTATTCTCTACCCACCAAAAAAAGAGTACGCGCTCTTCATCCCCACCTTTACCATCACAACACACCAAACGACGCCGTTCAACCTTTCGACCTCAATGTCGAATACAACCCCACTCTCCACTCACCCACCCCAATTCACAGAAAACCTCAAATACAAGATACCGACAACATCGAAAATGAAGACGACAGCGACGATGGGATTTTATGCTGTGTGTGCCAGAGCACCGATGCTAACACTGAGGACCCAATCGTTTTCTGCGACGGTTGCAATTTAATGGTCCACGCTTCCTGCTACGGAAACCCATTAACAAAAAATATCCCAGAGGGTGATTGGTTTTGTGAACGGTGTCGTTTTATCAACAAAAACGACACTGTTTCAATTAATTGCTCGTTGTGTCCAACAAAAGAGGGAGCAATGAAGCGAACAATAGATGGAACGTGGGCCCATATAGTTTGTGCTTTACTTGTTCCTGAAGTGTTTTTTGTGGATCCAGAAGGGAGAGAAGGGATTGATTGTTCTAAAGTTCCAAAGAAGAGATGGTTGGAGAAGTGCTATGTTTGTGAGTGTTGTGATGGGTGTGCTTTGGTTTGCTCTGAACCTAAGTGTGGTTTGGGTTTTCATATTACTTGTGGAATCAAAGAGGATCTTTGTATTGAGTATAGGGAAGCGAAAAAAGGTGCTACTGTTGTTGCTGGTTTTTGTAAAACCCACTCCCAACTATGGGAAAAGGTAATATCTTTCTTTGAAATAAGTAATTTATATTATGTATTAAGTCTTTATAAATATACGAATTTTAAATTTTGATAATTTGAGTTGATAAGTTACGCCTTTTATATATTTTTTTCTCTTTTATTCTACCTGTTCTAATTTGATGTGAGGAAATAAAAATGCTCACACTGAATAAATGGTGTTAGATTTTAAGGATTTTATAATTGTAAATTAGTTTATAAATAACTTCAATGTTGTTATAATTGTTCTAAATTTGCATTTTATTTATTTATTAAAATTGAAGATATATGTAGTAAATTTGATTTGATTATTAAGTATCCAGGGCTAACTTTTTGGTTTGGAAAATTTGTATTATATTAGCAATTTTAATTTTATTTTATTGTGCAGCAACAGGTATCTGGGAAATACAAGATTGTTGCAGTTGAAGATAAAAAGTAGCAGTTGATGTCTTTTTAATTCTGTTATTCGCTGTAGGGAATTCCACTGTTAGCTACTATAGCCTATAGGAGTGAGTTCAAGTCGTTTTAGTTTTTTCTTCTGCTTTTTTAGTGTCGAGTCTTCCGATGAAGAGAAGGCTTTTGATAACAGTATTGTGTTACTGTAATTGAACAATAACAGTTGAATGGTGATCAACAAAAAATGGCGTAGATAGTTTATAAAATGTTAAGCTTACATGTCTACTGCTCTTATTGAAGTTTTATTGCGGCAAATTTTTATTTTTGGTAATTTGATTGTTTCAAATTGAACATGCTTGATCTAGTTGATAACCAAATCTGAGAATGTTAAACAAGAGTGATTTGAATATTAAGTAAGGGAATTGATGACATGATGGAACGACCCCCTGTCCAGTGATCAAACCAGAATCCCAACAAGTAGTTTTAGTTTCTCTAGCTCGATGAAGGCTTAAAATTCCAAATTTCTAAGGTTTTGCTATTTTTTCCTATGTCACTAAATTAAGGCGTTGGTCAAGATTTATTTACCCAATAAATTATTTGATTGCTCTTTTAATAAGTTGGAAAAAGATTTGAGGGTACAAAAATATCTTCATAAAATAAGTTGGAAAGAATAGAAGAGTAAACCTTTTGTTGTATTTATAAGATCTTTTTATTTGTACATCTCTTTATTGTTTTTATACTCATTTAACAAACATATTACATATATCAAATTAATATATCTATTTCTATATATACCCATTTTACAGTCTCAGATATAGAGGTATATCTACCCATTTTATTAGGTGAAAATAAAATTATGCATCTCACTTAGATCCATGCATCTGACACTATAAATAAATAAAATATGATCCATGGCGAAGTCCAAAATTAATATTTATATAAAAATAGAAAGTTAAATATATAAAATTAAATACATTAAAATTAAAGACTAAATTACGTCAGCGGTGTCTTAACTTAATTTCAGATAACGTTTTAGTTTTTTATATTTTCTTTTTTGAGTTGGTCATTTATTTTAATTTTAAGTGACAATGTCATATTTTATGTTTTAAAATGTCAACAATATTGTTCTTTTTTTTTATAAAAATTCAAAAAAATC
>JBBPBR010000007.1:32545778-32597475 GCA_037974775.1 Cicer pinnatifidum | reverse complement strand
ACTAAAACCTTATTTGAAATTAAGTTAAGGGACCGCAGATGTAATTTAGCCAAAATTAAATGCAGAATCATTTATTTTTATTAGTAATTTTATGATCTAATTAATAAAGAAAACATAGAACACATTTAAAGATTAAAATAGTTATTATATATATATATATATATATAATTTTATGTTTAAAAAATTTAATAATAAATTTATAAATAATATAATAATTGATTATATATAACTTAAAAAAATATATAGAACTTAAAGCACGTGACACTGTCTTCTATTATTTATCATCGTATTACTTGTTAATCTCTCTGCCTTTGCACCTTAATATGATGATAAATAATAGAAGAAAATTAAATTTGATAAAAATAAAAAGAAAAGAAACATGACCTATAATAAGAAAATTGAAATACAAAAATTATGAAGACAGTGGATTGTGCTGTGCACAGATCCGGATTCTCTAACTTTTATTCTTTATAAACGGTTGGAAAACAATGCCATGTGCCAATTTTAAAATAAAATGTTTAAATGTATTTTTGGTTATTTTATTTTTGTCCAGATTTAATTTAGTCCTAATTTTTTTAAATTCAAGTTTTTGGTCCCTCTATAAATTTGTGATTGACTTAATCCCCTCTAATTTTATTAATATGTTAGTCTCATTAACGATGGAACACATTCTTCACTTTAGTGACTTGGATATTATAATAAAAAATATTTTACATTAACTTATATATTTAATAATCAAATTTTAATAGTTAATTATTGTCAAATTAATTGACCAATATTTAATTGACATGCTTTATTGAATGAGTGTAACTAGATTATAAATTTAATACACCAAAACTTTTAAATTTTGCACTTTGAACCTCTTTCGATTTATTATGACTTTTAATTATCTTTTAATTTGTTATGATTTTTAATTATAAAAATAATTTATATAATTATTAGAAATTAAAATCAACAGACAAATATACTAGTACTATTGATTTAGTCGATTTTAATATGCAATATTTGAATGATGACGTAGATCAATTAATAAGAAACTAGCTCAATTATTGATCAAAATTTTGATAATAATAATATACTCTATTTTTATTAAAATTTAAAAGTCGTATCATTTTTATTTGAAACACATCTAAATCATTGATCAAACCTAACGGTGTAATTTTAATGGTGCACTGGTGAGGCATTTAGTAGTTGTCTCACGTTAGAAGCCACCTTACATCTATATCTATAATATACAAACTAAATGAATAATAAACAATCATAATCCAACCTCAACCTCAACCTCAACCTCCTTTTTGAGAAGCAATTTTGACTCGATAATGAAGGACATTTTGCCTTAATGCTGTAAGTGTGCTTTATAACTTCTCATTGTCCTGACAGTTATGCGAAAAACAGTTAATATTCAGAACTGATAAACATTCAATATATAACAAACAATAAAAAAGCTTCGTTATACCTTCCCAACCGAGACAGCTCAGGTTCTGCCAATAGCATATCTTGCAATGGTTTTACGTCAATTCTTCTATCAGAGCTAAATAAACAAGAAGTGTGATTAAAATTAAAATTTTAGCTAAGGGAAAATTGGTTAGTCTGTTTGTGTCAGTATATAAACTAACTAAAATTTCATGTCTTGTGAAAAAACTAATTTTGAGTATTAAAGAGTTGATGATAGAGACCATCATTTTACTGAAGAAAATCGTTAATTATTGCTGGAATTTGGAGAGCAGAAGCTCTTACGGTGATAAATGCAGAAAAAGAAACTAAACCAGACTTCTAAGAACTTCTAAACCAAAGCATAACTGCTCCTAACCAGAGAATTCTCTCCTAACTATTTCTTGAAATGATTCTGAATGAGATCCTAACTACCCTTCTCTCCTTATAATAGAATTCTATAACAGAATCCCATAAAATCAGGGAATATACTAACTAACTTATTTTTTAAACAACCTATCTATTTGGCTATTGCCCAATATTCAGTATCCTATCAGTTGATCACATGGAGGATTGATGAAATCCAAATTAGACAGATGGCACATAGGATGATTTCAGCAAGCTTGTATGACAGATTTGAGTTACATATCAACAAAAATCTACTATGAAGAAAATGAAGGTCGAGAGTTAACAAATGACAACCCAAACATACTCTCATATTGACTTGAACCAATAGCCAAATCACGAATTTGGAAATTGGCCAATCAAAGCTTCAATACTAATACAAGCATAATGTTAAGAAATTACAAAGGGAATAGATACACGATGCTTCAAATGAAATTCTGATAGGTAAGCTTCCACAATGTGATGACTTTAAACAATTTCATGACCAAACAATTCCAATATGAGTTCACAAATTCCAAATACCCAAATTCTGAAACTGTATATTCAAAATTAACAAAGGTGTTATCAAATCTAGTTTAATCGACCAATGAGTGTTTAGTCGTGAGTACACAAAATAAAAAAAGGAGAATATCTCAATCACAATTCTAAAAGAGAAATTTCAATTTCATCCAAAACTATCTTTATTCATCACAAGGGGCATATATATATGTATATATATATAGGAATCATGGGTTGATCGGTAGGAGCAAGGAAATCCACAACAAACATTAATCATAGTGGCTGTATTATCTCTCCAACTAGTTGGTTTGTCAAGTCTTCATTGGAAAATGGTTATAAAACAATAAAAGGAAAGGAAATAGTCATTTTCAACAAGAAAGCTAACTATTGCTACAACACTCCATTTTTGTTTGTTCCTATTTATATTACTTTTAGCTATTATTCTAATGAAGCCCACAAAACTAAGAAACAACCACAATTCTTGTTTAACTTCCAGCCTGTTTTATACCATGACCAAACCAAGATGCATGAAATGTATAGAAAGTTGTAGGAAATGTCTTCTTTCCAACGCATCAAAGAGCACTTCAATTGTACTTCTAGAGCTCAAAATATCGTCAAAACAATCCATGAGTCATTTCCAAAGAAGCCAAAAAGATTCCTTCTTTTATCTGCTTGCAATTTATGGCATATCCTTTTTTTCACATAAAGTCCATCTATGATCCATCGGAAATTCATGAAACATGAAGGAAGACAAGACATACAAACATAACTGGAACTCCTCGTAAAGGGCATTCATGACTCAAGAAAATCCAACTAAGTGGAGAATATGCAATGGATTCAACAAAAAAAGGTATAAAAACTTACCCATATATATGATCCATTGAAAGTAGTCTGTGGCGAAGTTTGTAGTCCTTGCCAATGTAAGTAACAATTAGGCTACCAGCATCTGGGTGGGGCCAGCTTCTTGAGGTAGGGAACCGAAGTATAAAAGTACCAGGTTCTTGAAATCCTGCCGGACCTTGAAGTGAAGCTTCTGCCTCCTCCTTGGTGATGAATCCTTCGATCCATTTAGGTGATGTGGAATTCCAGATAGGATTTACCCAATCTCTCGATATTATACACGCTACAGGGTACAACCAGCACCACAATTTCTCAAAGTTCTCTTGTGTTAGATACTCTTGACATCCAGCAATCCTTCTTAAAATCTCAAGGTCCTGCAGCCATTACAAAACAGTTAACTTTTTCAAGCTAATTTTCTAGGATTCTGAAACTTACAATTTATATCTTTCCTTTACTCTTGGTTTGGATTTCTGATTAGGAAAAACATTGATTTAATCATGAGTAGTAGCTCTATCCCAAACACGAACAACTCAAAAGATCTAGATCTACCATATGAGTCTATGTAAATCTTAACAATATATTCACAATAAATAGGTTATGCCTGATCACATCAGACTCGGACTATTTTGTGTTTATAGTATTTTACTGTATTAGTAACCATAAATGATGTATTAGTATCCCAGTAATGTAGTGCCAATTATACAACTCCCATGTAGTATAAAAAATTATAAATAGAAGCAACTTATGCAAGTTATAAACAATTTTAAGTGTAGTAACTTATATAAACTAAAGATAGTAATTTTCCTTAAAGAAACAAAACAAAAAAATTGGACCTGATGAGAGAAAGATCTTGACCCACATGAAGCAATCTTCATGAATTGCTCTTCAATCTCATACGCTGCGCTCTCCCAAGGAATGTGGTGGTTGTTTGCAGACATCGCCCTCCATAGATTAGTTCCATCCTCTATCAATCTCTTGGCACTAAGTATTTGGTTTCTGATTTAGAAACAAAACCAGTCATTACAGAGAGGAAACATGCTGGGTAATTGCAGTAAAGACAGTTAATTATATTGAACAAAACCTGAAGAAATTAGTATTTGTTATACTAGTCAAATAATAAGGACAGCATGGTGCGGGAGGAAATTTATTTGTGTTAAGAGGTTGTTAGACTATTTATTATTAGTAAATAAATAAATATTATATATTACAACAGCATTTATGTAGCAATTATGAAATGGGACAGAGTTGGCAATTATTGTATTTTATGTAATAAATAAAAAGTTTAGGACAGAGACAGGGAGTGGGTTTTATGTAACAAATCTCTGGTGGAAGATAATTCCTAGAGTTTGATTGATAATAATTATAAGTATTATTAGTAAATTAAAGTAGGTTCATACCAGCTCTATCACCTAGAATCAGAGCACTACGATCGCAGAAAAATTGATGGTTTTGACAAAGAGAATGGAATCACACATTGAGAAAGGAGCCTCCACGCACCATCATGCAAGATGGTTGGTGCGTGCGCAAGTGAAAAATGGCGCCCAAGTGAAAAAATGACAATGGAGGAAAAAAATGATGTGAATATCCAGAATAGTGTATGAACTTGATTGTCGTGAGTAATGGTGGATCAGAAGACAACAATTCTAGTAGTAGTCGTCTCACCCAAAAAGTTAGAAAAAAACATTTGGATGGTGGCTAATAGTGGCAGCCGTAGCTGCAAAATGGTTCTAAACACACAGAAAGAAAGAGACAATTGAGGAGTTTGGAATCTGGAGAAGACTGACAACAGAAAAAGAAATTAATTATTGATAGTGAAATTTTTATAATAGAGTTTCAGAGTTTATGGATATCATGTATAAATTATAAGGTTTTAAAAAAGGGTAAAAAAATAGAAAAAGAAATAAAGATCTCTATTATGATTATTGTTTGATATGATGATTGATGGTGATGCAAATTACTAAGCACTTAAACTTCATACTAAAACTAGACTCCTCAGCCTAATCAAATAAGGAAACTGTTGTGAGTTCCAAACAGAAACTGATTAAAGTATCAAAAAAAAAATGGAAACTAATCCTAAGAGATAATCAAAGATACCTTGAGATATGATACTTCCTAAGAGATAATCTAACATACATATAAGAAACTAATTGTTGAAGAATCAAGAGAAATCATATTTTATTTTTTTTTATTTTATATTATTGTTTATTTTTATTTTATGATTCTGTCATGTTTACTCAGTATTACTATTGTAATTTCTTTTCCTATATAAACAGCTTAGGGCTGTAGTAATAAAATATGAAAGTATTTTGTCTTTTACTTTCTTCGTGGTATCAAGAACTCTGATTAGGGTTCTGTAAAGCTTTCTACAACCCAGGTTTGGCGCTCTAACCAATTGAGGTAAATCTAATGGCACATAATACTCCATGGAAGATAGCCCTTATGGTTAGCAGCGATAGCGACCATGGTTTGGGTAAAAAATCAGAAGTAGTCAACAACACTGACAATATTGGTTTAGGCAACAGCCCATGCAGCAGTGGCAGCGGCCCAGACGGCAGTGACAGCGGCCCAGGCGGCAATGGCGGCCGGAATGGTTTATCTAACAATGGTTTTTCCAACTTTTTTGGCCATGAGGGAACTTCTAATGCCCTCAAGGTTGAAATCTAGAAACTAAATGGAAACAATTAAGTCAAATGGTCCCAACCCGCAAGATTGATACTAGACGTTAAGAGAAAATATGGTTTCCTAACAGGAGAGGTGCAATTGCCTGCCACCACTAATCCGAATTACAGGTTTTGGAAATCTGAGAACTCTGCTATTATTGCTTGGCTGCTTAGTAATATGGATTAAACAATTAGAAAACCTTTTATGTTTTTGCCTACTACGAAGGAAGTTTGGGAGGCTGTCAATGAAACATATTCTAATATTCAAAATTCTTTTCAAATTTTCGATCTTAAATCACGATTGTGGTACGCCAATCAAGGAGATAGAGATGTCACCACCTATTATAATGAGTTGATGACACTATGGCAAGAATTGGATCTTTGCTATGATGATCATTGGAAGTATTGTGAGGACAGTGTTTTGTTTCTTAAGAAACAGGAGAACGACCGAGTATTCATGTTCTTGGTTGGGCTTAATAAGCGACTTGATGAAGTCTGAGGCAGAATATTGAGAAAGATTTCATCGCCATCACTTCGGGAAGCATTCTCAGAAGTTAGAAGAGAAGAGGCGAGACAAGGTGTTATGATGGGTAAGACACCTTATGTTGGTGAGGTTGAAAGCTCTGCCCTAGTTACTAAGAATGAAGACGAGAAGAGAGATGGCAAGAAACCATGGTGCGAACATTGCAAACGTCTGTGGCACACACGTGATGCATGTTGGAAGCTCCATGGAAAAACTCTAAATTGGAAGAAAAAAGAAAGAAACGAAGGTGATGCCCTCCAAGCTGGTACCTCTGATCAAGAGAAGCAGTCTCCTTCAAGCCCATCTCCTTTCACTAAGGAGCAATTAGATCAATTGTACAAACTCCTTGAGTCTCAAACTCCTTCTTGCTTTATAGCTCAAAGAGGTAATTTTCCAAATATTGCTCTACTTAGTGTCACTCCCAGCCATACTTGGATTATCGATTCTGGTGCTATTGATCATATGACTAGGGAGTCGAGTCTATTTTCTTCTTATAGTCCTTGTGCAGGTAACCACAAAATTAAAATTGTAGATGACTCTCTTTCATCCATTGCAAGGAAAGATTCTGTTATTTTGTCACCTAAGTTAACCTCAAAAGATGTCTTACTTGTTCCTAATTTATCATGTAATCTGTTAGCCATTACTAAATTAACAATGATATAAATTGTCAAGCTAGCTTCTTTCATTCTCATTGCACTTTTAAGGATTTGAGCACGGGGAAGATGACTGGCAATGCTAAGGAGAGTGGAGGACTCCATTATCTTCACAATGGACTCGACTTCAAAGACTAATCAAAACAAGTACCTGCTTTGAATCTATTTTTGTTTCTTCTAATAATGATGATATTATGTTATGGCATTTACGGTTACAACATCCTAGTTTTCCGTATTTGAAACATTTGTTTCCTAAATTATTTTCTAGGAAGGATTCGTCTTTATTTCATTGTGAAACTTGTGAATTGGCTAAACATCACCGTTCTTCTTTTTCTACACAACCATATAAACAATCAAAACAGTTTGCAGTTATTCATAGTGATGTTTGAGGTCCTAATAGAATAAACACCTTTTCTAATAAAAAATTATTTATAACTTTTATTGATGACCATACTAGAATTTGTTGGGTTTATCTATTGAAAGAAAAATCGGAAGTTGGACAGGTTATCAAAAGTTTCTTTAAAATGGTGCACACTCAATACCAAACAAATATTCAAGTCTTCAGAAGTGACAGTGGTAAAGAATATTTTAATATACTTTTGTCCGATTTTTTTCTTGCAAATAGGGTTGTTCATCAAAGTTCTTGTGTTAATACACCCCAACAAAATGGAATGGCAGAGAGAAAGAATAGGCATCTTCTTGAGGTTGCTAGAGCTTTACTATTTGCAAATAATCGAATGCCATCTAAAGTTTTAGATTTTCATACCCTTTTTGATGTTTTTCGAAATTATTTTCCTTCGACTAGTGTCTCTGCTGATTTGCCACTAAAAATTTTTGGTTGCACTGCTTTTGTTCATGAACATAAACACCTTGACGAACTCGAGCCACGAGCAATAAAATGTGTGTTTACCAGTTACTCTCCAACTCAGTAGGGGTATCGATGTTTTGAACCAAAATCAAAAAGAATTTTTGTAATCGTGGATGTTACTTTTGTTGAAAATCAACCAATTTTTACTGACATTCATCTTTAGGAGGGAAAATTTTAAGAAAGATTCATCTTTTACTTTCGAAAACATCATTACTTTTAGCGATATAGTGTTGTCACAAAATTCTAAGACTTATATTGATGCACCAAAAGAAAATGTCCAATAATCTATATTGGAACTCAATCCACTTAGGAATGAGGTTTCGACAGATTCAAGGGCAACAATTTCAAATCAAAATCACAATGATCAAATTTTTAATCTGAATAATAATGAAGGACCACCTGAAATGCCACAACATAATGACTCAGATAAAGAGATACAAAACAAGTTTACTACAATTGACCCTACTTGGAAGGGAAATGTCTTTGAAAGAAGAAACCATAAACAGAGAAATGAAGGACCCATTCGCTGACCCTTCCAAGATTCTGAACCAATAGATAATCCAACACATCATCTTGATACAGGTAAGTCTTCTTCTATTCTTAAAAGTCATGTCGAGTATCCTGATATAGACCTTCTTATTGCAATTAGAAAACCTTTTAGATCATGCACTAAATATCCTTTGTCTAATTATGTGTCATACTTAAAATTGTCTTCTTCATTTACTGCATTTACCCCTAAGTTGTCTGCTGTAGAAATCCCAAAAAAAATATAAGAGGCTCTAAAAATTCTAAAGTGGAAGGAAGCTGTTTTTAAGGAGATGAGAGCTCTTGAGAAGAATCAAACTTGGAGAGTCATGACGTTACCTACAGGAAATAATACTATTGGCTGTAAATGGGTATTTACTGTGAAATATAATTTTGATAACACAGTTGAACGATACAAGGCACGCTTGGTTGCTGAAGGGTTTACCTAAACATATGGCATTGATTGCTCAGAGACTTTTGCTCCCATTGCCAAATTAAACACTATTAGAGTTCCCTTGTCCTTGGCAGTGAATTTAGATTGGTCTCTTAATCAACTCGATGTAAAGAATGCTTTTTTGAATGGTGATTTGGAGGAGGAAGTATACATGGATAGTTCACCTGGCTTTGAAGATAAATTTGGTTCAAATATGTGCAAACTACAAAAATCCCTTAATGGTCTCAAGCAATCCCCAAGGGCTTGGTTTGAAAAATTCACTCAGTCGGTCAGAAGGCAAGGATATATGCAAGGACAATCAGACCATACTCTGTTCATGAAGTTCTCTAATGTTGGTAAAATTGCAATTCTAATTGTATATGTAGATGATATTATTCTCACAAGAGATGACATTGTTGAGATGGAAAGATTGAAGAAAAATTTGTCAAAAGAATTTGAGATCAAAGATTTAGGTGTGCTTAAATATTTTCTTGGTATGGAAGTTGCTCGCTCAAAAAGAAGGGAATTGATGTTTCTCAAAGAAAATACATCCTAGATCTTTTGGAAGAAACTGGGATGAGTGGGTGTAGACCCGCAGATACTCCTATGGAATTAAATGCTAAACTTTGGGAGAAAGACAGTGTTCTTGTTGAGATTGGAAGATACCAGAGGTTAGTCGGAAAAATTATTTATCTAGCCCACACTAGACCTAACATCGCTTTCTCTGTGAGTGTTGTAAGTTAATTCATGCATTCTCTCTATGAAGAACACTTGGAGGCAGTTTATCGAATCTTAAGGTACTTGAAATCCAATCCTAGAAAGGTTTGTGCTTCAAGAAAACTAATGACAGAGAAGTCGCTATATTTACAGATGTTGATTGGGCATGATCAATTACTGATAGAAAATCCACCACTGGATATTGTGCCTATGTTTGGGGAAATTAAGTTACTTGGAGAAGTAAGAAACAAGGAGATGTCACTCGATGCAATGCAGAAGCTGAATTCAGAGCAATGGCTCAAGGAATCTGTGAACTTTTATGGATTCGTAAACTCTTGGACGAACTGAAAATGACAGTTGACTCACCCTTAAAATTGTTATGTGATAGCAAACCAACAATAAGTATAGCTCACAACCCTGTACATCATGATAGAACCAAGCATATTGAGATTGACCGTCATTTTATAAAAGAAAAAATTGATGCTGGAATTATATGTCTGCCATTTGTGACTTCCAATTAGCAAATTGTTGATATCTTGACAAAAAGTTTGGCAAGACCCAATTTCAAGCGACTTATAACTAAGTTGGGCATGACAGATATCTATGCACCAACTTGAGGGAGGATGTTGAAGAATCAAGAGAAATCAGATTCTATTCTCCTGTATTTTATATTATTATGTTTATTTTATGATTCTGTCATTATTACTCAGTATTACTATTGTAATTTCTTTTCCTATATAAACAACTTAGAACTGTAGTAATAAAACATGAAAATATTTTGTCTTTTACTTTCTTCACTAATCCGAGGAGAATTCTAGATAGGAACAAGATATTATAATAGAGTTTCATACATCTAAAAAAGATGAACGATTTGATGAATAACCTTTCTAGTTACTAGCAATATTTTCCAACTATCATCCTTCATGTGGCACTAATGCAATTATATATTACTTCTGGAAAAGAAAAAAAAATCACCTACCCGTGGTGGGAACATCCTGAATAGTGCGAAACTTGATGAGCCAACTCTGAAATTTCTCTGTCAGAAGAAGAGGTGGCAATTTCTTTAAGCATGAGAGATCTCTCAGCCAAGCCTGCCAGGCAGTATTTGAAAATAGTTATATCAGATATCGGATATCTTCTACTTCCCATACTATCTGAAGGTGAATTTCTCTCCCCTATACTCTCTGATTCAGATGGAGAGTCGTCTTCTTCGAAGTTAAGAGATCTTCCATCCAAGCTTCTTGGAAATCCATTCTCAACCTAATTTTAGGTCAGTTTACAGTTATAGTGAAAAGATAATGACAACACAGATTACTCATTTAAGACAAATATCCTAACAAAATAGTGAAAGAAAACATCTGGAAGGGTTTATAAAGCATGTAAGAATGTTATACAAAAAATGATTAGGTTACACTACATAAAAAATCTTTTTTAGTTTAGAAATATAAGAATATCTAGCTCAAATATTGGCTTTACAGTACAAAATTGATCTTATAAACATGTTTAGTGCAATATACAAAACAAAAGCATCCCAAAGCATCTTCCTAAAAGTAAGCTTTCTAGCTATTTGGCCACCTAATACAATATTAAAGTGTGTTTAGCTAACGTGCCTTACTATCCTAATAATTAAATATTAACACAGGGATTGAATTGGCATGAGAAGTGGGTATTAAAGAAGACAAAAAACTATTCATAAGATTTCTCATAGGCGTAAGCTAATAATATGATTAGTTACCAGAAATTTAAAAAATCAAACAATTGTTTCATGATTTGCTGTATTTTAACTACTCTCAGACTATGTTCAGCAAGGTCGACTGTCTGGAGAGCTCTGGTTATAATCAATATTCTAAAAAGTCCAAAGATGGCAATTAAAATTGAAGTACAAAAGTAACAAACACAAAATGTATAAAAAAAAAAGGTTATGGAAAAACAAGATTCAAGTTGTCTCATGGTGAGGATCATATCACCATCTAGTGAGTGTAGGAACAAGTTGGGCATAATAGCAATAAAAGCTATAACCTACTGAGTGGGCCATCTATGCACATGCCAGGTTTCACTGTGTAATTTATAATATAATTATGTATGTTTCTTTATGCATAATCTAAAATAAGATTGAAAAAGAACCAGCAAACCACCTGATTAGGTATCCATACATGAGAATTACATTCAACACCAGATTGCTTTTTGGTGGAGTCTGCATTAACTGATACAGATATCTTGTCAAGTCCAACTCTAAACCGCTTCATCAGTGGATTGGTTTTTTCTTCATGACCAGAATGTGTATGTTCCAACGACCTATCATCCATTGCTGAAGATTGTGATAAATTGAGTCTTTGGAGAGCATAAGTTGACCTTTTCCACACGAGCGTGGATAATCTTGTGTTACGGCTCCTGGAGATGCATCGAATTGGACAGGTGCTTGTCTGAAGGAAAGGATAATTTCCTAACTTTGGAACACAAAATCTGATGAGGAACAACCTGTTATCACACTTGGATGAAAGCTGGCAAATGGAACAATAGTTATTGATAGACCAATGGAATAATGGAATGAAATTACATTTACTTAAATTTTAGACTGAGAGAGCAGAAGATACTTAAACATAACATGAATTGGAAATAAAATAAACTAGGTCAGTGAAAGTCAATTCTGCAACTTCTCTAGTATTAATCGTTTGAAATACTGGTCCATTTGTGTGGACAGATGACACATTAACATTTTGTAAGATCTAGCTACTATGGAACTTGATTGTTATAATAAAACAGCACTGTACCTCTCAAATCCAATCTTTCATGAAAGAAATAAACACAATAATTTTATTGTTATGAGTCTCACATTGAATAGATAAAAATACTCAGTTTGGTATTTAAATCATGAGGTTCTCCCACACCTAATGGACTATTCTTTTGAGTTGGACTATCCTCGTGGGCTTACATTGGTTGTCATTCTATCCTCATGGGCTTCAAAATACAAATCATACATATGTCTCGAGAATTAAGAAACTATATTTTATTGAATCTAATATGCTGACAATACAATAGATACATAAGGACTCTATACAGTCAAATCCCTACACCTGAGATATTTCTCAATAATAATACTAATAATAATAATCACAGTTTTGACACTCTCACTCAAGCTGGTGAAAGGCGTTTTCCATTCTCATATGGGAAACAATCCTTTCAAAGTTGTCACTATTCAACCCCTTGGTTAGAAGATATGCAAGGTTGCTTTCGAATGAGACATAAGGAATGCAAATTAGGCCATTATAGGTAGGTGAAAATTTTCCAAAGCATGGATAGTTGGATAGAAGGTAGAATGGATTTTTGGTACATGTCCTGTCGCTTTTCTAAGGTCAGTTGGAATACGGAGATCATGAGTTTGAAAGTCTCACATTACAGGTACAACGTCTTCCAGATGATTAGTACTTTGGATATTTTGCGCACGAACTGAAGGAATGGATTAGGGGGAGAGTACGAAGCTTACGTACATAGGGACCAGTGGCACGAAAATCGCAATATGGACAAGAAGGGTGCGAACGGGTCAGATCATCATTCTCGCATCGGGTTTAGTATTGCTCCAAACCAAAACGGAGTAGCTTGAAGCTAGGGGTCAAATTGAGCCGTTACAAAGGGGAGTAGGGAGACAAATGAGTCTAGAATGGAGGGACGAACTAAGCAGCGATGTACTCTGAACCGAGATTGTGGGGTACAACATTCTCGTGCCAAGAGTTGCTTTACCGTAATAAGAGGGGTTGTGCTTGTGCTACAAGTGCGGCGGTTCGTTCCATCCTCACCACCGGCGCCCCGATCGACAACTCTAGGTCTTTTTGGAGGAAGAACCAGATGAAGAAAATGGTGAAGTCAATGCTATAGCTACAGTAGAAGGTGAGAAAACAGAGGAAGCAGATGATGAGTGCAGCATGATGTTTCTGGGAGATAACTCTGAACAAAAATTGGAAACCACACACCATGAGAATGCAAGCCAAGGTCAATGGAGTTCCAGTTTTGTTGATGGTGGACAGCTGTGCCACACAACGTCGTTTCCAGAAAATTGGTGGAGGCACTAGGGTGGCCCGTGGAGGAGACCAGACCCATGAGCATCAAGTTAGAAGATGGTTACAAAGTCATTGCTAAAATGAGGTGTATGGCGGTGGAGCTAGAGGTAGGAGCTTTAACCTTTGAGGTGGATATAATGTTGTTTGATTTGGAAGGGATTCATTAGGTGTTAGGAATTGCATGGTTGGCCTCATTAGGGAGAATGTGGTCAATTGGGAAGAAGAAATCATGCAATTTCAGATTCACAGACAATGGGAGGAGGTGAAAGGAATTCAAAGTGATGGAACAGACAGTTGGTGTTGCAAACCATACTTGGCAAGTGCAAACAAATGGTAGAAGGGCAGTTTTTGTCAACTGAAATGTTGCTACCGAACAGTTCAGGAGTAGGAGGTGTTGTGGGAACTTGCAATCCTACACAGGAGAAGCAATTACAGTACTTGTTTGGTAGCTTTGCACAGTTTTTTAAGGAGCCTCAGAGGCTACCACCAAAGAGAGATAAAGAGCATGCCATTTGTTTGATTGAAGGGCAAGGCCCGTTAATGTGAGACCATACTGATACCCCCATCACCATAACAACGAGATTGAACAACAAGTGCGTGGAATGCAGAAATCAGGAATCATTAGACCAAGTCAGAGTGCCTTCTCCAGCCCTGTAATCCTTGTCAAGAAGAAGGACGATACTTGGAGGCCCTTAACTAGGTGACTATACCGAACAAGTTCCCTATTCTAGTGATTGATGAGTTATTGGAGTAATTGCATGGAGCACATTTCTTCTCAAAACTTGACATCAAATCGGGTTACGATCAAAATACGATGAGGATGTAGGACATCCATAAAAAGGTATATAGAACGCTTGAAGGACATTATGAGTACTTGGTAATGCCCTTTGACCTCATTAATGCTCCATCTACTTTTCAATCATTGGTGAATGAAATTTTTAGGCCCATGATGAGAAAATTTGTGTTAGTATTTTTTTATGATATCTTAGTGTATAGCCTGCGTTGGGATGCTCATATAGGGCATGTGAAAGAAGTTCTGTTGGTATTATCAATTGGTGTCTAATCATAAAAGTGCTCCTTTGCTCAAACCAAAGTTGAATACTTGGGTCACATCATTGAAGAGTGTGATGGAGTGGCCAACACCTAAGAATGTCAAGAGAGTAAGGGGGTTTCTTGGAATAACGAGGCATTACCGGAAGTTTATTAAGGATTATGGAAAAATGGCCAAGCCCCGAACTGAACTCACAAAGAAAGAGGCATTTGTGTGGAATTCCAAGACCCATGAAGCTTTTGAAGAGCTCAAACAGAGCTTAACTACAGCCCCGGTTTTGGCATTGTCTGACTTTTCTCAAGAGTTTGTGGTTGAGAGCGATGCCTCTGGAAAAAGGTTGGGGGCGATTCTGATTCAGGTGGCAGGCCGATAGCCTATTATAGCAAGCCATTGGGAGAGAGGAATTTAGTAAAATCTGCCTATGGAATTAATTTCAGTGGCATTGGCAATTCAGCATTGGCGAGCATACCTCTTAGGGCGGAAGTTTACTGTGCACACTGATCAGAAAATCTTAAAGCAACTTCTTCTGCAAAGGTCACCACCATGGATCAACAGAATTGGACGGCCAAGTTAATATAGGCTACCAATTTTATATTATATATAAGCTGGGATTGGAGAACAAAGGGAGCAGATGCACTGTCCAGGATGTATGGTGATGCTAAATTGGGAACTTTGATCCACCAGCCTATTTGGGAGGGCAGCCATGAAGCCTTGAAGAGGCACACAGGGATACGAAGCTGCTGGAAATTATGTCAGCTTTGCAACAGGGGCAGGAGACACGTGAAGGGTTCTCATACAAGAAAGGGGTCTTGTTATTTGAAGGGAGGCTGGTGCTTGCTGAAAACTCTGCTAGTATCCCAAAGGGAGCAGATGTGATGCCAGAGCACATGTGGGAAGATATATCGATGGATTTAATCCCCGGATTTACCCAAATTCAAAGGGTATGAGACTGTTTTTGTTGTGGTAGACTGGCTGTCTAAGTACAGCCACTTCATTCCTCTCAAACATCCGTATTCGGCAAGGGTGTTGGCTGAAATTTGTACTAAAGAGATGGTGCGTCTTCATGGAATTCCAGCGTCCATTGTGAGTGATAGGGACCCCATTTTTGTTAGTTCATTTTGGCAAGAATTGTTCAATTTGCAAGGGACTCAACTCAAGATGAGTATGGCTTATCATCCGCAAACCAATGGGAAAACAAAGGTTGTTCATAGGTGTCTGGAGACTTTTCTGAGGTGTTTTATGGTTGATCAACCCAAGGTTTGGGTTACTTGGTTACCATGGAACGAGTATTGGTATAATACCAATTTACATGCATCCACAGGAACTACTATGTTTGCGATTGTTTATGGGAGACCTCCACCGGTGTTGAGCAGGTTCTTGCCTAGTGAGTTGAAGCTGTCTTGCGGGAATGGAAGGATAGAGACGAGGCTTTAAAGCAATTGAAAAATGATTTGTTGCGAGCATAGAATCAGTTGAAGGACCAAGCTGATCACTGGAGGGTTGAGAGGAACTTTGAGGTTGAGAGTGGATTTTCTTGAAAATGCAACCTCATGGACAGCTTACTGTGAGTTCCCGCATAAGCCCCAAACAAGTTCTTAGATACTATGGCCCTTTTAAGGTGATGGAAAGGGTGAGAGCAGTTGTTTACAAGCTACAGCTACCTGAAACATTAAGAATTCATCCAGTTTTTCATGTTTCGTTGTTCAAAACGGTTGTGGGGAATATAGTTTGGAGCAGACCTTTCCCCTTGAGTTAGCTGGAGACAGTGCTTAAGTGGCCAAACCTTTAATAGTGTTGGCCAAACCTTTCACGTTTGGTGGACTTGCATCTGGTGGTTCTGGCAGAGTTGATAGTTCTACCATAATCACTTGATTTTTGCTTTGCTTCTCCTTCATTTTTTCATTAATTACTATTCCCGCTTCTATGAACAATCCTAAATATGCCCTCTATGACACCATGATTGGTTTGTTCTGCAGTTTCCAATTTGACGACTCTCGTAACAGTGTGAAGCTAGTTGAATTCTGTAGGGACCCAAAGTCCGGCCCGTTCCCACCATCCTTCGACTTCTCATTGTTCTTTGCTATCTCATTCAGAATGTGATCATGGCTTCTTGCTCCTCACCTTCTGCAGACTGAAGCATATACCACAGATCTGGAATGAACTCCTTAATAAAGCCCCATTAAAAAAAATTCCATGTTGCATTATGATTGTCTTGCTCCCAAGAAGACCACCATAAGGAAGCTTTTCTCCTCAATGCAAACATAGTCACCCACATGATTTTCATCTCCTGATGGATCCAACTATGGGTTTATAAATACCGATCCAACTGAATCAGCCACCTGTAAGCTTCTCTCTTTCTGTCAAAAATTGGATTCCCTCTCTCCAACATCACTGGCTCTCCCTCGACAGATCCGGCAGGGCGGCCCATTGTTAGGAACCCAAAATTAAGAGAAAAAAGCATATGGAATTGATGATTGAAAACTAAGAAAATGATTACAAGAGTTTCCCCCTATATCCCCCAGAGCAAAGCTCCTTCAGAGGATGAATACCCTCTGCCCACTAAAAAACTGTAAAACAGAATAACAACTATTATCATATCCTCCCCATGACACTACCTCTCTATTTCCCACTTCCATGTGTACTTTCTCTCCCTCTATCTAACTAACTTGCCAACTCAGCACTCTATTCTTCATTTGGGCCTTTCTCTTCATGAGTCCTACCAGTATACATAAGTGTACTGTATCTCCACTTGATCAGTGAATAATATCAGATATTGTAATATTATAACCAACATTCAGGCATGGTATTTTTACCTGAGATATCCTGAGCTTAAATGATGCACGACCCAACAAAAGTTTACTAGGTCTTTCACGAGAAGAAAATTCAATTCCATCATAGCTAGACAAAAGGGGTGCTTCGTC
Organism: Cicer pinnatifidum; assembly: GCA_037974775.1. NCBI lineage: Eukaryota > Viridiplantae > Streptophyta > Magnoliopsida > Fabales > Fabaceae > Cicer > Cicer pinnatifidum. Next base: position 32,579,895 of record JBBPBR010000007.1, on the reverse strand, counting down.
ATCACTTGTATTCTCCACTGGAGCCCCCGTGTCAGCATACACAAGAGAAGCAAAAACCTGCTATAATCAGAAAAGGATAATAGTGTGATATTACAAATTCCAACTTCTTTTCAAGTACTGAGCATTAACTTGAGCTATCTTAAAGCCAGAATTATAAACCTCATTCTCCTTATCTACAGGTTGTCCAAAGGCATCTGATAAAACAACATCTAAAGAGAAATTCCTGCGACAAGATGCCTGTGACAAATTATGCAAAGGTAAAGTTGAAAATAAGGTTTAAACCGGATGGGAAAGATAGAAGCGCAGCACTTAGAATTCGACATAATTTGTGAAGTTCTCAAAGTATAACCATATGAAAGAAAAGGGTGAATGAATAATAATTGAATTTCTGGAAGTGTAATCAGTATGTTGGTTACTTACCTAAAATAAAGTGGCTCAACTTTAATCATATTTAGGGTTCGATAATAAGCACTTTAAAAATGACAAACATAAAGTGTATCACATATTTCCAAAATTAGACTCCTATAAAAATGGAAGCCTTACCCTAGACCTTTTTCTTTATGGTTCATAACAATAAAAATGAAGACTTAAAATAGACTAACAAGGTGTTGTGTACAGAACATCTTTCTTACTTTGCCACCAACAATGCCCCAAATACCGCCACTTTCTTCTTCAACCTCAGAGGCAGCTGATTCATCTATTGATAACTTTAGAGGAGGGTCCTGACAATGGGTAAAATATAATTATCAACAGAGGAATAAAGTATTGTGTTCATTATAATAATTAAAGAGAATGTAAAAACAAACAAATGAGAAACTAACATGGAATTTCACGAGTCAAAGTTACAATCACCTTCAAATGATGATCTTTGATAAATGAAACATTATGGAATACTTCAAAATTGTGCACATAACCCTGCACATTATTTCCGTTTCCCCCAACATTTGCTAAAGTTATTTTCTTCAAATCACTTGAATTGGATTCCTTATTTAATAAGGAAGACAGTGACTTTTCGGCTACAATCTCCCCATTAATCTGAAGCCGGATATTATTTGGACAAACCTATCATAACAGAAGAAAATAGCCATCACATATATTCCATTAAAATATTTTGAAAAGAAAAAAAGAATGGACTAATATCAACAATGAGTAGCAAGGAAAGTGTTTAGTAAAATGCTTTACGTCAACCTTGGGTAACTTGCAAGCCAATTGTTTTTCTCTTTTCATTTTATTTACTCTTTCTTTCAAATATAGAAAGGAAATATGAAAAATCACACTAGACAAAAGAATAAACATGCACTAGGGTCAATGCAAGAATAAACAAAGTGATTTTGATATTTAATAATTTAGAGATTAAATTAGAAGCTATTTTGTGTTTATTTACTATATTGAAAATCACTTTTTATAAAAAATTAATTATAAAAAATGATATTTAAGATAAACTACTCAAAATAACTTCTCATTTGAAGAAGTGTTTAGATTGCTTTTAGATTCTAGTTTTTTTAAAAATCTGCAACAAACGAATGAAAACTAATAAAAATAATTATTTATAAAACAAAATTGAATAAAATAAAAACTGTTACAAACGGGCCCATAATAAATAGTTTGTAGGAGTAGTGTGCAAATGAATTTCAGTGATGTGAAAGCCATAAACCATGAAAACATAAGAAATGGTACGAGCTAATCCTAAAGTAGTCACGTAAGCTACCTCACATCCAACATGAACCCATTTTTCCAAAGAAAACTCAAAATCAACAGTAGCATGTGGAACTTCTGTCCAGGAATTTATACTGCCAGTATCAGGAGCTTCTTCGTGCAAGAAAAGAACTGGCAAAATATTGACTCTCTTATTTTCGTTAATAATGAGAAAAGGAGCACTTTGGGAGATATCAGAGTGAACCTGAAAACCCATTTAATTTTTTAGCTACCTGTACTTTCAATAATAAATTAATAAAGAATCAAAACAGAATAAAACCACAAAAGGGAACATAAGATGAATTATTTCAGGTGAAAAATTGGATCATTTAAGAGGTGGTTTGGTGTTATTTTACCAGCTCGGTCACATAATGATAGCATCATAGGTAACCATATATCATAGATTATGTTCAGAATTCGAAGGAGAATAGGGAGCATAATATTGACCACAGCATTATGAATTGGAGATCAATTAACAAAACTAAAAAATGAAATGGTGGGATGGAAGGATGCTCACACTCGAAATACAAAATAGAAATGAAAAAAATACATAAAAGCTCTATGGAATGCCAAAAAAACATGCAAACAAACAAATGCAATGAAAAACACCACTACTATTATCAACCCCACAAAATCAGCAACATTAGTTCTATTAAAGCTCTGAAGTCTGAACAATAGAATTCTTAATAACTAAGAAGATTTGGGCACACAATACTATGATTACAAACAAAAAGTAACTTACACACTATAGTATGATTACTAAAACTTGATAACTAAGAAGATTTGGGCACACAATACTAATGAGAGAAAACTTGACACTATAGTATGATTACACACTTGCAGTTACAGTTAGTTACAAGCTGGCAGCATAAGTGCTGACTCAGCACTAGCAGCCGCCCCCACAAAGCAATTTTTTCACTTAACCATACTTAATAAAATTGTTTTTTGCCCTTATGAAAATAGGAGCTGCCTTCAAAAGACAATTTAAAAAAATGAATGCAGAAAGCTGTTAGAGATAATAAACTTGTACTAATTTTATTTCTATACCTTCTAATTTGACTACTCTTCTAACACTAAACACACAACGTGACACATACACAAAGTGACACATAACACAATTCAAATTTCGGGGTTGGATCACTTATGTCACATATTATATATTTTATAAAAGTTTATAATAAGTTTCTTCAGTGAAAATGTATATTTTATGCTTAAGTACAGTTTTAGTCCCCTTATTTTTACCGACTCATGAAATTGTTCCCCTGTTTTAAAAGTCAACAGTTTTGGTTCCTCCCTCTGAATTTTCAACTAAAAAATAATGATGTGGGATGTTTTAAATAATATAGCATATGATATGATGATTTAGAATGAGTAACACTCATGAAATTGAAAAAAAAAACACCGTAAAAACATAGATTTCAACTTAAATTCTTTTCATATTTTTAATTTACTTAATGACATGAATAATTAATGCATTTAGATGGTTCTATATCATTGAATTGTATGTCATATCATTAAAATAAGGCAAAATGTCATTTTTTAATTCAAAAATATGAGAGAGGGACCCAAACTGTTGACTTTTAAAATAGGGGGACCAATTCCGTGAATTGGTAATAATAGAGAGACCAAAACTGCAACTAAGCCTGTTTTTTATAAGCAAGAGGTTAGTGGTTACTTTGATAAGGGGGAATCTGTTAGTATGACAATCAAACTCTAGACCGTCTACATAAAATTCTCTTTCGTTGTCCCAAATCACACAACTGGGCCACTCATTTAGTAAAAATATTGTATACTACTAGAGTTCAGACAAGCACGTTAGAGCCAGTTTGTCTGATTTTCTCATTTCTCTTCTTCTATTCTTTTTCATTTTTCTTTGTCTTTTTAATTTGTCTTGAGAGACTATGTCTATGACTAACTGCATAATGTTATGACATTCTTTATTCAAGTTCAAAGTGGTAAATTCTAGAATTTACAATTTTTCTAATAGAAGTTACAAAAATGTATGTGTTTATTTAGAAAAGTTCAGTTTTTTGATTGGTCAAAAAAGACAAAATTATAAATTGAATAGTTTAAATGAAAGTAAAATTGAAATAAAAAATGGATGCACCAAAACTTATATGCCCGTTATATAGAGTTATAGAAGATATAGATTTCTGAATCCACTACCGTGGAGAACCCTTAAACATGAACTTAAATCATAATGTAGCCATGTCCATAACAAATTAAGGTGCAATCGTGCAATAGCACAAGTGAGAGTGAGACATGCAACAAATTGATAATTTTCAAGTTTCTCTGCCTGATTCAAAATGTACAACTTACTGGGTCAGAAAAACAAGGAGTTCAAGTTGATCATTATAAATTTGAAGCTACATTATGATCAAAATATTAAACCCCTAAAAAGAACAGAAAAACCCAATATAAAGGGAAACTAATTCTAAGTAAAATAACTGAAATAATCACACAAAACCAATCAAATGAAATACCAAAAAGCAAAGAATCGAAAGTAAAGAAGAGAAAAATTGACCTGGTGAAGAATGATAGCAGGGAATGTAGTAGAATTCATCAAATAAACCCAAAAGCATATAGAGAAAGTTCCCTCTTTTCCTTCAATTTCCAATCTTAAATCCTTCAACGTACAGTACCCTTCTCTTCCCATTGCATCACTGCCCATTATTTATTTATTTATTTTCTTTCTTTCTCTCTCTCTCTCTCTCCCTCTCTCTCTCTGGCTATAGGAACAAGTTCAAACAAAAAGCGTTGTTCTTCGCGTTTTGTCAAACTTTTTTCTTTCTTTCTGGTCTAGTTGGGGTAACTATTGTGACTTTGTGTTGACGGTGGTTTCTTTCATATGCCGCGCGGCTGTTATAAGTAACGGTTTAGTTCAGTGTATCCCTGTTTGCGCTGAAACCGGAAAATACAAGGGGTGCGTATCCCCTGCTTCGAGGGTGTAGGTGAAAACCTTTTAGTCTTCCCATCAGGCATCAGCTAAGTTTATACCTAACTTTGCAAATTAATAAAATCAAAATAAAAATAATCCTAGATTTAATTATAATTTTATTTATTTATATTTTATTTAATTTTTATTTTTATTTTTTATTTATTTTAGTATCTTTTCTTTTACTTAATAATCATCTTAATTTTTTATCTTTTATAAAATTATACAAATTTGTTATTTTGTTAAAAAAAATATTACATAAAAGATAAAAACAAAAATAAATTAAAAAACATAAAACACCAAAATAATATTAAATAAAAGATTAAAATTATATTTTAGTCAAAATACTAATTAACCAAAATGGCGATCATATTAGGTAAAACTTAGATTTTTTTTAAGAGTACAAAGCATGCTCTAATAACCTATTAAAAACAAAGGTGAGACCCCTTATCCTCTCGTAGAGTAGCTTCGGTTACTCAAATAATATTAATTAATATACCATAGGGGTGGAGTGTTATATCGGTTATCACTACAAGAATATATGAATTTTGTGAGGGTCAAAAGCTCTTACAAAGGGAAAAAACGGCTACAAAGGTGGATTTTGTGAGGGCTTTTGGCAGCCACAAAGAAGCTGGTCACAAAATTTTGTGAGGGTTTTTGCAGCCACAAAGTGTCTGAAAGAGGTTGGCATTTGTGAGGGTTTTTGCAGCCACAAAAGTCTGCCTTTGTGAGGGCATAGATCGCCACAAAGTACAGACTGAATTTGCTGACTGAACCTTTGTGAGGGCTTTTGGCCGCCACAAATGTCAACGTAATTAAAAAATAATATATTTTGTGAGAGCATAGCCCGCCACAAAATAATTCGTATTTAATAAATTAATTTTTAAATTCAAAATTAATAGTTTATTATAATATTATATATAATAAATTAATATAATTATAATATTAAAATTTAAAATATAATGTAACTATAAATTAAATTTAATATATAATAAACTAATCTTAATATAATTAAAAATTTAAAATAAAATATTTAAATTAAAAATAAAGATTAATAATTAAATTAAAGATTAATTTAAATAATAAAATATTTAAATTAATAAAAAATATTTAAATTATTAATAATAAAATATTTAAATATTTAAATTAATAATTATAATTATAATTAAACATTAATTTAAATTAATGTAAATTATAAATAAATTAAAATTAAAATTAAAATTAAATTAAAATTTAAATAAAATTAAAATTAAATATTAAATATTAAAATTAAAATAAATATTATATATTATATATAAAAACATAATATTAATAATAATTAAAGCTAACTATAGTAATTATGACAAAATCAAATAAAACATGCATTCCAAAATTAACAATTAATGTCTTACAAACCCAAAATTAATAAATAATGTCTTACAAAGTGGAAATTAATTAAACACACAATAATGTCATACAACCCAAAAATAAATTATAAAATTCTTCAAATCACATCAATCCTCATAATAATTCGTCTGATCAGCTCCATTCCCACCATCATTATTTCCTGCATTCATATCTGACGAAAGAAGTCCCTCAAAAGTATTATGCATTTGTGTTGGAGGAGACATCATGCTTTGAAATTGAATTTCATCTTCAATGGCACCACCAGTAGTCGAAGGAGGAGCCCTAACTGGCTGAGGTTGATTTAAATCTGGTCTGATCAACCCAGCTGTTGGCATAGTTGGTCGGTATGCAGTTTGATGATCTGGTTGAGGTTGAGGAAGTTGATGTGAAGATGATGGAGCATACTGATAATTATGAAAATATTGTTGTTGCTGAAACATTGGTTGCTGTTGTTGCTGGAAGGCAGAGTTCGAAGGATCCTGGTGTTGCTGTTGGAAATTTGGAGGCAGTTGCTGCTGCTGGGAGTATTGAGAGTAATTTTGTTGCTGCTGAAAAAGTAGTTGTTGATGCAAGTATTGAGGCCGAGGCGGGAACTGCTGATGAAAGACAGGAGGAAATGAAAATTGTTGTTGTTGAAATTGTTGTTGCTGCTGAAACTGCTGCTGCTGCTCTTGAAACCTCTGTTTCCATTCCTCATTCAATTTATCAATTGCGGCTTGTATCAGCTGATGTGTCCTTTCTTCTTGCTCACTTGCCTATTGCTCCTTTAACTGGTCCAGATTATCTATCGGTGTCGGACGATGAGATCGATCCGTACTAGCATAAGAAGAAGACGTCTCAGTCTGAATATAGCCGGTTGGACCTTTCACAAAGGTTGATGATAAAGTACCGGCACCCAACACACGCCCTTTGTACTTGCCACCACTGATGTTCATAAAACTTGCGGTCTCATATTGTTTCCGCTGCACTGGAGTAGCTCGCATAGCAGGAGGAAGAGTAGCTTGATGATCATCCCATTCTTTCATGACTTGTTGAAGTTGTTCCTATATTAAAAATCAAAAAATTAAAAATTAAAATAGTTAATAATTAATATATAATAATTTAAAGGTGTAAATATATAATAATCAATATATAATAATTACCTGAATCGTTTTTGATAATTCATCAGTATACTCATTTGTTTGAGGATTAACATGAAGATAGTGATGTATCTCAGCCTGAGTGACCTCCCTTCCAAGTTGCTTTTCCTAAAATATATATTAAAATAATGTCAAGTTTATGGTGAAATGTGGTGATTAATTGAATAAAAATTAATAGATATATATTATAAATAATAATTAATTACCATATAATATTTAATTTCTCCAGCAGACATGGAACCTCCCTTATAAGTACTAGTACCCCTCTCAGATGCTTTATTAATCTTTGCTTTTTCTCTCTTCTGTTTGTAAGCATATGTGTTCCACTTACTCCACAAAAGCAGTCCAAACATTTTCACCAATCCAATTAGGTCGTTTTTCCTCGCCCTTATTACGTGCGTAAGGCAACATATATGAGAGACGCTTTGAAAAGCGATGGTCAAATGAAGCCATAACTGCGGCATCATGCTCTCTTTTCCAAGTACATTTAGTCTGTTGTTTGTTTAAATTTAAAAAATATTAAAAATATAATTTAATTAAGCAATTAAATGTATATATAATTAATTATAGTACTTAAATAAATTAATGTAATCACTTACTTTGAAACAATGTAGAAATTGATCAACTTCCCTAAATTGAGGTGTCTTATCCTCTTTTATCTCACCCAAGACAACCATGGTTTTTTGTATTTCTCTTGTATGACTTCAGCAATTGGCTTTGCAGATGGTTTAAAAGGAAGATATCTTCAACATTTACATGCAAATTAAATATAAAAATTAATTAATAAAATAATGTAACATATGCAATAATAAAATATTTAACAATCATAATTAATTTAATCAATCATAGTTTACAACCCATCTCCTTCTGGAATGATGACAATGCAGTTGTAGCAATCAACACATCCTGGTTCCATTATTTCGTCTAAGGTATAAGGCTCTACTGGGACCTCCGGATATAGAGGAATAGCTCCACCACTAGTACCAATGGTCGGCATCGACATGAGAGATGGGTCATTAACAACACGTGGTCTAGCAACTTTTTTCTTACCACGTGATGTTTTGGATATTCCTTGTATTGCTCCCATTCCTAGTCCTCCTGATCCATCCGAACCTCCTGATCCTCCTACTCCCGACACTAAAGCCATGTCTATATATATATATATATATATATATATCCTTATCCATACATATATATAATATAATATATGTGTGTATGTACAATTAACATAAGATTAATTATATGTAAATAATAATGAAATAAAGAAATATACATAAATAAATAAATAAGTTTTATACATAATGATATATATAAATAATTATATATCCATACATATATATATAATGAAATATACATAAATAGGATTTTAACACTCACATAAATAAAGAAATATATATAAATAATATAAATATATATAATATTATACATATCCATATCCATACAAATATATATATTGTCGTTCATTTCACATTACAATATATAATATTATACATATCGATATCCATACAAATATATATATAATGCCTAATTAATTAATTGTCTTCGTCTTGGTCATCTTCATCATCAGTATATTCATTTGATGAGTGAATTAACTCAATATTGCCTTCATCGTTCTCTTCTTCATCTATTTCTTGTTCATCAACTTCTTCTCCAATGTGTGACTCATGACAAAGTTGACTAATAGTCTCATCTCCAATCACATGATCCAAATTTGACATTTCATCCATTTGAAATGCAACTTCTTCATTTTGACCTGCTTCAACTTCTTCTATTCCACTCGTTGGTCTTGTTTTGATTGCAGCACACCAACCTTGTTTGCTTCTGACAGTTGATGGATAAAGAACATAATACATTTGTCTTACATTATGGGCCAGGGCAAATGGATCAAACCGTGGATATCTTTTGCTCATTCGAATGTCTACAGTATTGGATATCAAATTGATTTTAGTTCCTCTGCTAGATGGATCAAACCACTTACAGTAAAACAACACCATTTTTTTTCGCATAATCTAGGAACGTGTAGTCAATTTCATAAATATGCTCAATTATGCCATAGAAATCTTCTACTACACCACTATCAGAGACACTTTTCATACAAACTCCACTATTAATTGTTTCTTTTCCTTCAGTCCAAGATTCAGTGTGAAATTTGTATCCATTGATGTAATAGGTGTGCCATTCTTTGAAACTTCTACTTGGGCCCATAGATAAGTGCCTTAAGTGGATGTTGATAGGAGTTTGTTCTTCCAGATGCACTTGTTGTTGAAACCATAATGGGAAATTTGAATATATATCATCAGATGATTGTCCCGTATTTAAAAATGCCCTGATCGATGACCATATATATGGTGAATATCATTTTAATCATATAATAAAATATAATTATTTAATAAGAAGAGGAATTTGAAACGTACTCAATGTATGGTTTAACTTCAGTGCAATTAATCAAAATGTGAACATGTGCCGCATTAAATACTTTGTCGCTTGGCTAGAAAATCGGAAAATCCCTACAAGCATGATGACCAGACAAGCAAAAAACTGATAAAGCATGTGGATGACGTAAAACACTATCAGTAGCGTTTCTTCCGTTAACTGGTGACAATGTTTCATTGTTGAAATAATGAGAACAAAAGTGTGTTGTTTCACGGTGTAGGTAAGATGAACAAATTGAGCCCTCAACTCTAGCTTTGTTTTTCACCGACCGTTTTGAATAACCCATGAACCTATAATATACAAAGAGATGTACAATAAGCTCCATGTATATATATATAAGTTGAAGTATATTGAAATTAAAGAGATGTATGTATATATATATATATATCACCTTTCAAATGGATACATCCATCTATACTGAACTGGTCCACCAAGCCTAGCTTCACTTGCAAGATGCACTGAGAGATGCTCCATCGAATCAAAAAACCCAGGAGGAAATACTTTCTCCAACTTACATAGAATGATCGGAATGTCATTTTCCATCTTGATCAGATCTTTATCAATGAGTGTTGAAGAACACAAATTCTTGAAATATTGACTCACTTCAATAAGTAGGTTCAATACATGTGTCGGTAAAGCACTAAAGGCAATAGGAAGTAAACACTCTAAAAATATATGACAATCATGATTTTTCATCCCATGCATCCTCCCATTTTCCACATCAGCACATCTTGCCAAATTAGAACAATAACCGTCAGGTGTCTTCAGCTCTTTGATCCAACGATAAACAGATTTGGCTTCATCAGTAGATAAAGTGTAATTCGTACGAGGTTTTAGGGTCTTGCCGTTTTGTTCCACCAACAACAAATCTGGCCGTTTGCAATATATACCTATATCTTTTCTTGCTTTGTCATTATCTTTTGTTTTCCCTTTCACATTCATCACAGTTTTAAAGATGTTGTCAAAGAAATTTTTATCAATATGCATAACATCGAGATTATGTCTCAAAAGATTATCTTTCCAATACGGTAGATCCCAAAAAATACATCTTTTTGTCCAATTGTGCCATTGTCCATAACCTTGTGGTTTACAAGCCATACCATTAACAACATGTACCTTTGGCATATCTTTTACTTTATTCCAAATTTGTTCTGATGTCAATTTAAGCGGGGATCCTAGACTTTCTGCATAGCCCTTCATAAATTTAGCTTTGTTCCTTCTAAATGCATGATCAGCAGGTAAAAACCTACGATGCGAGTCAAACCACGATGCCTTTCCACCAAATTTTAAAGTAAATGCTTTTGCATCTTCCATACAAATAGGACAAGCTAGTTTACCATGGGTGCCCCATCCTGAGAACATCCCATAAGCGGGGAAATCATTAATGGTCCACATCAATGCAGCTCTCATCATAAAATTTTCTCTCCGAGCAATATCATATGTCAAGACACCATTCCACAACCTTTTCAAATCATCAATCAAAGGTTGTAAATAAATATCAATACCATTTGTAGGATTAGAAGGACCTGGTATCACAACAGCTAAGAACATATAAGGTTTAGACATACACATATCAAGAGGAAGATTGTAAGGAGTAACAATAACCGGCCAACAAGAATAAGGAGTAGACGATGCTTGTATGTAAGGAGTAAATCCATCCGAGGATAATCCAAGTCTTACATTGCGTGGATCTGACGCAAAATCAGGATGTATTTGATCAAAGTGTTTCCATGCCTGACCATCAGACGGATGTCGCAACTCGCCTGAATTTCTTCTATTCTCATAATGCCACGTCATCTTTCCTGCAGTTTGTATTGATGCAAACAATCTTTGCAATCTTGATACAATAAGGAGGTAAAACATTGCTTTCCTTGGAATTGATTTTCCCCTACTTACCCTTGAGTTATTCCTTTGGTGATACCTTGGTTCTTGACAAAACTTGCATTCAACTAAGTTTGCATCATTCATACCAAATTCATTGTCATAATACAACATGCAACCTTTAACACAACAATCAATCCTCTTGACACCTAATCCTAACTTTGACACTAACCGTTTCGCATTGTAATAACTTTGCGGCAAACCATCTCTAACAGGTGTTGTGTCTAGCATCATTTTAGTTATCAAATCCAAAGCTAAATCAGGAACATGAAATTGAGACTTTAGACCTAACAGTCTAATACACATTGATAACTTTAAGTTTGAAGAACCTTCAAACAATGGTTTATTTGTCTATTTCAAAAGACCATAAAATCTCTGAGCTTCTTCATTGGGAAGTCCATCGGTATCATCATGTCGATCTTCATTGAATGACAAATTAACCCCAACAGCATCCGAGATCATATCATTCATCGCCTCAAAGTGTTGATAGTTATAATAATCTATACCTAACATGTTAGTACTACTTGAAGGACCTATTTTATAATTCTCCAAAGATGTACTAGTATTAGGCGCCGCCGGAGACTCTTCTCCATGATTAGTCCAAATCCAGTAGTTAGGCATAAATCCGTCTGCATACAAATGCACTCTTATTTCATCTTCACTTTTAAACTGTCTACATCGACATAAACAACATGGACATCTCATTCCCCCTTCATCTTGGACAATTTTTTGCACTCTCGCAAAATTGAGAAAGTCTTCGACCTTGTTAGCAAAACGTTGTATAAGACCCTTTCTTCCAGGAAAATTCCTATCGTACATCCAACTATGGTCTAAATCCATAGTTGCTTTATATATATATATATATATATATATATATATATATATATATATATATATCGATGTTTTATATATTAATTGCTTTATTTTTCAAAAGTATTATATATAAATTTTGACATATTTATATGTCAATTAGGGGAGCATGCATTTGCACACAATATAATTTATTATTATCAATACAATAAATATATATAAACCGAAATAAAATTTTAAATTATATATATATATATATATATATATATATATATATATATATATATATATATATTTACTAATCTAAATTTAAAATATATAAAATACTAACTTGATGCCGAGTAGCATCTGACTTCAAGCTTTCACTCACGTACGATGCTTGCAAGTCTTAGAAATGATTAACAAGCACTATAAAAATAAAAATCAATAACATTAATTAGTTATATCAAATTAAAAAATAAAATTATAAAATTACATATATAATATAATTTATACTTACCAAATTTAAATGAAGAGTAATTTTGTGTAGAGAGAAGGAGGAGAGAATAGTGAGAATGAGGTTTTAGAGAGAAGTTGGATGTGAAAAAAATGAAGTAGGAGGGTGAGAAATATATATAGTATTGGTCTTGAGCATTTGTGGCGGCCAAAGCAGCCACAATGCCAACGGCTATAAGGATTTTGTGGCGGCCTTTGCCGCCAGTAATGCCGACGTATATATTGCCTTTTGTGGCGGCCTTTGCCGCCAGTAATGCCAACGGATATGTCCAGTTGTGACGGCCTGAGCGGCCAGAAAAGCCAGCTGGATTGGGCGTCCTTTGTGGCGGCCTTTACAGCCACAAATGCCACGTGTCCATTCCTTTGTGGCGGTCTATGCAGCCACAAACGCCCTAGTCACATCAGTTCTTTGTGACGGATTTGGCCCTCACAAAATTCATTTTGTGGCTGTAAAAGCTCTCACAAAATCCTTAAATATTTAACTGGATTTTGTGACTGCCTAAGCCCTCACAAAATCACAATGTTGTGATTTTGTGAGGGCTTAGGCAGCCACAAAATCCAGTTAAATATTTAAAAATTTGTGAGGGCTTTTTCAGCCACAAATAAAGACCAATTTCAATATTGGCCTTTGTGAGAGCTTTTTCGGTCACTAATTTGTGAGGGTTTTATTCGGCCACAAAATATTTATAAAGTTGGCCACAAAATAGGGTTTTTCTTGTAGTGTATTCAAATAATATTGATATATTTATTTGTATTGTTTGACCGTTTCAGCCTCTACTACAACTTCAAATAAAATATTTTTAGTAATAAAAAATGTTAAGACACGACTCATAACTAAAATTGATAATTAATTTTTTATAAATAATTTAATTGTTTACAATGAAAAATGCATTGCTAGTTATTATAAATTTAATAATGTATAAATTTGATTTTTTAATACGTCGTCGAACACTACTTTTGTAAATAGCTATTGTGGTTATGTATCACACCTGCACTTCAGTTTTACTTGATACTGATCTTATTATGCATTCCCAAATTCTTCTACTCTTGACAAAGGAAGGGAAAATAGATAATTTTTAAGATCTAAATTTGAGAGGATGGAGATCATAAAAATACCTCTTTTATTTAGGGCTTCTCTTGTGGGTAACCTATCCTATCCTGCAATAGTTACACACCAAATACACATATTTTTTAAGGTGCTTTTCTTTTCCAAACAAAATTCAAGGCAAGCAAAATGTTGGGGTCCAGGTTAGCTTGCATCTAGCCTTAAACAATGCAATTGTAATGAATTTATTGGCAATCCATTGAACCTATTTGGTAACCAAGTTCACATGGTGTAGTTGTTGTCATTGAATTATTGGATCTTGCAAAAAACAAAAAGGATAAATGTTTGTGTTTGAAGGTGGACTTTGAAAAAGTATATAACACAAATAGTTGGGATTTCCTAGAATATATGCTGAAGAGGATGAGCTTTAACAATAAGTGGATGTTTTAGATGACAAGATGTATTAGAAACGGTAGTGTATAAGAACATCAAGAGCATGAATATAATGTATATTTTAATAAATTATGATAACTTTTGTTTATTTTAATTTTTTTTTAATAGTTCTCGGTTGTTTTTTTAATTTAGAATTTTAATAGTTTTAATTTAGATTTAGTTAATGTCATGTGTAAGTAATAAGTAAAAGTACTTTGTTTCCTTACATTTAGTTTATTTTAAAAACATATGATGTAAGTTCAATGTGAGCCAAGAGAATTGTGTCACTTATAGTCATTTAGAATTGCAAAAGTCTTGTTATAAGTAGACATTTGTGACCTAATTTAAGACAACTTTGAAATGAATTAGTGTTTTATATTAATGAGAATGTTAGTTGAGTTAGGTCTTCTCTTTGAGTTCTCGAATTAAAACTTGATTGAATTTTGTCAATGGTTTCTTTACCGTTGTAGCAATTCTTCATTGATTTATCAATCATCCATAGTTGTGACGCCTTCTCCATCATCTCAACCTAATTAATGTTTGTTTTCTTTGTTTTCCCTTTCTATTTTGCTACTTTGTTTCAAGAAAACTTGGTTAGATCTTCATTTCACGTGAAAGCAACTAAATCCACATCATTTGGTATTCATACTTTGTCACCAAATGATAATATTTGTCATTAATTTTTTTAAATTTCTCTACTTTGTGATCTTGAAATTCTTGAGGTTCTTGAAAATTTTGAAATTTTAGGTTCATATTCTCTCATTTTGATCCAACTGTTTGAACACTCTTAAATTGTTAGTTGATTATAGGTGCTATAATATGTGTGAGAATGTTTAGTTTGTTTGTTACTTGTTGCATTTGAGTGGAAATTTTTGAGTTCTAGGTTTCTATTTTGAAAAGAAAAAATTTTGAGCTTCCTCATCTTTTTCAATGGCAGTAGTTTGATCCAAAATTTCATTAGCATATTTGTTTTTCATATTATTTCTTTTATACATGTCTGATTCTGAAAATTCAAGAAGCTAAATTAATTAGAAAAGTGACAGGAATCCAAATGTGCAGAGACAAATATGAAAAGAGCATTACTATGAAAAAGTGATTCTACACAAAAACACTTTATCGGAAAATGCATTTTACCTATTAAAATATATTCATAATTGTTCAGATTGATACATCAATCATTTTTTGTGGGTACTTGTGGCCTCTATTAGACATTGCAAGATTAATTTTAGTATCTTACGTCTCACATATTCAAATCATGTGGTCCTTTAGTTTCAATCATTCTTGAGTTGTTTCTTTGTTAATATCCTTGTTGAGTGTGTCTTCTTTTGCTTATTATTTTCTTGTTTGTATTTCAATTCTCATTGTTTTATCTTAGAGTATTTCTTCATTGAATTCTTGTGTGCATAGGTTTTGTGGATTTGTTGTGTTGTGTTTGGGATTCATGGATTGTGATTCTTCCTAGGGTTCTTTTTTTTTTAGAACTTGAAATAGTATTTTGAGTAGAAAAAAGCAAAAGTGCACATCACAAAACATCCTAAGCCTAATTTGAGTGAAACATGAGTGACAAATTCAAGAGTTTAAACACTTTGTTGAGTGGAAAATAGGTCCTTTTATTTTGTTATTGATACATGAAACACTTTTAGGATCGTTCTAGGTTGGAAACTTACAGGTTGAAGCCAAAATCATGTTTGTTGGAAGACTCGTAACTCAAACTACCCAACTCAAAATCATGCAATTCTAAAACGAGGTGAAAGAAAATGTTTTGAAGCGCAACTTAAGTTGTTGAATCACTGAAAAAGACTACGTAAAACTCGAGATATGAATGTAGGTTATTGAAAATAAAAATTAGTGAAATTTGTGGATTAGGGTTCGATGTAAAGAAAATTAGGAATTATTATTCAACAAAGGAACCAACAATTGAATGGTGCCCAAATCTAAGGATTGATAAGTTGAAAAGAATGCCACAAGGATCAACATCTTTGATAAGTTCAAAGTGAATTTTTTCAGAAGCTCTGGAGAACAAAGCCTCACAAAATTACAATATGTTCCAAAATATGATTTGCATAAGCTAATCATTTGCCTTTTGTAGTGGCACCACCTTACAAGTTCTTTACATTTAGCCCAACTCAAGTTTTTACAATTAGACTCAAATGGACTTACTAAGTCAGTCTACTACTTTAATTAAAACTAATAATAAAATTTAATAACACATAAATGCATCATTCATTCTTTAATTTCTTCAGTTTGGATTACACAATTTAATATCTTGGGATTGAATTCCTCATGATTTGGACTTGTTTCAAATAAAGGGGCTATTAAGTGATTTAGAGTATTTCCTTCCTTTTCTGACCTTACTCTTGTCATTGGAGTTCCAAGACCTTGAATGTCCATTATGATTCCTTCCTTGGTATGTCCTCATGATTCCTTCATTGAACTAAATTTTCCCTCAAATTGAAATTTTCTTCACCTACATCATAAGGAGACAAATCAGTCCCATTAAAAGTAACACTAACAACATACTCACCTGAAAAGGTCTATTTTGTGTGAGTAGTTATTAGCATTACTAAGGAACATACGGGTATTTCCATTTAGTTTTTACAAGGTCTCTTTTATTTGAGTAGTTTTTACAAGGTCTCTTTTATTCCTACTCATTCTAACTGTTCTCTAACTATCTAACTAACTAATTAAGATATTAGTTAGTTAACTATCACATACACTTAGTATTTTAACTTAAATTACACAAAATTTCAATACCAAGAACGTTGTTGACTTATTCCGATCAATCTAGTTTTCCAGAACATTCCTAGTCTCTAAAAATTTTAACATAACATTATTGGTTTCTAACAGAAAACACTCTCTTTCAGGGCTATCTATATAATATAATAAATCAAGGATGATATTCTGGCAAGTTTAACAAATGTCACTTAATTAGAGTGTTTAGGTAAATATAAAATTTCTATTAATATAAATAATTTAGAAAGAAAAAAATAAAACACAACCACCTCATCGTGCAGTTTTTTTGAAAGAAAAAAATAAAACTTTCATTACATCACAATTTTTTACAGTTTTTTGAGGCATCCGTTGAAAAGTTATTGGCGAATTAAAAAATAAGAAAAATTATTGTATAGTCAATATATTGAGAGAAAAAAGAACATTTTTTATTGATAGTTGAAAGTTTATTTATGAATTAAAAAAATATACAATCAATTACACCACGATTTGACAATTTTTTGAAAGTAATGATTTTTCAAACACTGCTTTAACAACAACCGCTTCAAATTAATGAAGATTACATAAATTTAATTAAAAAATTAATTTTATTTTACAAATTGTTTTTGTGGCTTCAGAATTTTCTTCTCTTTCGTCGTCCTCTGTTTCTTCTTTTTCATCATCCTCTGTGAGTTTTTTCTTCTTCTTTCGCGTCCTCTGTTAAACGTATTTGCTCAATAATCTCTCATTTTTGGCGCCTCTCTTATAACTATCATTTATATTATCTCATCTATACACAATTCCCTTTTAATTTTCCTTTACCAAAGATTCCTTATTCATTTTTGAGTTTATCTTTATGCGATGTTTGAAGAAAAAAACTAGATTTTGTTGTTTCAATTTCTTCAAAAAGGAGTCATGGAATCTGATTGTTACAGTTGTGCGACTGTGGTTTCTGTCTGATTTGATCGTGATTCTGATGATAACAACCCTCTTCAAAGGGGATTCATGGAAGTCGTTGATGACAATGATGGAGTCAATTCAAATAATGTGAAAAATGTCAAAATTGAGAAGGAATGAGAATCAAGTTTCATACAAACATAAACTTTTATTTTTTTGTTTTGAATTAAACTGTGGTAGCCTTTGTTTTGGCTGAACTTTGTTAGTTTTGCAATGTTATATTCTTACATTAACTTTCTATCAATTTTCATTTATGAATATTTGCATGTTATGTTTGTTTGGATATGGATTTACTATTTTGTTTTTGATTTTCAATGGTTACATTTCAATTTTACTAATGTACTATACATTTTACATTATAAATTTATCGTTAAACATCATGCAAATTCAAAGGAATTCATGAAGACTACAGTTGCCAAAATCAACAATTTTGAATGATTCATGAAAGATTTGATTCATGAAGACTAACATGCAAATTCAAAATAAAAGATAATCATAGTTTTTATATGTAAAATTGTAATTGTTTTTTTTTAATGGGAAGATTATTTACCTTTGGTATTTAAGCTACAACAAGTAGTACAAGAATATTTCGTCACTTGATACAATGAAGCAAAATTTAGATAAATTTTTAAATGTCATGTATTTCATATAGTTACACACTATGTTGAGTAATAAAAATAAAAATTTGTTATTCAGTTACTTACTCATATTTAATTAAGAGTGGTTTGTATTTGAAGTGACTTGTATTTAGTTTACTTTACCGTTAGACGAAATTTATTTTACAGTTAGATTTTTTTATTATAAGTTATTTATTTTTTGTGTATGAGATTAAATTGATGATAAAATTCAAAGTATGTCTACAATGCCAATGGCAATGAAATGTATGAGAATTCATATATATATAATTTAATATAATAATATATTCATGAAAATCATAAATTGTCTTCGTGGGACGCACAAATTACACACTAGGATATATTGAAAATGAGGTATCATGTCATTAAGAGATGTTCCACTCCTAACGTGAAAATGTGGAAGTTTTTGTTGGAATTCAATTATGAGTGATTAGTCCCACATTGACTAGGAATTGAGGAAATATTGGAAATATAAGGAGAATGACCCATAAACCTAATGCCTTAAGGTTTTGGGTTGAGATGTGGTGTTTAGGTCTCTTAAGAATCCTTAATGTTTAGCCCATTTCGGATTCGCGCTCCCCCGGTCTCTCCAACAATTGGTATCAGAGTCTGGTTGAAGGGCTATTTGACTTGCTTGAAGGATGGAGGAAAATATGAATATAAAGATGTATGCTTGAATGGTACTAATTATCATTTGTGGAACGACAAGATGAAAGATTTGTTATTTGTGAAGTAAATGCATCTTCCTATTTTTTTCTAAAAATTTGGTTGATAAAACTACGGAAGAATTGGATTTTGAACATCAACAGGTATGTGGTTTTGTTAGACAATATGTAGAAGATAATTTTTATAATCATATTGCTAATGAGACAAATGCAAAAACTATGTGGGATAAGATAGAGACTTTATTTGCCTCTAAATTAGGGAATAATAAATTATTCTTACAGAATAGTTTCATAAGTTTGAAGTATAAGGAGGGAACATCTATTTCGGACCACTTGAGTGAATTTCAGGGGCTCCTTGATCAAATGTCTGGAATAGGTATCAAGTTTGATGATGAACTATTGGGACTATTTTTACTATTATCTTTACCAGAGTGTTGGGAGACATTTCGGGTTTCTATAACGAGTTCAGCTCCTAATGGTGTTGTTTCTTTGGAAACGACTAAGGGTGGTGTTTTGAATGAGGAGATGAGAAGGAAGGCACATGGTTCTTCATCTCAATCTGAAGTTATTGTCACTAGAAATAAGGGAGAAGTCAGAAAAAAGAATTGAAGGATGGTAGAGAAAATAGCAGAAGCAAGTCCAAGTCTAGATACAAAAATGTGGAGTTTCATTATTGTCATAGAACATGGCACATACAGAAGAATTGTTTTATGTAGAAAAAAGAGAACAAAGGCAAGAAGGGTAAGCATAAACAAAGGGATCGTGGTGATGATCGTGTTACTAATGCTACTAGTGATGATCTTGTTATTCTCCGTGACTATGAGTCAATTAATTTTGTATCTGATGAGAGCATGTGGATAGTTGATAGTGGTGTTACACTACATGTTACACCGAGGAAGGAGTTTTTTACATCTTACACTTCAGCTGACTTTGGAGTTTTGAAGATGTGTAATGATGGTGTATCTAAGGTAATTGGAGTTGGTGATGTATGCTTGCAAACCAACAAAGGAATGCAACTGTTGCTTAAAGGAGTCAAATATGCTCCAGATGTTCGCTTCAATTTGATCTCTATGCATATGCTTGATGAAAGTGGTCTCGATAATCATTTTGCTTCTGGAAAGTGGAAACTCAATAAAGGTAACTTGGTTGTGGCTAGAGGGGAGAAGATTAGTAAATTGTATTGGACAAAAGCTTTGGTTTCAAAAGACAGTGTGAATGTCGTGGATATGGAATCATCTTTGTGGCACCGAAGGCTTAGCCATATTAGTGAAAAAAGGGGCTAAATTTCTTAGCTAGAAAGGATGTGCTTCCAAGATTAAAGAATGTAGATTTTGAGAAATGTTCTCACTACATGATTGGTAAATAGACTACAGTATCCTTCAAAAGGCATCTTGCCTCTAGAAAGTCAGAGTTACTTCAGTTGGTGCATTCTGACGTCTGTGGCCCTTTAAAGGTAAAATCTTTTAGTGGTGTACTTTATTTTGTTACTTTTATTGATGACTGTTCCAGGAAAGTATGGGTTTATGTTCTAAAGTCAAAAGACCAAGTGTTGGAGAAATTCAAACAATTTCATGCTTTGGTTGAGAGGCAAACAAACAAGAAGCTAAAATGTGTTCGTATTGACAACGGTGGTGAGTATTGTGGACCCTTTGATGTCTATTGCAAACAGCAGAGTATAGCACATGAAAAGACTCCTCCTAAAACTCCTCAGTTGAATGGTTTGGCAGAGAGGATGAATCAGACACTTGTTGAGAGAGTGAGTTGTATGCTCTCTGAAGCTAAGTTTCCTAAACATTATTGGGGTGAGGCATTGTACACGGCGGTGCATGTTATTAATCTTACTCCTACTGTGGCTTTGAATAGTGAGGTGCCAAACAAGGTATGGTTTGGCAAGAATGTCAAGTATGATCACTTGAGAGTCTTTGGTTGCAAGACTTTTATGCATGTTGTGAAGGATGAAAGATCCAAGTTGGATGCAAAATCAAAGCAGTGTATCTTCATTAGTTATGGTGAGGATGAATTTAGCTACAAATTGTATGATCCTATAAACAAAAAGGTTATCAAAAGTCGTGATGTAGTGTTCATGGAAGACCAAACTATTGAAGACATTGATAAAGTGGAAAAGACTACACTTGAGAGAAGTTACGTCTTAGCTAATGGTGATCCAATTCGGTCACCTGTTCCTAATTTGGATACTAATGATGGTAACGTTGAGAATGATGAGTCACATGATTATGTTGATGATCATCAACTTCAAAATGAGAAAATATTCCAACTAGTGAAGATCATGAATTGTCACATGATGAGAATCTTAGTGATGCTTCTAAATCATCTATAACCCAACTTAGGATGTCTAAGAGGCAGAGACAACCGTCTACAAGGTATGGTTCTGACGAGTATGTTTATTTGACTGATGAAGGGGAACATGAGTGTTTTCAAGAGGCCATGGAGAGTGAAGAAAGTCAAAAGTGGTTGGATGCAATGCATGATGAGATGAAATCCTTGCATGATAATCACACTTATGATTTGGTGAAATTTCCAAAAGGAAAAAGGGCTTTGGAAAACAAGTGGATCTATAGAGTGAAAATAGAGAGTAACTCAAGGTCTCCGAGGTATAAAGCCAGATTAGTGGTGAAAGGTTTCCGTCAAAGAAAGGGTGTTGATTGTAATGAGATTTTCTCACCTGTGGTAAAAATGTCATCAATTAGAACCGTGTTGAGTTTGGCAGCTACTCTTGACTTACAGGTAGAACAAATGGATGTAAAAACGACTATCCTTCATGGTGATTTGGAGGAAGAAATTTACATGAAGCAACCTGATGGTTTTCTTGTTGAAGGCAAGGAATACTATGTGTGTAGACTAAAAAAGAGTTTATACGGTTTGAAGCAAGCTCCAAGGCAGTGGTACAAAAAGTTTGAGTCTGTTATGTATGACCAAGGATAGATGAAGACTAGGGATGTGCATGGTTGATTTTTTTAAAAAACCAAACCATATCCATTTTAAAACCAATATATGGATTTAGATTTATAACCAAATCTATTATTTGGTTTAAAACCGGTTATAAAACCAATTGTAAAATTGGTTATGGTTAAATAACCGGTTTATAATTAAGCAACCGATTTTGAAAATTTTAATTTTAAAATCGATTTTTTTTTTCAAAATCGATTAAAGTTTGATTATTTTTTGAAAAATCATTTTTTCATAGTTTAATAATTGGTTATTTAAAGAAATTGATTTTTTTGATAAATTTTTTTAAAATTTTTCTCATCAAATTTTTTGAGAAAAAATTCAATATAAAATTTTTTTGAGAAAAAAAAAGTTTTTTTATTTTTTTATTTTTTTCCGATACTTTTTCGAAAAAAAATAAATTTCAAAATTTTTTCAAGAAATAAAATATCAAAATTAACAAAATATTGGTAGTGGATAAAAATCAAATCCAAATATAAAACATAAGTGGTTATCCAACCGGATTATAACCATATATTTTTAACCGGATTTTTAAAATGGATTTGGATTCGGTTTTGAATTTGGGCCTTATAACCGGATTTTTTGCACAACCCTAATGAAGACTACTTCTGACCATTGTGTATTTGTTAGAAAAATTTTCTAACAATGATTTCATTATCCTGTTATTATATGTTGACGACATACTTATTGGTGGGAAAAACATTTCCAAGATTGACAGGTTAAAGAAGTAGTTGGGCGAGTCCTTTGCCATGAAAGATATGGGAGCATCTAAACAAATTCTTGGCATAAGAATCATGTGTGACAGAAAGGAGAAGAAACTTTGGATGTCACAAGAACACTATATTGAGAGAGTGTTGCAAAGGTTTCAAATGGAAAACTCCAAGGTTGTAAGTACTCATCTTGCTGCTCACTTTAAGTTGAGTTCTAAACAAAGTCCTTCTAGTGAAGTTCAGAAAAGAGACATGGAACGAGTTCCTTATGCTTTTGTTGTGGGTATTTTGATGTATGCAATGGTGTGTATAAGACCAGATATTGCGCATGTTGTTGGTACAGTTAGTAAATTTTTGTCAAATCCAGGTAGAGAGCATTGGAATGCTGTAAAATGGATTTTGAGGTATCTTCGTGGTACTACATGTATGAGGCTTTGCTTTGGAGGTGATAAACCTATTTTGGTGGGGTACTCCGACTCTGATATGGTTGGAGATATTGACTCGAGAAAGTCAACTTCAGGCTACATGATTAAATTTGCAGATGGAGTTGTGGCTTGACAGTCTGGATTACAGAAATGTGTAGCATTGTCCACAACTGAGGCAGAGTTCATTGCCATTACTGAAGCATGCAAAGAGTTGATTTGGTTGAAGAAATTCTTGCAGGAGCTTGGGTTTATTCATGACAAATATGTATTATTTGTCGATAGTCAAAGTGCTATTCAGCTTGGTAAGAATTCGACGTTTCATAGCAGGTCCAAACACATTGATGTGAGGTATCATTGGATACGTGATGTTTTGGAAGCTAAGTTGTTGGAATTGACTAAAGTTCATACTGATTATAATGGTTCTGATATGACGACTAAAGCATTACCAAGAGAGAAGTTTGAAATTTGTTGTGATATCGCCGATCTGACAATTATCTCCACACAATTGTGATAGAGAGATATGTTGGGTATTGGGCTCCCTTCCTATGTGGAGAAAGTCCCAAATATTGTAGTCCATGTGTCTCACTTATTTAAGTGGAGAGTGGTCTAATTAGGGCTATACGAGAAAGACTATTTTGATAAAAAAGACAATCACAAAAGAGAAAAGAGAGGAGTAACCCTATTTTCAATTTTGTTAAATCAGTCTCAGAAAAACATCGATTGCGCATTCGTTAACCGTTGGATCATGGTGATTTTTGGACAGCAGGTTCGCAACATTCACTTCTCCGTTTTCAACGGTCGGATCGGCGACAAGATGTTCAGAGAGGGAGAAAACATGCTCACACAGCAGCAGGTTTTTGGTGTTTTCTTCTTCTTCTTCTTGTTTTTCATTTGTAGGCTTTATTGTTTTGTTGTTTTTGCTGGTTGTAGGTACACTTTGTGCATCAATTTTAGACTCTCTTGTATCCTTATTTGATTATAGTGGATCTATTTCTTTGGTCTGAACGACCCGTGGTTTTTTACCCTTTCATTGAGCGGTTTTCCACGTTAAAATATCGGAGTTTATTACGTCTTTTATTTTGATTAATTTGCTGCAATATATTTGTTGTTACTCCTCACGGGTTCTTGCAAGTTAGGGGAATTTTATATCCGCTGTGTATTGTGTTTTTGTGTTTATTCTCCATCAGAGTGGTATCAAAGTCTGGTTTGGCCTGATGGAGGAACAAAAAAAAAAGACTTGGATCAAGTGAATCAAGTCTAGTGGTAGAAAAAAAAAGACTTGGATCAAGTGGGTCAAATCTAGTGGTGAGAACTCATAATTGAAGGGGAGATTGTTGGAATTCAATTATGAATGGTTAGTCCGATATTGGCTAGGAATTGAGGAAATATTGGATATATAAGGAGAATAATCCATAAACCTAATGCCTTAAGGTTTTGGGTTGAGATGTGGTACCTAGGTCTCACACGAAGGTAATAAGGCGACTCATATGATATCTTTGATGGATGCTAATGGTCCATTCCTCATCTTTGGACTACTTCCTCTCCTGCTGCACTCGGGATAGAGTTGATAAAATATAGAAATATAGCTTGTTATGATCTCCTTGTCAAAGTGTTATCGGTAGTGACTTGTCACTTGTAGGCATTTCTATTTTTGAAGGGAAAATTGATTTTTGGTGCTAGTTCTATCAGTTTGAGCTCGCTGGTCGGTTGTTGATTGTGGTCTGCTAATAGACCCATTCTTATGAAGTGTTGCAGGTGTGCGGTTGTATTCGATTATTGTTGCCTTGATGATTGGGTGATGGTGGTAACTGTTTGTTCTTTCTACGGGATGCTTTGAATTGTTTGAAGTTGGGCAATGAAGCTGGTAATTATGTGGCTCTAGTTGATACCTCTACTTGAAGTGGGTGGCTTTTGGACCGACTTTAATTTCCTTGCTATTGTGTCAGGCGTGTTAATATTTTGCCTTATAATTCTACTTTTTTGAGTTATTAGATTACTAAGTTTGGCTAGTGGTATGTAATTGAATTGGAATCTTGTTTTGTATTATATATCAAGAAATATGTAAATATGTTACCTCTGTGTAGGGTTAATGTTTTGTTTTATTAGTCTCTTATAAGTGGAACCACAAATTAGGGTTGGACAACGGGCGAGTAAGTACAGCTACGGGTGGTGTTCTAAGGCCCATTTTCGACCATTTAAAAATAGGGTTTGTGTGGGTCTCAGATCTCGGGTTATGCAGGTTTCCAGGTAGGTCGATTCAGGTTGAACTATTATTGGGCACTTTTAAAATTTTCAAGTTCTAACTTTTTTTTTGTAAAATTGAATGCATATACTTGAAATACTTTTTTTTTGTAGGTCTTCAAACACTACTGACCTATTAAACTGTCATGACCCGAAAACTGAACATTGTGACCGACACACAAGCTACACTCCTAGCCTAACAAGCCTATCAACGAACTTCACAAATAAGCAATTAAATAGTTACAAATAACCATTTATAAAATATATATAATTTTTCTCGAAATTTCAACAGAGTATGCTCTGTAACTTCAACGTTTCCAAATTTATAAAATTCTTGTTTAAAAGTTTAGCTCAATTATAATTTAAAGAGCATGATCTAAATATTTAATACATTTTCCAAATAGCTTTCTAAACTCAAAATAGCTGCAAAATACATCATAACTCAACAGACTTTACAAAGGGCCCTCGATCAAAAAGGCCTACCAAAAAATGATTGAGACTTGAATCTACTAACAGCTTGCTACTCAACTGCCTATGAATTTAAAAAAATGAACAACATGAAGGTGTAAGTCACAAAGACTTAGTGAGGAGACAACAATCACCACCGACCAGAACAGAAACACAGAAAGGCACGAGTAATTATTTTACAATCTTGTGGGAATTATGTTAAACAATGCTATCTAAAATATAGATAATTCTCAAGTAAAGTATACACATGATAAAATTATTAAACTTATAATTTAATCGTTCAGATAGAAATATTTAAAATGCAATTCATACAGAAATGAAATCAAAATGAATAAACTCAAAAATATCATAAAAAAATCAAACAAGTAAAAACATAAATTTTTGGGAACCAAGAGGTAGCTACATCTCATTGATAGCCCTCTCCTCCTAAGGATGGTCTTTCGCTTAGGAGCGGCTCCATATAATGGATAGCCCTCTTCTCTCAATCTCGCAACACATCATCACACATCAATTAGGAAGCTCACATCTTGTTGATAGCCTTCTCCATCTACGGATAACATCTCTCGTAGGGGAAACTTCATCTAACGAGTAACTCTCCCTAATCAAAACGATGTAACTAGGTGCATCTATCGCCACTAATGATTTCATAATTATAACAACGATTTCCAAAACACATATTTAAAAATCATCTTTCATTTTATCGTAACTCATGGAAAACATATTCAGCTGTATAAAAATTCAATATTTAAATACTTTATAACTCATAAATAAATCAAACTACTAACATATTATATATCAAAGACCATGAAAATAAATCAAGGATGAAATCGAGAAAAGTTCAAAGGTTGTTTTCCCCAATTTTTTTAATAAATACTTTAACCTAAAAACAAGTAAAATAATAAATATAGCATAATAAAAATATGACAATGATCGTCGTCTACTCACAACTATGGAGAACCGCCTAAGTTTTTTCTCCAACAACTCTCAGATTAGCAGGCAGGACCTTAGATAACAAATCTAAGTATCAAAAATATTCTCAAGACTTTCTAGAAAATTATTCTAAAGTTTAGCTAACTCTAGAAAATTATAAAATAATAAAAAAATAAAAAAAACCCTGTAAATCTACTTTAAACACAAAAATAAGATGTTTAACAAAAACTTCATTTTTTTTCTAGAGATTCATACTAGCATTAGAGTTGTGTATTTATATCAAAGAGTACCAATGAACACCTTTTAAAGAATGGTTACTCTTCTCCTTCCTTAACTCATTATCCCTAACCCCAAAATCCTAACCAAGGGCATTTGTAGGAGTATGAAAAGTTATGATTTTGGAGATGTTAAATTTATTTTAAGGATTGAGGATTTATATGTGCAATTTGTATTGTAGAGTGAGAGGAATCCAAAAAAACAAAAACAAACAAAAAAATGGGGGAGAGGGGTTGGTGTTTCTGTCGATATCTCTTTGAGCTTAAACATCTTAGTTGGCGATCTAATATAGCTACCAGATGCTCAACGTATGATAGACTCTCATCTAACTGCACATCTTCATGGTTAATTACATTAGAAGGCTCATGAAGATACTTCTGAAGTATAAAAATATGAAAGACTAGATGAAATCCTGAGAGATCTGGTGGAAGTGTCAAACGGTACGCTACCATTCCGCTCCTCTCTAAAATTTCAAATGGTCCAATGAACCTTGGACTTAGTTTTCCCTTTTTACCAAACCACAAAACCTCTTTCATTGGTGAAACACGTAGGAATACATGTTCTCCCACTGAAAACTCCAAGGGACAACGCCTCTTATCAAAATAAGATTTTTGTCTACTTTGAGTTGTCACTAAGCGATCTCAAATAAATTTATCCTTTTCAATGGCATCTTGAATTAACTTTAGACCGAGTAGTTTAGCTTCTCCAACTTCAAACCATCTTATCGGAGACCTACATCGTTTTTCATACAAAATCTCAAAAGGAGCCATATGAATACTAAATTGATAACTATTATTGTATGCAACTTTCATCAAGGACAAATGTTGATCCCAACTATCTCTAAGATCTAGAACATAGGAAAAAAACATATCTTCCAATATTTGTATAGTTCTTTCAGACTGTCTATTTGTTTGAGGATGAAAAGTCGTGCTAAGCTTCAAACGAGTTCCTAATGAAGTTTGGAATGTCGTTTAAAATTGAGCAGTAAATTAGGCCCCACAGTCATAAATAATAGACATTGGTACACCATACAAAGAGACAATTTATTCTAAATAAAGTTTAGCATATTGAGATGCAGTATAAGTAGTCTTCACAGGCAAGAAATGTGCAGATTTGGTCAATCGATCTATAATCACCCACACCAAGTCATACCCCTTTTGAGTTTGTGGCAATTTTGTGACAAAATTCATAGTAATGCCTTCCCACTTCCATTGAGGTATTTCAACAGGGTGAAGTAACCCTAAAGGCTTTTGGTGTTCAACCTTTACTTATTGACACACTAAGCACTTAGAGACAAAATATGCTATGTCTCTCTTTATCCTTTCCCACCAATACAATTCTCTCAAGTGTTGATACATCTTATTAGAAGAATAGTATAAGAAGAATGATGAGTCTCGTCTAAAATTTTCCTCCTTAAGCCACCAACATTTGGAACACACAATCAAGACTTCAACCTCAACACACCATCAGAATCAACTGAAAAGTCCAAAATTTTACCATTATGAATATTCTTTACCATATTCACCAAGTATGAGTCTTAACTTTGAGCTTCCTTGATATCATCAACTCTGGTTGGATAAATTTGTATATGGGATAAAAATAACGTTGAATGATCAAGTTCAAATTGAACTTCACTTTCAACAATTTCTTGAAATTCTTTAGCTATTGGCCTCTTTACCTTAAAGAGTATCAATGAACACCTTTCAAAGAATGGTTACTCTTTTCCTTCCTTAACTCACTAACTCTAACCCCAAAATCTTAACCAAGAGCATTTGTAGGAGTATGAAAAGTTATGTTTTTGGAGATGTTAAATTCATTTTAAGTGTTGAGGGTTTATGTGTGCAATTTGTGTTGTGGAGTGAGAAGAAGCAAGGAGAAAAAAACAAAAAACAAAAAAACAAAAATGGAGGGAAGGGTTGGTGTTTCTGCCGAGAGAGAGAGAAGAAGGAGGGGAAAGTGTAGTGGAAAATGAAGTGGAGTTGATTTGGTTTTATTTATTTATTAATAATAATAATAATTAAAACGGTGTGTTTCATAATCATTAATAAGCATTTTTATGTTTTAAGTTGTTAATTTTACCCAAATAAATTGTTTATTAATTCATTCTATTTTAGACTATTTTTGTTCCATTTTTTCCTTTGAGCATTGAACTTGTAAACTATACAAAATAGTATCCTTTTAACTTAGTCTAATTTAGTCTCACTTTAAAAATGATTATTTATCTTTCAAATTTATTTTGTCTCATTTTTACCTTGCTAATGAGCTTTGCAAAATAAAACATGACACCATACATCAACAACACAAGATTTAAGCTTTAAATTGTACAACTTATCAATTTAAATTCAAAAGTAAAATATTAAATTCTTCAAAAATTGTGATTTGCTTCAACCATCAACATAAAACATATTTAAAATTGGAATTCAAGTTACTTTGAAAGAAAACATATTGAAAAATAATTATGAAGACCATAATATCTCTTTATTTAGGAAACAAAGAAATCTTAGGACCAAATTAGAAGGATTCAAGATTAAAAACTATATCAACTTAT
The DNA here is from genome assembly GCA_037974775.1 of Cicer pinnatifidum. Lineage (NCBI taxonomy): Eukaryota > Viridiplantae > Streptophyta > Magnoliopsida > Fabales > Fabaceae > Cicer > Cicer pinnatifidum. Next base: position 32,550,113 of record JBBPBR010000007.1, on the reverse strand, counting down.
TATTATCATTATTATATATGTAATTTCTATTCAAAAAAACTATTCCATCTATATAGACATTTAAAAAAAAAACATAAAATCCATACATTGAAAAAACAAGAAAGTCTTAAACACGACTCTAATCAATAGCACTAAACAACATCTTAAACATGACTCTAATCAGTAGCACTAAACAAGAAAACATAAATGGTGAAAACAAAAAACCAAAATCCAAAAACCCTAAATCTTATACCAAAACACATAAACCCTAAGACTTTAAAGCCCATATACCCTAAGTAATAAGACATCGTAACCCTAAAAATATCAATAAGCATAAAAGACTTAACAATATTGTGTTGATGTGTGACTGTAACCCTTCACTCCATTAAGTTTGTCTGATTACAAATTTTTGAAATGAAAAATAAAAATACATATCAGTCAAATATGTTGCTCGAAAAGAAATCACTAATTTTGAAGGTAAAAAAAAATCACTAAAAAAACGAGTAAGTTATCTTACCATGAAATCAAGACGATTAAGGATGCAAAAACGAGAGACACGAGGAGAACTGAACAGACAAGAGAAGTGATAACAGAGAGCTTGGTTCTCTTTGAAAGTGGAAAAGATGGCAGGGAAGAAGTGTTAGTAGGCGTCGGTATGAGCTTTTTGGGCCTCAGACCGATCGGTTTCATGCGGGACTGCAATTCTTGTCCACCCTACCACAAATACTAGGAGTGCTCACAATGTCACTTTGTGTTCATTGTTTAATCTTTCTAGTGTATATTATTAGTTGGGTAAATTCTAAATTGTATTTGGACTGATTGTACTTCAAGTTGGGCTGTTGGGTTGTTCTCTCTTGAGGTCCATTATGCTTTCTAATTAATTTTCATTTGACCGGAAAAAACAAAAGAAGAAAGGTGTTGAGAAATTGAAAGATGGACGCTAGTAAGCGTTAATTAACATGTCAAAAAAAAAATTTCCTCCATTACTTGGTTCGATTTGAAGAGAAAATTAAAGTAGCCTTGTGTAAATTTGGAGGAAAAAAATTACACGAATTTATATTAAACTTGGTAATGCTTACATGAACACGCCAACACTCAATTTCATTATATAACATATTGAACAGTAATCAACTGCTTGTATTGCTGAGTGCTCACTAATAAGTATTTGGATACACTATCAACACATGACAATATAATTTCTCTCTCCAATTAAAGATAAACTGCTCTCTTCGAGTAAAGAAAAACTGCAAAACGTATACGATATGCTGAATCCATTTACAAGTTTGCCAATTACCAATTCAATATTAAACCATCTGCCTGATGACAAATATTCCACTATCTTACTGCTTTGGGTTGAGCTTAAGGGAAGCACTGCAGAAATTCCAAAACAAACATAAACTTCTAAACAAAATGAGGTTAGTTTGTAAAAGTGAAAAAGAAACCAAATTCAAGTGACTCTTCTTACCTGTTGATACAGTAACGCTTTCCTGTGGGTGGAGGACCATCATCAAACACATGACCAAGATGGGCATCACAAACAGCACAAACTACTTCCTGACGGGGCATGAATATAATTGACAAATCTAGCTTTGATTTCACATTGTTACCGATTGGTTTGTAATAAGATGGCCATCCAGTTCCACTATTAAACTTGGTAGATGATCTGAGAAACAAAATAAGTGAATCAGTTGAAGATGAAATATTTGGTTCAACAAATACATACATGTGATGTATGTATATATGCGCAAGCACACGGACGTGTATTATACATATACATGCATACATAAAGTACTTACTCAAATAAGGGTGTGTCACAGCATATGCAATGGTAAGACCCCTCAGTTTTGGTATTCCAGTACTCGCTAAAATGAATCAGAAAAATAGTTAAATACAATAAACAGTAGCATCAGCCTTAATGAAATCCTATCAAAATATCTAACCAGCAATGTACCACAATAATTTATCACTTTACAGCACGGTATAAAAATAAACTTTAGACACAAGAATATGTAGCATGATTTCTTACCTTGCCCTGAAACATTTAGACACCGATTAATATTAAAGCCAAATACACACTAAACTTACTAAAGCAAAAATGGTTCAGCATCCAATTAAAGTAAATAAAACTTATGAACAACTAAAATCAATGAGGTGCTATCAAACACCCATCTTTTAAACGTGGCATCAAGTAAATGAAATAATCTCAACAAGTACATAAAATTGTTTAATCAATTATATGCAGCACCATGTTCTTTACTGTAAAATAAATTTGGTGAACCGAATTAACATAATAATTATAAATCCCAATTAAATGAAATATTAGGCATAATAATCAAGGGAAGTTAGTAATTGAGAGTAACAAGCAATTCAAAAGTCGTGGTAACATGACTTTGAAGCACCAACACAGACATGAACACGAAACCGGCACCGGTAATAATCTGAGAAAATTGAAGTGACTGAAAATCATTACACATGTCAGTGTCGGACGTGACAAACATTCAAACAAAACTTTTAATCTGAATTATAAAACAAATTGCAAACGACACCCAGGACTACGAAGCCTAATCTTAAACTCACCCAGTGAAAGCTCTCTCGGTCCCTTTTTTTCGAGTAACATAAAACTGTTCATCGGTTAGCCGCTTCTTCCATTCTTCATCACTTAAAGATTTATAAGCAACAGTATTAGATCCTGCAATGCATAAAATGAGATTGTAGGATTGGTGAGGACCAATAACAATAAACATATATGCATTTAGTGACAGTAATAGACCACTCAGTGGAACAAGTTCTATTCTATCATATCAATCCGAACAATATTTGGAAAAGTTAAAATAACCCCCAAAGATTAACCATAACATCCACCCAATAGCTAACATCAAGACAACAAATTCTAGCTTCAAGTTAGAATCCATTTTAGAGACAATCAATTCCAATAAAAAAAAAATCAAATGTAGGAAAATCAATTCTAATAAAAAAAATATCAAATGTAGGAAAATCAATTCTATGTCTTTAAAATCACTTTTAACTCTACCATAAAGTGAATACAAACATTTACTAAGTGCATGTTTGGTTTGACAATAAGATTGGAAAAATCATGGTAAGCCACCACAATTTTGGCAATTGCTACATTTAGTACATGTTTGTTTGGATTGGTGGTGGCGAGTTTGACAAAATCACCGTCTATGCCATTTTGGCAAATTGCGACTCCAACCGTGATTTTGCTAGACTTAGCATCCATCCAAAGTGTATCTTTGGTTACACTTATAGAGTTGTCAAAATTGATTATAGAGGTCTAGAATTAATTTTACTTCAAGAATCGATAATAAGCTAGAATTTTTCGTTTTTGCCTCTCGAATTAATTGTTAGCATGAAATATATCATTTAACTCGCTTTACATGAATATAACCAAAGATAAAGCATTTTACTTTCAAATCACTTCACTTTAAGCTAGAATCAATTTTACAGAATAAAATCATTCAAAACCAACTTTTGGGACACTTAATCCCTTATTCAAAATATAGCACTTTTTTTCTAAACTAAATTGATTTCAGCAAAGAAAAAGAAACTGAAACGAAATGAAATGAATAATAAATACCTGATTCAAAAGAGGTGTTTGGTTGGTTGGACTGGGAAGAAGCTGATGACCCCATCACTCGGATTGAGGGAGAAATTCTTTTTGTGGGTTTGAAATGAGCACGTGAAGGCCACAACAAAAATTTGGAATGAAAAACACAATCAAGCTTCTGAATTAGTCTATTGGAAGGAATTTGTGCTGCTGGTTGGCTCAAACTCAAAATATGAGAACCCATTTTCCGAATGGTTACCACTCAGATTCTTAAATGAGAGGGCTTTCGAAAAATAAATCAAATAAATAATAATGGTACTGTTGGAATGTTTGTGGTTTGATTTGATGCCACGTAACTACAACGAACAATATATAAAAATAACTGAATTGTTGTACCAAAAAATAAATAAGGTTTAACAGTGTTTTTAGTATTCAGTTTTCATTCTTGGAAAATTTTATTTTTTTAATTCAAAGTTTTTGTAATTTTAAGTTCCTCTGCTTTTAATTCTTTAATAAAAACAAATATAAAAAAAAAATTGTTATTCAATGATTAAATATATTTCTAATTTCTATCAAATTTCAATTTTTTATATTTAGTTTTAGTAAAAAAAATATACCAATTGTACTCTATATAAAATTATCATACATTCAATTTTAATCTTTTTTATTAAGTCGAGATATACTTTTAAATATTCTTTTACATATACGTTTAGAGCATTAAAGTTCGTTTTTTAATATCAATATATTTTGTAACTTTTATTTGAGTTTTTTATTTTTAAAAATTTTATATT
>JBBPBR010000007.1:32520318-32536879 GCA_037974775.1 Cicer pinnatifidum | reverse complement strand
ATGGACGGTTGACTATGCCAAAAACAAATAACGTGTCCCTAATATTTTAGAGATAAATTATTGTGATAATTTACCACATGCATGCTAATATCTACAACAAATGAATTCTTTTTTTTTTGTTATATATATTTTTTTATATATGCTAAATGGCCATTGATTTATCGCTAAATTATTAGGGACACATTATTTTTGGCACATTTTCTCAACTTTTTTTTTTCAATCTAACATATTTTATTTGTTTAATTTAATTAATTTTTTTTATTAATTTAATTACTTTTATTATTAATATTAATATATTTTATTTTATTATTTTTATTTTAATTTATTGATAATATATTTTTTTAAATATTATAATTATTTTTGTTTTATTAAATAAATGATTTTATAAATGCAAAAATTATGGAAAAAGAATTCGTACACCTAATACATAGTCGTATCCTGCGGATGCTACCTTCTATTGCCACACTTTGAGAAACTAATACCAAATTGTCCTACTTTTTAGTACTGATAGAAGGTCGCATACCCATAATGCGATCATGTATTAGGTGTACAATTTTTTTTTTCTTACATATTTTACAATTACAAAATCATTTATTTAATAAAAAATAATTATAATATTTTACAAAACAAAATATTATCAATAAACTAAAATACAAATAATAAAATAAAATGTATTAATAATAATAATAAAATTTATTATATTAGTAAAAAAATTAATTAAATTAAACAAACAAAATACATTAGATTGAAAAAAATAATTGAGGAAATGTGCTAAAAATAAATAATGTGTCCCTAATACTTTATCGATAAATCAGTGACCATTTAGCATATATAAAAAAAGATATATGAAAAAAAATTCATTGGAGGTAGATACTAGTATGTGGTAAATTATCACACTAATTTATCTCCAAAATATTAGGGACACGTTATTTATTTTTGGTACATTAAACCTGTCGATGTATTTTTTTTTTAATTTAATGTATTTTATTTTATTGATAGTATTTCGATATTTTTTTTATAGATATCCCAAAACAAAGAACGTGTTATAATAGATATACCAAAACAAATGACATGTTATAATATAACAACTTCTTCTTATTTTTTGTTGGATCTAATAAATAAAAATTAATAAAAATAATAATAAAATTTGAATTTGATGTATTTTTTGTTCAATGTGTGGTATTTTTTTCTTTAATTTAATGTAATTTATTTGTTCAATTTAATTAACTTTTTTTATTAATATAATTTATTTATTATTATTATTATTATTAATATAATTTTATTTTATTATTTTTATTTTTATTTATTAATAATATTTTATTTTTAAAATATTATAATTATTTTTGTTTTATTAAATAAATGATTTTGTAATTGTAAAAAATGTGGAAAAAAATTTGTACACCTAATACATGATCGCATCCTGAGAATGCGACTTTCTATTGAATTGAAAAAAGAAAAACCTTCATAAAGTCGTTGGTTGAGCATGCGATAATCTATCGGTGCCAAAAAGTAGGGCAATTTAGTATTATTTTTTCAAAGTGTGGTAATTTGATATATTTAAAAAAAAAAAAAAAGAACTATACAAATAAAAAAAACCCTAAAATATCACACAATAAAGAAAAATTAAGTGTTTAGACACAGTTTCATAGAGTACGCAAAGAGAAATTTGAGCCTTCAAACATTATGATAAACAAATTATAAATTATTTTCTCAAAAATTGTTGATAGATATAGATTAAGAAGAAAAAAAAACTTCAATGATCTAAGCTAAGAGTTACAGAGTTACACTTATGACACATGGAGCATATATTAAAAAAAAAAAATCTAAATCGATGCATAAAATCAAATCTCATAGATAAATCAAGTTCATAACAAATCAACTTTAAAGAGCAATATGAAACACACCGTTTCTTTTTATTTATTTATTTAATATAAATATATATATATATATATATATATATATATATATTAATATTATTAAAAAATTAATTAAATAAATGAATGGTAAGAAAAGGGGAGTATCTTATTGGTGGTTTGATACTTTAGTTTTTGTTAGTGGTACAATGAGAAGGTAAAAAAATAAGCCTAAGCCAACACCACTCAATCGTTGTTGTTGCAAATCAACTATAATGTCATCCCCTTTTACATCATAACACATTAAGAGTGATTTGTTGTCGATTATCTATGTGCTGAATTTTAATTCTGATCCTTTAAATTCACATTCACATTCTCATGATTCCATCATCGTCACTTTTTGAGGATAAGGTTAAGTCATCATCCTTCATAGTTCCTCAGCAGCGCCTGCAGCACTCCCGCTCTTCTCACGGTGTTCATTTTGCAAACTAACTTGTAGCTTTTATGAACTAAGCCTTGGATCCCTCATCAATCATCTTGAAATTATGGATGGGTGCTTTACTTATATGATATGAAGCTCATTGCTCTCATGCTTTCATTTTATTTTTTGCAAATCTGTCCTATTTTTGTATACTAGCACCGTAATTTGTCAGGTTTGTCAGTCGAGGTTCTTCCAGCTACTCTGAGAGTTGTGGGAGAACAAACGTAGTCGATTCTCCATAGATGTGAGTAGACAACGATGATTGTCATATTTTTATTTGCCTCTTGGTTCTCAATAATTTATATTTTTACTTGTTTGATTTCCTATTATTTTTGTGTTGTTGCTCATTGTGATTTCACTTTCCTATAAATTGGATTTTAAATATTTTTACATGAATGACTAAATTACAAATTTAATGATTTTATTGTATGTATATTTTACTTGAGAGTTATCTATATTTTTGGTAGTATTGTTTAATATAATTGGCATAAGATTGTAAAATAATTATTCGTACCTTTTTTGTGTTTCCCTTCTAGTTGGTGGTGGTTGTTGTCTCCTCACTAAGTCTTTGTGACTTACCCTTTCATGTTGTTTATTTTTCAGATTCACAGGCAGTTGAGTAGCAAGTTGTTAGTAGACTCAAGTCTCGATCGTATTTTTTTGTTAGACCTATTTGACCGATGACTATTTTTTGTAAAGTTTGTTGAGTCGTGATGTAATTTGCAGCTATTTTGAGCCTAGAAAGTATTTTTGGGAGATGTATTGAATATTAGATTATGCTCTTTGAATTATGAATGAATTGAAAGTGTAAACATAAGTTACAATAATAATTGGGAACATTGAAGTTACAAATAACACTCTATCGAAATTTCGAGAAAAATTATATATTTTTTGAAATGATTATTTAGAACTATTTATTAATAAATTGTTAAGTTAAATGATAGGCTTTCTAGACTAGGGGTATAGCTTGTGCGCCGGTCACGATGTTTAGTTTTTGGGTCGTTACAAATTAATTAATTCATCAATATATTTTCAGAAAATAAATTACTAAGTTACCTTTTATGGGCTGCCTCCCATAAAGCGCTTCTTTTACATTAATAGTTTGACGCGTCAACACTAAAAATAAGGTGGATAATGTAACACCCCGATTTTTAACAACGCGAGTGTATATTTTTTTTTTTTTTCAAAACAAAGAAATATAACAAAGAAAATACTTTGGGATAAATATTTAAGTCGTAACATAACGACAAAGTCAACAAATATTTACAAGCAGCAGAATACTTTTTTGAAATAAAAATCCAAAGTATTCAAACATCAAAATACACAGGGGCTGTGAGGCTTATCGATCATAGCTCATACCCCTGGGGTATTCTCGGAAGACCTATACAAAAACACTGCCCTAAGAATTTTAACTTTCCCCACGTCACATCAAAAAGTGGAACATGGACCCATCAAAAGAAAAGACATCAAACAATTTAAGCATGGATTCAATCTTCCAAAATGAAATAAATACAATCACAAAAGAAAGACATAGTCCTTATACAACCACCTAATCTGATCATGCTACAAAAACTACACAACCCGGGTGATCTCCACGCGTCCCGAAAGATCTTCCTGACACAGCTTCAGTCAGGTATGACTAACTACTTTCCCATCTTCAAGGTACTAACCGGTAGGATGATCCTGTTTCTCATCTGAGGGCAAAGCCCAGATTTCCACAATAACTGTAAAGGTCACCAACCAAAATTAATAAATATCACATCGCAAAATTCTTATATTTTCAAATGCTCAAAAGAACCTTTCGTCTTAGCATGCTCCTCGAAAGAGTTTTCATATGTCAAAAAATGCATAAACAATGTTGAAAAATGAAGGTTTGAAAAACTGTATTGTCGTAGCCGAATACAATTGAGAAAATGCATATTTTCAATTCTAAAATGCCTCTGAATCAATCAACACTTCAAACATTAATATTATCAATAATGAACACATAATTAACACCAAATTAATCTCCACAAATTTACACCTCAATCACACATCGAATATTCATTAAATCAATTATGAACACATAAATATATCAAAACTTAATCAACCCAACATCACACCTCAAAGCAATTACGACAAATCACAACAACAACCGGATATGTATATACAATCATCAAAGTATAACAAATATGACTCGCTAATGCAATGCGTATATGCCAAAATACATGATTCCGGAATTCCAAACCAAAACCCTCATCGAGGGGCGTAAATCATAATTGTACAACCTCTCACAGACCAGTACTAATTACCGAGGTGCAATATCTCACGGATCAGCACGATTTACTAGCGTGCAATCTCTCACAGACCAGAATGACATACAAGAGTGCAGTCGCTCATAGACCAACACAATTTTCTAGAGTGCAATCGCTCATAGATCAACACATTCTAGAGTGCAATCTCTCACAGATCAGCACGACGCGACAATCCCCGCAAGGATAAGATGAACCGACAATTCACATGGCATCATCCCGTAGCCCATCACGGTCACCACTATCACCATGGCCCCATCGCGGTCACCATGTACTATGAAATACATGAGCATACTCTGACTCTTTTCACCACAATCATTAAGTAAATGCAGCTATTAAAAGATTCCCCATTTTTAATACTCATTTAACACTAATGATTTTTCATATACAATGCAGAGCATACTCAAACATATTTATTCACACCAATTTCAATTTCCACAAACACATATAAATCACATTTCCAAATTCAATCCACACAAATTAAATTAAATTCATTTTCCACCAATCCACACATAAATTGAATTAAATTCTCTTTCCACCAATCAACACATAAAGTTTTTCTTAAAAATTCATAATATTAATTATGAACACATCATTTTCACCAAACATGAGTCACTATAATTTTCAAACATTAATCTCCCATATTCAATCTCCAAAATTTTCAACTATAAATCACCACAACAATATTAATATATCAGAGTTCTCCCCACCGCTAACTCGGTGCCAATGGTCTCGATTCCTTTTTGAGACTCAAGGAGCTAACTACATAAACATGAATATTTATAACAATTTGTTCACAATAAAACTAATCCACACACAACAAAATTCCTAAAATTAAATCTTTCTCACACACCAAACTCTTAAAATTAAATAATCTATATTATTTACTTAAAACAAATATTGTCCAAATTTAACATTCACATACTCGACTATTAAAGCACCCAAATATTTGAGTTAATTAAATACTATAAACTTTTTTTCTTTTTAAATTCAATCAAAGAGTAATTAAAAGAGTAACATTTTAAACTCTAACCATTTTTAATTTCAATCTGTCTTTTTGCTCAAACTCTTTAACTTAGTTAAAATTTGAACTTTTTCACAACTTTAACAACTCTAAATTTTTCGTAAAATTTCAACTTCAGTTCAAACTCATTTATTTGAAAATAACTCATTACGTAACTCAAATACATAAAATTTAATTACCTCCAATTCACACCAAATTCAATGAATTCAATTCCACAACACGCATATAGCACCTCAATTAAATTTCAACAATTCAAACATAACTCACCCAATTTCAAAATTCCACATTTTTACACATAAACCACCAAATTTCATCAATTCATTTTCTACAAAATCCACAAATAAATCACATCTCAAAAATTCATAATAATAATTATGAACATATAAATCACACCAAACTTGAATCACAACAAACCACACCTCAAATTTAAATTCCACTAAATTACACATAGTCACGTTAAATTATTTTTTCACAAAATCACACCTCAAATACATCAAATTTCTTTTCCACAAAATCACAAATAATGTCCTAAATGCAAACTAAAAGTTTGGAAGGAGCCCTTACCTCCGTTGTAGCTTTAACAACCGATTACGGCACCACGATTAATTCCGGTAAAATTTAAGTTCGTGACGTCGCGTCGATAACTAGCTCACTAGCACCGCAACGTAGCAATGAACAACTTTCCCTTCTGTCACTTCTCGAATAGAAGCTCAGAAGTCGAAGAAAAGTGGAGATTTGTGTTTGAGTTTTTTTTTTTTTTTTTTAAAAAAAACCAAAACTTTGGCAACAAATGAAGAAGATGAATGGCGTGGAAAAGAAGGAAAATGTTTTCTGTCTCTGTTTTCCCTTTCCAACACACACACACGTGTATATATATATATATAGATATATATAATAAAATAATATATAAATATCTAGATATTTTATAAAAGTTATTATTGCACCCATCACATCACTTCTCAAATTACTTTTTATTTTTTTTAAAATATCTACTCTCGCTACAACTCAATCGGCAGATGAATTTTTCTGATAAATGCTGCATCTCAGAAAAATTTTCTTCGACAAAAGATTCACTGTAATTAAATAAAATTATTCATCGACGAATAATTTTAATCGGGTTTCTAAAAATATATTTTTGGCATTTAACTCACAAAATGCCATAAAATTGGCTAAAAAGCCTCAGAAATTCAGCACAAAATTCCCGAAAATACATAAATTAGAATTTAAAATTAAGGGTCTTACATTACTACCCTCCAAAAAGAAGTTTCGTCCTCGAAACTTAAAGTATGAGTAACAATCCACGCTAGGTTTGTACTCAAATTCAACTTACAAGTCACAACTTGTTTCGCCCGGCCCAATGGAAGAAAGTGTTGCTTACCCATTTTCATAGGGTGCTTAATAACTATACGCACTACCATAGTCGGTAAGATTCGTCTGTTCCATTCAACATGTTTTTGTCTACAATCAACAAGAGATTAAGGATGATCAGTCCCTCAATTTGTCAATAAATAGTCAACAACCATGAGGGTGGCTTGGACTATCTTAACTGAACTGTAATTGTGCTCCCCGCGACTTGCACTTAACGTTATCCTAATGCACAAGTGATCAAACAAACTTCTCAAGGTCCATTGAGTTTCCCGTATTTTCCTATAACTTTGCTCTTATCAACGAATTACAATCGCCCAAAACTATGTCACATAGCCTCATATATGTCCACTTGGTACGAATCATCCATTTGGCACCAAACCGAAACACATAGTATGACATCAACACACTGAGCACAAAACAATCATTACCACCGAGAACTCCTAAATATCTCCATAGTCCACAAATTCTCGATTTTTCTTTAGTCGCACAACTACGTCAAATCGTAGTGTTCTTATCCGTATGTTGTTCTAATTATAACTCTAATAATTCCATTCTCACATCTGCTTGGTGATCCAAGCTTCCTCAAATTTTTTTCGATAACATACCAAAACTATACTACTCATGATACACAAACTTCCTTTCAGTTTAGTACTTTATTTCAAGAGTCACGTTTCCAACAAAATCAAACTTGAATTTAATTCACAGATCAAGGTCTACATTCGTCTCATGCCTAACACCTCAAATTCACGCTTCACTAGAAAATTTCTTATATACTTCACAATTCTACGCAAACTCGAAAATAATTTTACTACATCTATTGTCAGCATTCATTCTAATACTTCTCAATTTCGCCGCATCCTTTATTTGCAGCTTGATGACTATCCTTTCATTATGACAGGTCAAACGCATTGTATTCACTCCATCACTTTTCTATTTATTCAAACCTTAAATTCCTGCCTCGAACCATGATGCATCTTCATTATAGTGATTTCAATAAATCAAGCATTACTAATTCCCACCAAACTTTTCAATTTCATGCTCAATTCTTCCCTATCAACCAAACATTAAACTCTGTTGATTGGCGAACACAATAACAACCCCATGACATGCACTCAATTAGTGCATTTGTATCATTCGCATACCCTTATAATAACAATATTTAAATCACGAGTGAGATAATTCCTTTCAGGAATCCTTAATTGTCATAAGCTACATCTCCATGTGCTGTTCTGACACGTTTTTTTTGGCACATTTTCCAAAATTTGGTTCACTTGTTTGATTCTTATTCATTCCGAATAAGAATCTCCTGAGAAATAATTATCTATAAACCTCATCCTCATAAATTTGCAGTAAAATATCTCAAAGACTCACATACCTTTCATCGTCATCTAGTCACTGAAACACTCATTTTAAATCTTAACATTTGACTTCCCAAGACCAACATCTAAACCATAAATCATTTGTTACATTTCTTCTTTTTCACTTTCTATCACTAAATAAAATTCTAAAATATGATCCTCGAAATCTCCAAATACTTATCACACCGTCTAATTCCATCAATTTCATCTTAAGATACAATACGGGGTCGTATTCATCATTGACTCTAACTGTATTTGTAATCTCACTAATAAAAACTCTTCTAATCATAACACGACCTTTTTAGTAAATCTTCAAACACTTTCATCCATAACATGAATTATTTATCACTTGCCTACCTCAACTACCTCAATTATACAAGTTTTATACATTTCTTGATCCTCCATCCAACCTTGTGGATTTTAAATCATTGACTTAAAGATCAACCATCTTATGGTACTAAATCAAGTCTCAAATAATCCCTCAGACCTATCAAAACATTAACATTCTCCTAGTAATTACCATCCTTTAATAGACTCTCGAAGCTTACATTGTTATAATCTCTAAGTATTCTCGTACTATGTACTTTCAATTCCACTTAATAGTAACACGCGGTTCAATACATCAAATCTTAACTCTTCATGTTTGTCTAGACATCACCCAAAATTCACACTTATGCGTCTATAGTTTCATCTAAAATCACTACCCGTACTTACCATCTCCTAAACGATACAGAGATTTGTCACTTATCAAAGAAATATATATTCCCCCTCTTATAATCATCATGAGATTCATACTTAATAATCTAAGTTGTGAATCTAGTTTAACTCGAATGCTCGACCTTACCCCTCAAGGTATTGACTATTCCTCAAAGTGTACTTTATCTAACCAAGGTGGTATATACCCCATAACGTGCATTGCCCCTTAACTTCAATACAAGCCTCTTACTGGACACCTAAGCACCAAATGATATTCCAAAAGGAAGCTTCTTCTTCTCAACAATTCCATGATGTTCACATCTCTTTAACAATTATCAAACTTCATCCAGTCTCATCCTGAAACCTACTAGGAGAACGTCTAATACTCTTCTTAAAAAGGTCTTCACTTAGATCTTTACATGAAATCGCCTATTTATCTAACTTTAATCCATCCATACCCATCATCTTCGAGTTACCATCAACAACATAGCCTCTATGTCCTTGGAACCACTTCATAAATCCCATGACATCATGATTCGCTTCAACCCTGCCTGACAATTTGTCTTTTCGAAGATCTTTTCCACTTCTTGAATCCACTGATCAACATTTTCTGAGTTCTCATCACCCTTGAACTTTGGAGGATGGTAACGACGAAAATCTTCCAATCCCCTTGACACAGCAGCACAAATCTCTCTTTCCCTCTTCTCCAGATCTCGGAGAGTCTTTGCAGTAGTATGTGCAACAACAGAAGCAACCATGTTATTCATAACTTCAGCCATTTGATCATCCCCATTGATGTTGACTCTTGCAACGCCATCCCTTCTTGGATGCATTGTTTCCTCAAAACCAACATCAAGAAGAAATCTCAACACCCCTTGAAATAATTCCATAAATAATTTCCGACTACATCAATATATAACAACTACACTAGACCTGACACTCAGACAACTTAACCCTACGCATGATCAGATAACAAATCCCAACCTACAAGTTGACCTAACAATCTAAACCAAAACTCCACATTCCTAAAGAAATCCAAACCAAAGCTCTGATACCACAATGTAACACCCTAATTTAACAATGCGAGTGTATATATATATATTTTTTCAAAACAAAGAAATAAAACAAAGAAAATTCTTTTGGATAAATATTTAAGTCGTAACATAACGACAAAGTCAACAAATATTTACAAGAAGCGGAATACTTTTTTGAAATAAAAATCCAAAGTATTCAAACATCAAAATACATCGGGGCTATGCGGCTTATCGATCATAGCTCATACCCCTGGGGTATTCTCGGAAGACCTGTACAAAAGCACTGCCCCAAGAATTTTAACTTGCCCCACGTCACATCAAAAAGTGGAACATGAACCCATCAAAAGAAAATACATCAAATAGTTTAAGCATAGATACAATCTTCCAAAATGAAATAAATACAATCACAAAAGAAAGACATCTACTCCTTATACAACCACCTAATCTGATCATGCTACAAAAACTACACAACCCGGGTGATCTCCACGCGCCCCGCAAGATCCTCCTGACACAGCTTCAGTCAGGTATGACTAACTACTTTCCCATCTTCAGGGTACTAACCGGTAGAACGATCCTGTTTCTCATATGAGGGCAAAGCCCAGATGTCCACAATAATTGTAAAGGTCACCAACCGAAATTAACAAATATCACATCATAAAATTCCTATATTTTCAAATGCTCAAAAGAACCTTTCGTCTTATCATACTCCTCAAAAGGGTTTTCATATGTCCAGAAATGCATAAACAATGTTGAAAAATGAAGTTTTGACAAACTGCATTGTCGTAGCCGAATACAATTGAGAAAATGCATATTTTCAATTCTAAAATGGCTCTGAATCAATCAACACTTCAAACATTAATATTATCAATTATGAACACATAATTAACACCAAATTAATCTCCACAAATTCACACCTCAATCACACATCGAATATTCATTAAATCAATTATGAACACATAAATACATCAAAACTTAATCAACCCAACTTCACACCTCAAAGCAATTACGACAAATCACAACAACAACCGAATATGTATATACAATCATCAAAGTATAACAAACATCACTCGCATGCCAAGCACCCTAATGCAATGCGTATATGCCAAAATACATGATTCCGGAATTTCAAACCAAAACCCTCCTCGAGGCGCGTAAATCATAATTGTACAGCCTCTCACAGACCAATACTAATTACCGAGGTGCAATCTCTCACGGATCAGCACGATTTAGTAGCGTGCAGTCTCTCACAGACCTGCACGACATACAAGAGTACAGTCGCTCACAGACCAGCACAATTTTCTAGAGTGCAATCGCTCACAGATCAACACATTCTAGAGTGCAATCTCTCACAGATCAGGACGACACGACAATCCCCACAAGGATAAGATGAACCAACAATTCACATGGCATCATCCCGTGGCCCATCACAGTCACCACTATCACCATGGCCCCATCGCAGTCACCATGTACTATGAAATGCATGAGCATACTCTGACTCTTTTCACCACAATCATTAAGTAAATGCAGCTATTAAAAGATTTCTCATTTTTAATACTCATTTAACACTAATGATTTTCATATACAATGCAGAGCATACTCAAACATATTTATTCACACCAATTTCAATTTCCACAAACACACATAAATCACATTTCCAAATTCAATCCACACAAATTAAATTAATTTCATTTTCCACCAATCCACACATAAATTGAATTAAATTCTCTTTCCACCAATCAACTCATGAATTTTTTCTTAAAAATTCATAATATTAATTATGAACACATCAATTTCACCAAAGATGAGTCACTATAATTTTCAAACATTAATCTCCCATATTCAATCTCCAAAATTTTCAACCATAAATCACCACAACAATATTAATATATCAGAGTTCTCTCCACCGCTAACTCGGTGCCAACAGTCTCGATTCCTTTTCGAGACTCAAGGAGCTAACTACATAAACTTGAATATTTATAACAATTTGTTCACAATAAAACTAATCCGCACGCAACAAAATTCCTAAAATTAAATATTTCTCACACATCAAACTCTTAAAATTAAATAATCTATATTATTTAGTTAAAACAAATATTGTCCAAATTTAACATTCACATACTCGACTATTAAAGCACCGAAATATTTGAGTTAATTAAATACTATAAACGTTTTTTCTTTTTAAATTCAATCAAAGAGTAATTAAAAGAGTAACATTTTAAACTCTAACCATTTTTAATTTCAATATGTCTTTTTGCTCAAACTCTTTAACTTAGTTAAAATTTGAACTTTTTCACAAGTTTAACAACTCTAAATTTTTTGTAAAATTTCAACTTCAGTTGAAATTTATTTATTTGAAAATAACTCATTACGTAACTCAAACACATCAAATTTAATTACCTCCAATTCATACCAAATTCAATCAATTCAATTCCACAACACGCATATAGCACCTCAATTAAATTTCAACAATTGAAACATAACTCACCCAATTTTCAAAATTCCACATTTTTACACATAAACCACCAAATTTCATCAATTTATTTTCTACAAAATCCACAAATAAATCACATCTCAAAAATTCATAATAATAATTATGAACATATAAATCACCACAAACCACACCTCAAATGTAAATTCCACTAAATTACACATAATCACATTAAATTAATTTTTCACAAAATCACACCTCAAATACATCAAATTTCTTTTCCACAAAATCACAAATAATGTCCTAAATGCAAACTTAAAGTTTGGAAGGAGCCCTTACCTCCGTTGTAGCTTTAACAACCGATTACGACACCGCGATTAATTTCGGTAAAATTTAAGTTCGTTGTAATTTGCATATAGAAGAAAATGTTCCTATAACAACTAGGCATATAGGATATATCTCCCATAGTTGAGAAGAATAAAAATCCTCATGTAAATGATTATTCTCTTTAGTTTTCAAATATTGAATCTCAAATATCGCATAAATATTTACGTGTCTTACCCTTGACTTTTATTTTATGCCGCTATTTTTGTTTTTCAAATTTTCTCCATCTAACACAAGAGCATTGTGTTCAATTTCATCTCAACAATGAATATCAAATAAAGTTCGATTGATCCTCAACAATTCATCTAAAATGTTTTTGAGTTGAGAGTTGTAATCAATTTTATGAACTTCATGCTCTTCTTGTTCAATATTTTAAATAAAATCAGACTCCTCACATTGGTCAGTTTGGTGATCCTCCCCATAAAAATAACAAGATGCATAAAGTTCACAATCACCATTTATGTGTGCTAGTTCACAAAAATCACATCACTCAGACAATTGTTGTATGACATTTGTTCTGAATTAAATCTTTCTATTCAATTACTTTATCTTGTAGGATATTGTCATTAATTGATACAAAAGTTTACCTTCAATACTAACCATTGTTACATAACTCAGAGAAACTTGTTAGTAGAAAAGTATAACTCATAAAATATAAAGAATGTAATAATAGTAAAAATTAAATTTTTATAAAATAAAATAAAATAAATAAGTATTAATAAATTTCCTTGTAAATAAATTAATCAACAATCCCTAGCAGTGGTTCCAAAAACTTGACAATTCTTTGCCAGGTGTACCAAATCGTTCAAGTAATAAAATGATGAATAAAAGCGTCTCTACATATATTGTTATAAATTTAGTAACACAAAAACGTCATAAACACTTAGATAACAAAAGATTTATAAGTTTGTTGATAAGTTCAAACAAACGTAAAAATAATTTGAGAAAATTCAATATGAAAAAAACGACTAGGGAATTCAAATCACCTTCTTTTTACCATGCAGTTATTGATTCACTATTTTAACAATTTAATGTATTTGATAATGTAAAATTAAAAAATTAGACTAAAATCAATTCTTTGGTTCAAAATCATTTCTTTATAACAACGACTTTAATTCTTTAGGTGATCAAACTTGTTACTCAAAATATGTGCGATGGTTAATTTCTTAGATACGTGTTGATATTTTTTAGTCCTATAACAATATTGAAAATGAAAATATATTTTGGTTCTGGTTATTATAGCCTATTTCTCAATAACGAAATAATTTATAGGTTCAATTTTTTTGGTGATCAAGCACAAAAAAAATATTAAGAACAAAAAAATATAAATAATCAAACATGTTTTAATTGCATAAATAGGCATAAGAAAATAAAATTACATAGATTCAAGAAGGTTCATTTAATTCCTAATCAACGAGTAAATTATCTACTCATAACATTTCATAAACAATACAGATAAAAAAGAAAATTACACATAAAGGTTGCACAAAGACTATATGATGTAGTTGCATCCTCCTTTACATCCAAAAAATTAAAACCCTAATAAAATAATGGTTTTTTGGCTTAAATAGAATATGGATATGTATGCTTGCATATTGCACCATACAGTAGCGTAATGTGTCGCTGCTTTTTAAACTCAGTACGCAAGAAGCTTGCGCAATGCATTATGGGACAACTTTGTTATGCTTAGAGGCAGGAAGTTGTGCTCGCTGATCTGCTGTCGCATACGGGTCAAATACAAATAAAATTGATTAAGAAAAAACTCGAGTCGTTTCACAAATACTTATGTTAAGATAATATTAGCCAAATTGAGAGTTGAAATTAGAAAAAGGGTTTACAAATTTTTGTTCAAACATATTAAGAAAACGATTAATCTATTGATTCGAGTTTCAAACCTATCACAGATTCTATTAACGTATTTGATTTCTAAATCGTGACTTTATTCCTATTTGACTATAGAATTGATCAAATAAGCGCATTCAACCTTATATGGATTTCTTTGACTGGATTAAGCATCACAATCATCAATGTATTACAGTTAACAATCCAACGTCGCAAAACTATAATTCAAATAATATAGAAACCGGATTATGTCAAACTAATTTAATCAACCCTATTGAGATTCAAATTAAGCAATCAGAACAACAATATAATCGAATAAAGAGATATAGAATCATAACTTGAAATTAACATTATAACTTGAATCTCAATGTGTTAATGAAACTCTGAAACAATGGATTAATCTGAGAGAAAATTAGCCTTCCATGAAAATAAATTAAAAAGTGTTTATATGTTTCTCAATCCGAAATACGAAAATAGCTTGCCTAAAATAGAAGAAAACTCCGAATATATTGTACTCTTTTTTTGGGCTTGTAAAAAAAATGGCCCACTACTTAAAATTATTACAAGAAAAACTGGTCAGGAAATCTGTAATTTGAACCCCATGAAGTTCGGCATTGGGCTTTTATTCCAGCACAAAAGTTGTAGTTATGATGTTTATCTTTCCAACGACTGTTTGCATGCGTCAATCCGATATCTAAAGCTCAAATTATATATGGCCTACAGAGCGAGCAAAGGTCAATATGCAAATAATAAAATTAAAATTCAATTTCAACGCAAAATTTAGAAACAAGCTAAAAAATTAATCTAAGTTATAAATAACTTTTAAAATGTCAAAGTAAAAACCTAAAAACATGTGCCCCAAATGCTTTGATCACTTGTAAATGAATTGTTGCGCATTGCACCCTTACTCCTTCTTGATGTGCTCTAGACTTCAATGAAAGATAATTTTACATTCTAAGATTCACCTTATGGTCAGTAGTAACCCTCTACAACGTCTCAGGTATTCGGTCCACAATATAATTGACATTTAACATCAAAACTAGAATTAAATACTTCAACAATTTGTCTCCTTAAAAAGGGTTAGTGGCAAAATATTCAAAATGATTCAAGAAGATTTAAATTCGTTTTCTTTATTAAATGGACTATAAAAATAAATGAAACTTGAAATAAAACTGATAACAAAATGCTTAAAAGCAAGAACTGAAGGAGACTTATCAGGCAACCACACAATTCTACCTTTAGGAATAATGTATTTCCTTATACGTCATTTATTATAATTAAAATAAATTTAATTATTTAACTTAAGAAAATTTGCACAATCGTACTCACGATAAGTAAGATTACAGTAATACACATTAAGAATAATTATGTTTAATAGAATATGATAAAATAGTATCATGCATAAAATTATATTTAACACCACAATCATACTCAAATAAGAATAGGGCACGCTTAAAAGAATTTTAAATTAGACCATATATGGTTTTAGAATTCATATATAAAAATTTAAAATAATTTTATATTGAAACTGAATAAAACTCTCAAAATAATAGAACTTTACATACTGTAGAGTTCATAATTTTAAAATATTCTGAAAAAGAGTCATTTTATATATACATAATTACACAATTTATAATATCAAAAGGAGTAGTAAATATCATAATCAAATTTCTTCTTATAAGTAATTATATAATAATTAATCACAAAAGGATAAATAGTTAAATTATGACTAATCTCTTAGAGTGTAACAAATATCCTTGTACTTAGAATTACAAAACATTAAAGATTTTAGGATCTAAATG
>JBBPBR010000007.1:32453496-32507907 GCA_037974775.1 Cicer pinnatifidum | reverse complement strand
GTATGATATTGTGTTATAAAAGTATTTTTAAAATTTACGATAAAATTTACGGCTATTTCTCTTATATCCTCAATAATAATAAAAATTTAAGTCTATGTTATTTCTATTGCGTGTAACCTAATCTTTTCCTCAAGCGTGTGAAACTATAATTATAGCATTTGAGCTTTGAGTGAATTATTATAAATAAGTGTACATAATTCCATATATTTTTTAAATATTAGGAATTTAATTTCACTCATATGTTGATAAATGTTTTTGTATAATCATCGTACTTTTTATGTAACGTTACCTTGTTTATAAAAATTCTTTCGTAAATTATTATCCATGATTGTAGAATCTCTATTATGAACTATTAAGTAAAAACTTCTAATCTCCTTAATTCTATATGCAAAACATATAGTCAACTACAAAACTCAAAAGTTGATAAACATTTGTCATTGATAAATTATAAATATATTAGGTTTTATATTGTCATCATGTAATCACCTTGAAAGTGCAAACATGAAAATGAGGGGTTGAATTGTATTTCACAAATTTGATAATTTTTTTGCTAATTTGATGAAGGTTAGTTGATTTTTATGAATTACTTAGATAATTAGAAGCAATCGAATTCATAAGCAACAAATAATGAAAGCATAAATAATTTGAAACATAGATTTATCCTGGATTATCACTAACTTGGCTACATCTAGTCCCCTCATTCAGAAGGCTTTAATCCACTAATTCAATTACCTTGAATTATATAGCACCTGACCCTCCAAGTTAGTCTTCCCAAATAGCCTGATAACCCCTAGACTTTTGAGGAACTAAGCACTTTGACCCTACAAGCCAAGTCTTCTCCTAACAACTTGACAATCCCAGATTGAAGAAGGAACTAAACCACTATTAGGTTGGATACAAAAGATTTGAACTTTAAGTGTTTGCTTCTAACAAAGCTTATAATAATAATAACTCTCACACTTTAAGAAAAAACACTTAGAATATATCTCATTGGAACAAATGTTTCTCTCTTTAAACTCTAAGATTAATTTGAAATTTTGAACTTGAGTTCTTCTACTCTTTTCTGCTTTTTGATGATCTACTTCTTCATCTTTAAGTATTTAATTATAGTTAAAATTTGAGTTTCAATTTAGTCTTTGTTTAATTTAGAGTTGTATCTTGTTATGATTGAGTTTGTAAATTTTTTAGATTGATTTTATTCCTATTTTATTTAGATTAAGTTTGTAAATTCCTCAAATTGATTCTGTTCGTATTTTGTTCAGATGAAATTTGTAAATTTTTTAGATTGATTATGTTAATAATTTGTTGTAGATAAATCTTGATCAAATCTTGACCATATCTTCTTTTCAACTTGGTTAAAGATTTTTTTCAATTATAAATATGAATCAAATCTTATTTTAGAATCAAGTTTTATTTTAGATTTTCTTCAATTATAAATCTGAATCAAATTTTATTTTAAATTTTCTTCAATTATAAATTTAAATCAAATCTTATTTTAGATTTTTTTCAAAAATATGAATCTTCTTTCATATTCTTTGAAATCAAATATATTATTCTCATAAAATACTTTTATTATAATCAAAATTCTAAGTAAAAAATCAACTGGATTCCAACACACCTGTCTTACTAATTTTTCTATACTCCATTATGTGCAAAATATGTGGTTGATTTTGTGAAACTCTATTAACAATACATCGTATAACCACCTATCTTTGATAATTTTGACTGGAAATTTCACATCTCTCTCTTAATATTATATCATTAGTGTATTTATATACTCGTGGACTCTAATGAGAATCTGACTCTTGTTTATAACGTGGGATCAGCGGCAATGTGTACAAAAAATTATGTATAATTATAACATCTTATCATGATACATTTACACTAAGATTTTGTATCCCACTATTAAATATTATATCATTAGAAAGTAATTGTAAACTAATAGATTCTTAATAATAATTTTAATTTTGTTACATATGTCGAAACAGTGGGAGTGCATATGATATCATTGGAGTATTTTTGAAATCAGTGGCCTGTAACGAGAATATAAATCTTGTTTGTACATATATTGAAATATTAGTGGAAGTGCATGTGTATACAAATTAAAAAAATTTGTAAATTATTATTCTTTTATTGTCATATATACTCTTGAGCGCAATATAACATATGATATATTCTATGAGACATTTAAATTAGTCTTATTATGCCGAGATTCATATAAACATTCTTTTAATATCGGTGATTGTCATAATTGAAGGCTTAGGTCAATGGAAAATGGTTAATAATCTTTTTGCATGCAATGATATTAGGTTTCTCTTTTAATTACTAACATTCTACATTTTGTGAGGTCACAAATATACAAGTATAAATATAATGTTAATACCCCTATCAAGTATAACATTGTGTTATTAAGGTACTTATCAACATACTATTCTTAGACCGATGTGGATATTCTACGATATTTATATAATTAAAAATTCATTGGCATAACCACTAAACAAAGACTTATATTTATATTTTTAAGAATAGTAACTCATATCATTTTGATTAACGTATTTCGGTGTTTTGGGTTAGTGGGAGTTTATTATAGCATTTTTAAATGTTTGGACCATTCTAAATCATCATTTTTGTATGAAGTGTAAGTCTTTTACATGTATGATTTATTTTTCCTATAATATTCAATTTCAGCGATGTTAAAACTTATTTCTATTTGGATAACAAGTGTTTTGACCATAATTGAAATTCTAGTTTGAAAATTCATATTATTTTAATAATTGACTATTGTCATCCATGGGAGAATTTTAGATTAATTATTTAATTAATCAATTATTAAGAATTATTTTAATTAAATTATAATTATTAAGAATTATTTTAATTAAATTATGGTTAATTAGTATCAAGCATTGAATGATGTGTTGGGCTTTTGTGGCTGAATGGACCGTGATGGGTTAGACTATTCTGTTAAGCCCAATGAACGGTCTTTGTCCTAAGCCGCTTAGCTATATAATCGTTATTCCATCAGAAAGTTAACCTAACTCTAAAATCTTAATTCTAACACCTAGACGACAATGAGGGTAGTTCATCAATCATCCTTATTCCCTCTCTTGAATCTTAAAGGTACGCTGGGCTGGATTATTAATGTTATGTAGAAATGCTATAATTTGTATTTAATCCTACTAAAATTTCAACAAAGAAATAATAAAATGAGTGTATCTTTGGTATAAATATATTTTGGAATAATAATATCTTAAGGTAAGTTTGGAATAAGTAAATTTCGAAGACTCATATAATAGGCATTTTATTAAGAAATGTTCTTTTAAAAGTCTTGATGTCTCATAATTCATGCATCATAATTGAATACATGAGAATTATTTCATTTCTATCTCATCATTTGAGAAAGAATCATGAGAATGATTTTATTTGCTGTGTAAGTTGGAATTATATGTACATCATTATAGTTATTAGACCATATTTCATGTTATAAGCATAAGAAAAGGTACTTGTTTAATTTTAGTGAAAGTCATTAATTTATAATAAAAAATGTCCTCTAGTATCTAATTAATCAAATACATATTTTTGATAGATGTTAAAGAATAGTTCATCGTAAGGTATTAGATTGGCACTACTTTCAAATCCATGAAAATAATTTAAGATCACATTTTGGATTATGCTTTGCATATACTGTGGTACTTGGAGATGGAAGAGTCCCAAATCAAGAAAAATTACTAATTCTGTTATAAAGCTGACTATATCTACATCTTATGTGATTAGAATGGTGTTTGAATGAAAAAGTTTGTAAGACCTTGAGTTTTCTAAACTTTAATTTATATAATTTTAGTGTATTTTGTGTTGAATTGTTTAAACTTTTAGTTCAATTTTATTTTATGAAATAAGTACCAAATTATAATTTTGGTAGAGTTAGTAATATATTTTTAGAGAACCGATTAACATTATTTATTAGAGTATAATTTAATTAAGTTACAAAAAAATTTATTACAGAATGAAATTTTAAAATGTCACTTGTTGCTGATAAGCTCACCTATCAATTGAGTTGCAACGATATTAGATATTTCAATTAAATTAAATTAAAAAATGAGTAATGTGATATATGTAAGAGTGTTTAGATCTTATAATGATGATTTTATAATATACCTAATTATTTAATTATATATATATATTTGTTTGGTTGTTTGTAAGTGATTAAAAAGACAAAAAGAGAGAAAATGACCCAACCTTTATTTAAGAAGCAGTGAGCCCCTATTTTGTTTCACCAGTCCACTATATATAGTAATGAGTAATGGTTAAAAAAAAAATTTGATTTTGATGTGTTTGAGTCATGTAATAAGTTATTTTCAAATAAATTAGTTTGAACCGAATTTAAAATTTTACAAGAATATTTAGAGGTGTTAAAGTTATGAAAAAGTTCAAATTTTAAATAAGTTGAAGAATTTGAGCAAAGTTAGATTGAAATTAAAATGTTTAGAGTTAAAAATGTTACTCTTTTAATTACTCTTGGACTGAGTTTAAAAAGAAAAAGTTTAGAGTACTTCATTTACTCAATTTTTTGGTGCTCTAATAGTCGAGTGTTTGTATGTGTGGTTTGGAAAATATTCGTTTTATTTAGTTCTAACTAAATAATATAGATCATTTGGTTTTAAAAGTTTGGTGTGTGAAAAAGATATAATTTTGGAATTCTATTGTAGTTGGATAAATGTTGGTGGTGGACAAAATTGTTATGAATCTTTATGTTTATGTAGTTAACTCATTGAGTCTCGAAAAGGAATTAAGACTATTGACATAAAGTTAGCAGTGGGGAGAACTCTAAAATATTAACGTTACTGTGGTGATTAAAGAAAAATGATTTTTCTTAATTTATGCTTTTCCAAAAATAATTTTTATGATTGATGAGCAAGAATGTATACATGTGGTTATCAAATCTTTGAACTTGTGTTTCAAGAAAAATTACTTAATTGTGATTTCAAGTTTTCATATGTATACTTTCAATTTTTAGAAAAGTTTATATGATTTTAATTAAAGTATCAAGTTTATTAAGTAAAGTTAAAGTCTTGAGTTAGAAATTATGTTTTTAAAAGATTCCATGTTTCATGAATTAAAATACAATATGTGTTGAAAAATATACATTTTGAAAAGAATGAAAATATTTCAAAAAGTTATAACTTTGAAACTAGAAAAAAATATTCATTGATATTTGTTTTGTATGATTTGTTGTTATGAGGTAAATAGTGTGATTGAATTTTTAGTTTTTTTAAAAATGTAGTAGATCAAACTTATAGTTATTTGAGAAAAAAGTGAGTTACGGTAAATTTGAGAAAAATTTGCGGTTGTGAAAAAATCTTGAGAAAAATAAACGTTTCGAATAATTGCTAGTGAATTCAATGAAAAATTAAAGGATGTTAATTTCTAAAAATATGTTTTATATGTTGAAAGTGTGTTGTGGTTAATAATACTATTAGTCATTACTAGTTGTAAACTCTTTTAGTGAAATATACTCTAAGGGGGTTAGGAGTAAGAAAGAGTTTGTAAGGTAGTTAAAGTTTCAGGGATTAATTTGATTAAGTCAAATACTATTTGATAGAAGGTGCCGACATGAGCGAGAGATTTCATTTTGTTTGCTTGTGGTAGTGATAATTGTTGAAAAAGCTATAATTAAGGTAAGGGATCCTTCCAAGTTTTTAGATTGCATATAGAAACCTTATATGTGTGATTGATGTATGAATATGTGATGATTAATCTTGATGTGATGATGCATTCTTGAGTGGTAATACGTGTTGAAGTAGCTGCGTTGATTTACAAGGAAGGGAGAGTGTGAATTGTAAATGTTCCTATTTAAAATTTCCTAAAAAAACTTAAGATTTTAACTCAAGAATGATCTTGGTTAAGAAAATAGAAAACATAACGTTGTTGGTTTTTACCAGAAAACGAAGAACGTTCTTGGTTAGCTAAAAATCAGAAATTAAGTTTATGTGTTTTAACTTAAATTATTAATCAGGCTTAATAAACAAGGAGATAAGAGAAAGAATACCACACACGGATGTATCTTGGTTCACCAAACTTAGGCTACATCCTGTCCTCACAACTGTGAGATTTTCCACTAAGTGTTCAAAACAAAGAGCCTTCTTGGTTTTACAGCACCTAGCTCATATCAACATTAATCTGTTATAAACTTAACTTCTTTCCACTTAGAAAGAGATTAATCAGGTCACATATCAACCTTGTTAGAATTTCTTACAATTTACCCAAACTATACTAGACTCTTATAGTTCAAGTTTTTCATTAATAATGAGATTGTTTTAATAGAATATAAGATATCTATACTTTTGTTTGAGATTCGATTCTTTACAAAGAATTCAATACAATAATAACAAAGTAATGAAAAATGATCAGACTGATTCTTCTTTGAGTAATGAGAGAATTTCAAATATGTGAATGTGAGTATTTTTTGAGACTTGATAACACTGGAATCTATGCTATTTCCATGAGCATTAGTGTTCCTTTTATAGATATTTTAAAGCAATTAATAATGGTCAAAAGAGATGTTGTTAGTACTCTGTCAGCTTTGACCAAAACAATTATATATGAATAATTATATTCCAACCTTTGAAATCTGTTTGACTGAACTGATTTCTTCATTCTCAATCAGATTTCTCTTGTGTTTAATGATCCTTTATACTTTAAGATATATTTGTTGATGTTATTGCTTTGATATAGAGTTTTGATTATGTTAAAACAATTTGGAAAATGATGATGAACTTGTGTAGAATGTTGCTGACACTTCTGGAGATTGATGATCGATATGGAGTTCTAGTCTTTTGTAAGACCCATAATTTTAAACTATGCATTATGTATTTTAGTGTATTTTGGGTATTGAACTCTGTGGCTTTTTAGTCAAATCATTGTATTTTGGTAATTAATGAATTTAATGCCAAAAATATGTTTTGAGCCCGATTAAAATTATTTGTTTGAGAATAATTTATTTCCGTTGCGAAGAATTTAATACCGGGCAGTTCTGTTAAAAATATCACTTGGTGCTGAAAATTTACCTGACAATTGAGTTGCATCGAGAGTAGATATTTTATCAATTTAGATTGAGATGGAAGTGAAGTGATGGGTGTGAGAGTTGTTAGATATTCGTCTGAGTTTGGTTTTAAGTATAATATAAATATATATATATATATATATATATATATATATATATATATATATATATATATAATTATAAGTTATAGTTATATATATATATATGCTGGAAAGGAAACGAAGGAAAAAAAAAAGGAAATAGAGGAAGCTTTCCATCTTCTCGCAAACCATCACCCTTCTTCCTTCTTTCTTTTCCATTTCTTTTTCGTTCTTTGGCTTCAAGAATAGAAACCCAAGGATTAGTGGATAAGAAAGCAAGGATTTCTCAGCTTCATAATTCCTCGTTGTTTCGAAAACGAAAAAAAACAGAGTTAGGGATTTCAAAACCGTCAACCACAAACCTCCACGTTTCATCTAGATCTAAGCTTTGTTTCGTGAAGAGATAGTAGGGAAAGTTGCTCACTACCACGCTACGGTGCTAGGGAACTATCTTTGGAAGTGACGTCGCGAGCAGAGATTTTACCGGATTTACTCGCGGTACCGTAATCGCACGTTAAAGCTAACGTGAAGGTAAGGGCTCCTTCCAAACTTCTAGTTTGCATTTAGGGACTTATCTGTGGTTGTGTGGAAAAAAATTTTGTTAGGGTTAAAGTGTTGATTTGGGGAAAATGAATCTAAGGCTTTATGGGTAAAATCTTAGAGATAGGTATTGGCGATATTGATGAATGTTTCGTGGAAAATGAATTTAACTCATTTGTGTATGATTTTGAGTAAATGAAATTTGATGTGTTTGAGTAGTAAGTTGTGATGATTTGTGTTCATCGTAATTGACGTATTCATATTTAATGCTTATGAAATTTGATATGTGTATGTTGGATTTTGTGGAGAAATGAATTGATGTGTTTTGGTGTGAGTTGTGGATTAGATCTGATAATAGGTTTGAGTTTGTTTGTTTGAAAATCATTAGAGTTAAACGAGTATTAAAAATGGGGAATCTTTTAATATCTCGGTTTACATAATGTTTGTAGTGAAAATCGTTAGAGTTAAATGAGTATTAGGAATGGGGAATCTCTTAATATCTCTGTTTACTAATGTTTGTGTGAAAATCATTAGAGTTAATCGAGTATTAAAAATGGGGAATCTTTTAATATCTCGGTTTACTTAGTGTTTATAGTGAAAATCGTTAGAGTTAAATGAGTATTAGGAATGAGGAATCTCTTAATATCTACGTTTACTTAATGATTGTCGTTCGAATTATAAGAGTTAGATGGGTATTAAAAACGGGGAATCTTTTAATATCTGCCATTACTTAATGGTGTTTTGTCCGTGAGAGACTCTGGTAAGTTCTGTTTGTCCGTGAGAGACTGCACAGGTGTTTGTCCGTGAGAGACTACACCGTAGTAAATTGTGTTTGTCCGTGAGAGACTGCACAGGTGTTTGTCCGTGAGAGACTACACCCTGGTAAGTTGTGTTTTTCCGTGAGAGACTGCACAGATATTTGTCCGTGAGACACTACACCCTAGTAAATTGTGTTTGTCTGTGAGAGACTGCACATGTGTTTGTCCGTGAGAGACTACACCCTGGTAAATTGTGTTTGTCCGTGAGAGACTGCACAGGTGTTTGTCCGTGAGAGACTACACCCTAGTAAATTGTGTTTGTCCGTGAGATACTGCACATGTGTTTGTCCGTGAGAGACTACCTGGTAAATTGTGTTTGTCCGTGAGAGACTGCACAGGTTTTTGTCCGTGAGAGACTACACCCTGGTAAATTGTGTTTGTCCGTGAGAGACTGCCCATGTGTTTGTCCGTGAGAGACTGCACATGTGTTTGTCCGTGAGAGACTACACCCTGGTAAATTGTGTTTGTCCATGAGAGACTGCATAGGTGTTTGTCCGTGAGAGACTACACCCTGGTAAATTGTGTTTGTCCGTGAGAGACTGCACAAGTGTTTGTCCGTGAGAGACTACACCCTGGTAAATTGTGTTTGTCCATGAGAGACTGCACAGGTGTTTGTCCGTGAGAGACTACACCCTGGTAAATTGTGTGTGTCCGTGAGAGACTGCACAGGTGTTTGTCCGTGAGAGACTACACCCTGGTAAATTGTGTTTGTCCATGAGAGACTGCACTCGTGTTCGTTCGTTAGAAACTGTACGTTTAGGATTTACGCCTCTCGCGGAGGGTTTTGTTTGGAATTGTGTGATAGCATGTTTGGTTGCAAGACTATTTCGAAGCTCATGATGTGGTAGTGATTATGTTATAAGTGCTAAGTGTTATGTTTTGGAATTGTGTGATAGCATGTTTGATTGTAAAACTATTTCGAAACCCAATTTGTCGTGGTGATTGTGTGGGAATTGCTAAGTGTTAAGATTTGGAGTTGTGTATGAATGGGATTGAGTTAGTTTATGAACTTTTGGAAGAATATGCAGGGAAATCGATTTCCCAATCGATTTGATGAGTTACAGGGACTTCGCTAATTGGACAAAATCGATTTGCCAATCGATTTTGTAATCTGTTTTTCAAAACCATTTAGGAAATCGATTTGGCAATCGATTGGTATGCTTCCTGTTTTCCTGAATCTTGAAAATATATTGAAACAATCGATTTACCAATCAATTTGGCCATTACAGCAGCTCAGCTATTTGGACAAAATCGATTTGGCAATCGATTGGATATAATGTAGGGGCTCAGCTATTTATTCAATCGATTTCCCAATCGATTGATTTAAGCCCAGAGTACAAATTTTACAAAAACACCTTCAAGCAATCGATTTCCCAATCGATTTGCTTAGTGGAAATTCTTATTTTTGAGCTAGATAATCGATTGCTCGATTGATTCATCAATGGATTGGTTTGTTGTTTATTACTTGATTGATTTAAGACTTTATTTGATCTCATTTTCACTTGGCAAGTATTATATGAACTTTTAGCATATGGAAAATCCTTTTAAGGTGGATGCTAAGTTGAAAGGTTATTTTGTGCATTTAAAAACTTAAATGTTATATGTTAATTGTTAATTTCGATTGGTGACTGATGACTCTTCATCATATGCATAATTTTTATTAATTTTAGTCTTATTTATGTTTAATCATTAGTTAATTTAATGAGTTATTTGATATATTTTGTTGATTTTAGTTATTTGATTTAATGCAATGTTTTTGTTCTTATTTGCTTAATTAAGTAGAGATTTTTCGTAGTTTTGCGTTGTTACTTTATTTTAGTGCAGTGCTGAATTTTGGTGAAAAATCAACATGACCTATGTGGAGTATTTCAGCCATATCTGGAGTTCTAGATGTCCAATTGGAGTCAGTCTAAGTGCTAATGAAAGCTAAGCTCCATATCTACAACGTTCATGAAGACACTGGGACCAAATTCAAACTCGAAAGATGAGAAAAAAATGCAAACTACGCCAGACAGCAGATGCTATGCGCCTGGAGTGCGCCCTGCGCGCCTGAGGCGCATTTCCTGCCATTCGGTACTGTCAATACGCGTCCGGAGCGCAAAGACCGTGCCTAGGGCGCGCGACGCGCATCTGCATTCATAAAAACACAATTTTTTTACTATTTAGGAATCTTTTTGACTCTTGGGAAGTTGGAAGACTTGTGCCCTAGCATAGAAACTCAAAGACGGTCAGTTCTAACGCCATTGAAGCAGTTTTATCAAGAATCATCCATGAATCATTCTTGTAATTCTTCTTTAATCCTTATCTTTTGTATCTCTGCCATGAGTAACTAAACCCTATTTGTTAGGGATGAGTGTAACCAGATGAAACCCTTATTTTTCTGATTTGATATCTAGTTATATGAATGAGTTTGTTGAATTGTTTTTCTCATCTCTGTGCTTAATGCTTTTTGTTGCTTGATCAACATTAAAACGTTCTACGATTTGAATTTTGAAACGGAAGTGGACTTTACGAATGCTTGAGATGAGAAATTCATGAATTTGTAGTCTAGGGATAGATGCAGGTCATGAAACCAATTAAATTAGTTGCAAAACAATAATTTACAAAAGAATTTCTATACGGTAATGCTTAATTCTAATCTTAAATCTACTAAGGAATTAGGGGTTACTTTGGAATTAAAGGTTCTGTCGCTAAGACATTAGGGCAAGAATAATAAAGAGAATTCGGTAATAATTCAATAAAGGAATTCAGTAACTAGGATCAAATTAGACACCAAGGTTGGATTCGAAGTGAAACTCATCCCTGACATTTTTCTCATTATAAAAGATCAATTTTATTACTGTTGTTAATTTCAAATATTATTTCAATCAACTTGGGAACCTTTTGTTCAATTGTAGTAATTAAATATAATTCAATAGTAAAACGCTATCCTTGAGTTCGACACTCGGTACTACCGTTTTATTATTACTTGCAACGAATCAGTACACTTGCTGAAACGCTATCAAGTTTTTGTCGCCGTTGCCGGGGATTGCCGTATCACTATTGAATTTAATTTATTTATTGAACTGAAATTTTTTGCTCTGCAATAAAATTTCTTCTTTTATTTTATTTCTAATTAAAAAAAAAATTCTTATTTAAAACTCTTTTATTTTTACTTAATTATTTATCTTTCTTTAATTGTTCATTACTCATACTTTGTCTAACCTTGTATGCGAGACTAGTCCTCAGCTGAACTTTTCTTTGATCTAGAAAAAAAAACTGCGAAAGCAAATCAAAAAGTGGTATGCTAGAATTGAATGCTTATGAGGTTGGGTTGGCTCAAGGGATGTTGCTCTCAAAATAGATAAAAGATGTTATCGCCGCCGAGATAAAGAAGGGGATGGTAGCGCTAAATATACAACCCCAAGTGGCTTCTGTCAAATTACAAAAGCATACTAGCTGTAACATTTGTGGAGGAGCACATAAAACTGGAGCTTGTGAAGCACCGGATGACAATGAGATAGAAGAACTAGAACATGTGAATTTTGTGAGTATTAACGGGAGGCAAAATAATCCCTGCTCTAGTACGTACAACCCTGGTTGGAGAAATCATCCAAATTTTTCTTGGAGAGATCAGCAAGGTGGATCTCACGGTCAACAAGGAGCTCAAACAAACCAATTCCCACCTAGGAAGGCTGTTTGGGAGAGTGCTATAGAGAAATTCGTGACAATCACAAGTTCTTTCATTGAAGAGTCAAGAGCCATCCATAAAAATCATTCTGCATCTATAAAGAATCTAGAGACTCAAGTGGGTCAACTTGCTCAACAAATGGCACAAAAAACGTCTGGAAATCTTCCTAGCGACACATTACAAATCCACGAAACAATGTTAATGCAGTGACCACGAGGAGTGGCAAGGTGAGTGAACAAGTTCCACCTGAAGCCAAACAGAGTAGAAGTACTCTGACTTGAACCCACCTAGAGGAAATGGCCACACCGACATCAGTTGAGGATCACATCGCTTTTGAAAAGGAGCAAGAACCTGTGGTACAAAAAAGGGAACCACTGCCAAAACCAGAAATTCAACTTCCTTTCCCTCAAAGATTAAGGAGGGAAGAAACTGAAAAACAATTTGGTAAGTTTCTTGATGTTTTTAAAAAATTACATATTAACATCCCTTTTGCAGAAGCACTAGAGCAAATGCCAACATATGCCAAGTTCATAAAGGAGATTCTGTCGAAAAAAAGAAAAATTGGCGGTGAAACAGTTATGCTTACCGAAGAGTGTAGTGCTATACTACAGAGGAAACTGCCACCGAAGCGCAATGATCCTGGAAGTTTCTCAATCCCGTGCGCTATTGGAAATAGAACTTTTGAGAAGGCTTTATGTGATCTTGGGGCTAGTGTAAGTCTTATGCCCCTTTCAATATACAACAAACTGGGCATTTGAAAAGTCAAAGACACACAACTGATGTTACAGTTTGCAGATCGCTCGATGAAACACCCCTACGGAGTGGTGGAAGATGTGTTGGTTAAAGTGGATAAGTTCATTTTTCCAGTGGATTTCGTGGTACTAAACATGGATGAGGACTGTGACATTCCTTTGATTTTGGGGAGACCGTTCTTAGCAACAAGGCGAGCTATGATTGATGTGGCAGATGGCACCTTAACCTTAAAAGTAAATGAAGAAACTGTCACTTTTAACATTTTAAAAGCCATGGAACATTCAAAAGAAAGAGAAGAGTGCAATCGAATCAAGATCTTAGGTGCGATAGTCAACGAAGAAATGAAGCATCAAGCATCCAGTTTTCCATTAGAAAGAGTGTTATGCCTACCCCAAAGACATTGTTAAAGAAAGTGAATATCAAAAGGTAGAAGAGGTCTTGGCCATGTTAGAAGTAGCACCATCCTACTCCCCCCATTTTCCTACTAGATGGGAGGAGTTGAAAGGGAATGAAGACAAGCCCTCAGAGAAAAAGACACCACTGATTGAACTCAAGCAATTTCCTCCTCACTTGAAATATGTATCTCTTGGTGAGAAGGATGATGTGTTCTTCCTGTCATACATGCCACCTTGACAATAGTTGAGACGTCAAGCTAATGACTTTAAAGAAGCGCTTTATGGGAGATAACCCACAGGTAGAGGTAACTTTTAATTTTTGCAATCTTATTTTTGTTATTTGAATTTGTTTCTTTCTAATTGTGTGTAAACGTGCACTATGATGAAGAATTATTAACAACTTGCATTTGATCTTAAGTTTTATGTTTGGGATTTTGAAATTTAAACTATATTTCTTTGCTCATATCATTGCTCAATTCGATAAGTTTCACTAATTCATGCATTGTTGATTACTACTTGGTTGTTGAAGTCTAACTCGCATTTAAAAAAAAACACTAAATAAATTTTGTAGTGGCATGTTTGGCATCATTTAGATAGTTCATACTCTTTCTTATTGTCCTAGCTGTGAGCTTTTGAGCCTAAACACTTAAATTCTTTGTTGTGTGATTATTCAAACATGTATTATCCCTTCAGAACTTGCACTAATTCTGACTTGCATCACTTGTAATTTATGCATACATTGAGACAATTTTATTTGGTCGTTTGAGCCTTTCTAACTACCCTATGAAAATGTTATCCTTTGCTAGCCCCTTTGAGCCTTGCCCCTTTATTTCGGTTACTAGCCACATTACAAAACAAAAACCCTACTTCAATTACATCACCTTACTTGGAGTTAGGTAGAAAATTTTTGTCATGTCTTGATCAAATTCTAAGTTTGGGGTTGCTCATGGAATAGCAACCTTTTAAGTTTGGGTGGTGATTCTCACAAAAAAAAAATTAAATAAAAAAATAAAGAAAAAAAAAGAAAAAGAAGAAAAGAAGAAAAAAAAAACGATAAATAATATCTTGATAAATAATATCTTCTTGATTCTTTTGTCAATGTTTGAGAATCTCCAGAATGAAAAGGTGAAAAAATAAATGGTAGAATAATTTGGAAATATATGCCTAACTCCAAGTAGTAAAGCCTACTATCCCAAAATGTCCTACCCTTACCTAATCCCCATTACAACCCGAAAGTTCTCCAAAAATGTATGTGTTTGCTGCATTGTGATTGCTAACTAGAATTTTTTCAAGCCTATGGTAGCGTGATGCATGTTCTAGGATTTGAGTGATAAATTCATATCCCTTCTAAACACTTGAGATAAATTTTGGTGAGATTGTGTGAAGAGAGAGTTGAATTTGATAAATGAATGCCAAGGTGTACAAACGTTGTTATTTTTTGTAAGCAACCGTAGAGTATGATGGATGTTTTGTAGTAGCTCAACAAATGGCACAAAAAACTTCTGGAAATTTTCCTAGCGACACAGTTCCAAATCCACGAAACAATGTTAATGCAGTGACCACGAGGAGTGGCAAGGTGAGTGAACAAGTACCACCTGAAGCCAAACAGAGTAGAAGTACTCTGACTTCAACCCACCTAGAGGAAATGGCCACACCGACATCAGTTGAGGATCACATCGCTTTTGAAAAGGAGCAAGAACCTGTGGTACAAAAAAGGGAACCACTGCCAAAACCAGAAATTCAACTTCCTTTCCCTCAAAGATTAAGGAGGGAAGAAACTGAAAAATAATTTGGTAAGTTTCTTGATGTTTTTAAAAAATTACATATTAACATCCCTTTTGCAGAAGCACTAGAGCAAATGCCAACATATGCCAAGTTCATGAAGGAGATTCTGTCGAAAAAAAGAAAAATTGGCGGTGAAACAGTTATGCTTACCGAAGAGTGTATTGCTATACTACAGAGGAAGCTGCCACCGAAGCTCAATGATCCTGGAAGTTTCTCAATCCCGTGCGCTATTGGAAATAGAACTTTTGAGAAGGCTTTATGTGATCTTGGGGCTAGTGTAAGTCTTATGCCCCTTTCAATATACAACAAACTGGGCATTGGAAAAGTCAAAGACACACAACTGATGTTACAGTTTACAGATCGCTCGATGAAACACCCCTACGGAGTGGTGGAAGATGTGTTGGTTAAAGTGGATAAGTTCATTTTTCCAGTGGATTTCGTGGTACTAAACATGGATGAGGACTGTGACATTCCTTTGATTTTGGGGAGACCGTTCTTAGCAACAGGGCGAGCTATGATTGATGTGGCAGATGGCACCTTAACCTTAAAAGTAAATGAAGAAACTGTCACTTTTAACATTTTAAAAGCCATGGAACATTCAAAAGAAAGAGAAGAGTGCAATCGAATCGAGATCTTAGGTGCGATAGTCAACGAAGAAATGAAGCATCAAGCATCCAGTTTTCCATTAGAAAGAGTGTTATGCCTACCCCAAAGACATTGTTAAAGAAAGTGAATATCAAAAGGTAGAAGAGGTTTTGGCCATGTTAGAAGCAGCACCATCCTACTCCCCCCATTTTCCTACTAGATGGGAGGAGTTGAAAGGGAATGAAGACAAGCCCTCAGAGAAAAAGACACCACTGATTGAACTCAAGCAATTTCCTCATCACTTGAAATATGTATCTCTTGGTGAGAAGGATGATGTGTTCTTCCTGTCATACATGCCACCTTGACAATAGTAGAGACGTCAAGCTAATGACTTTAAAGAAGCGCTTTATGGGAGATAACCCACAAGTAGAGGTAACTTTTAATTTTTGCAATCTTATTTTTGTTATTTGAATTTGTTTCTTTCTAATTGTGTGTAAACGTGCACTATGATGAAGAATTATTAACAACTTGCATTTGATCTTAAGTTTTATGTTTGGGATTTTGAAATTTAAACTATATTTCTTTGCTCATATCATTGCTCAATTCGATAAGTTTCACTAATTCATGCATTGTTGATTACTACTTGGTTGTTGAAGTCTAACTCGCATTTAAAAAAAAACACTAAATAAATTTTGTAGTGGCATGTTTGGCATCATTTAGATAGTTCATACTCTTTCTTATTGTCCTAGCTGTGAGCTTTTGAGCCTAAACACTTAAATTCTTTGTTGTGTGATTATCCAAACATGTATTATCCCTTCAGAACTTGCACTAATTCTGACTTGCATCACTTGTAATTTATGCATACATTGAGGCAATTTTATTTGGTCGTTTGAGCCTTTCTAACTACCCTATGAAAATGTTATCCTTTGCTAGCCCCTTTGAGCTTTGCCCCTTTATTTCGGTTACTAGCCACATTACAAAACAAAAACCCAACTTCAATTACATCACCTTACTTGGAGTTAGGTAGAAAATTTTTGTCATGTCTTGATCAAATTCTAAGTTTGGGGTTGCTCATGGGATAGCAACCTTTTATGTTTGGGTGGTGATTCTCACAAAAAAAAAATTAAATAAAAAAATAAAGAAAAAAAAAGAAAAAGAAGAAAAGAAGAAAAAAAAAACGATAAATAATATCTTGATAAATAATATCTTCTTGGTTCTTTTGTCAATGTTTGAGAATCTCCAGAATGAAAAGGTGAAAAAAAAAATGGTAGAATAATTTGGAAATATATGCCTAACTCCAAGTAGTAAAGTCTACTATCCCAAAATGTCCTACCCTTACCTAATCCCCATTACAACCCGAAAGTTCTCCAAAAATGTATGTGTTTGCTGCATTGTGATTGCTAACTAGAATTTTTTCAAGCCTATGGTAGCGTGATGCATGTTCTAGGATTTGAGTGATAAATTCATATCCCTTCTAAACACTTGAGATAAATTTTGGTGAGATTGTGTGAAGAGAGAGTTGAATTTGATAAATGAATGCCAAGGTGTACAAACCTTGTTATTTTTTGTAAGCAACCATAGAGTATGATGGATGTTTTGTAGTAGCTGAAACTTTGAGAATTGAGTTTAATTTGAATTGAGAAATTGAGTTTAAGTTTGCTTTTAACTGCACCAAATTTGAAATTAATTGTTGCTTGGGGACAAGCAATAGATTAAGTTTGGGGTTGTGATGACTCTTCATCATATGCATAATTTTTATTGATTTTAGTCTTATTTATGTTTAATCATTAGTTAATTTAATGAGTTATTTGATATATTTTGTTGATTTTAGTTATTTGATTTAATGAAATGTTTTTGTTCTTATTTGCTTAATTAAGTAGAGATTTTTCGTAGTTTTGCGTTGTTACTTTGTTTTAGTGCAGTGCTAAATTTTGGTGAAAAATTAATATGACCTATGTGGAGTATTTCAGCCATATCAGGAGTTCTAGATGTCCAATTGGAGTCAATCCAAGTGCTAATGAAAGCTAAGATCCATATCTACAACTTGCATGAAGACACCGGGACCAAATTCAAACTCGAAAGATGAGAAAAAACGCAAAATATGCCAGACAACAGATGCTGTGCGCCTGGAGCGCGCCCTGCGCGCCTGAGGCGTATTTCCTGCCATTCGGTACTGTCAATACGTGCTCGGAGCGCAAAGACCGCGCCTGGGGCGCGCGACGCGCATCAACATTCATAAAAACACAATTTTTTACTATTTAGGAATCTTTTTGACTCTTGGGAAGTTGGAAGACTTGTGCCCTAGCATAGAAACTCAAAGACGGCCGTTTCTAACGCCATTGAAGCAGTTTTATCGAGAATCATCC
This sequence comes from Cicer pinnatifidum, assembly GCA_037974775.1. Taxonomy (NCBI): domain Eukaryota; kingdom Viridiplantae; phylum Streptophyta; class Magnoliopsida; order Fabales; family Fabaceae; genus Cicer; species Cicer pinnatifidum. Next base: position 32,489,858 of record JBBPBR010000007.1, on the reverse strand, counting down.
ATGAATCATTCTTGTAATTCTTCTTTAATCCTTATCTTTTGTATCTCTGCCATGAGTAACTAAACCCTATTTGTTAGGGATGAGTGTAACCAGATGAAACCCTTATTTTTCTGATTTGATATCTAGTTATATGAATGAGTTTGTTGAATTGTTTTTCTCATCTCTGTGCTTAATGCTTTTTATTGCTTGATCAACATTAAAACGTTCTACGATTTGAATTTTGAAACTGAAGTGGACTTTACGAATGCTTGAGATGAGAAATTCATGAATTTGTAGTCTAGGGATAGATGCAGGTCATGAAACCAATTAAATTAGTTGCAAAGCAATAATTTACAAAATAATTTCTATACGGTAATGCTTAATTCTAATCTTAAATCTACTAAGGAATTAGGGGTTACTTTGGAATTAAAGGTTCTGTCACTAAGACATTAGGGCATGAATAATAAAGAGAATTCGGTAATAATTCAATAAAGGAATTCAGTAACTAGGATCAAATTAGACACCAAGGTTGGATTCGAAGTGAAACTCATCCCTGACATTTTTCTCATTATAAAAGATCAATTTTATTACTGTTGTTAATTTCAAATATTATTTCAATCAACTTGGGAACCTTTTGTTCAATTGTAGTAATTAAATATAATTCAATAGTAAAACGCAATCCTTGAGTTCGACACTCGGTACTACCATTTTATTATTACTTGCAACGATTCAGTACACTTGCTGAAACGCTATCAGTGACCCTTTACAACTGTTGTGGAAATCTGGGCTTTGCCCTCAGATGAGAGCCACGACTATCCTACCGGTTCATACCCTGTGGATGGGGATGGAGATGGGAATACTTGACTGGAGCTACGTTAGGAGGATCTTACGGGGCACGTGGAGATCACTCAAGGTGTATAGTTTTTAGTTTGTTTTGTAGAATGATCGGATTCGGTTGACATAGAGGGAACATATGTCTTTGTTTTGGATTGCGTTTATTTTAAATTGGAAGACTGTACATGTACTAATATTGTCAGTATGACATGTTATATTCGATGGATTCCATGTACCGCTTTTTGATGTGTAAATACTTTGGATGCATATTTGTCCGCTGCTTGTAAATTACAATGACTTAATTATGTATCCAAAGGTATTTTATTTGTGTGTTTCCTAGTTTTATGAATTTGTTTTTTTTTTTTAAAAATACACCCTCGCTGTGAAATTCGGGGTGTTACATTGTGGTATCAGAGCTTTGGTTTGGTTTTCTTTGGGGACTGTGGAGCCTTTAGTTATAGATTGTAGGTCAACCTGTAGGTTGGGAGTTGTTATCCGATCATGCGTCGGTTTAGGTGGTTTGAGTTGTCAGGTCCGCAAATAATTATTATGTGTTGATGTGGTTGGAAGATAGTTTTGGAAATTATTTAAAGTAGTGTTAAGACTCTACTTGATGATGGTTTTATAGGAAAACCATGCCGCCAAGAAGGAATGACGTTCCAAGAGCCAATGTTAATAGGGATGATCGGATGGCGGAGGCTATGAATAACATGGCTGCTTCTGTTGCTGCACAGACTGCTGCCAAGACTCAATGTGATCTTGAAAAGAGGGAAAGAGAGATCCGTGCGGCAGAGTCAAGAGGATTAGAAGACTTTCGTCGTTACAATCCTCCCAAGTTTAAGGGGGATGAGAATTCAAAGAAAGCGGATCAATGGATCCAAGAAGTGGAGAAGATCTTCGAAATGATTAACTGTCAGGCGGGTGTGAAGGTCAACTATGCCACTTATATGTTATTAGGGGATGTTGAGTACTAGTGGAGGAGTGCAAGATTGTTGATGAGATCAGCTCACGAGGAGGTGAACTGGGAATCATTCAAAAGGAAGTTTTTAGAAAAATACTTCCCGATGAGTACCAGGACTAAACTGGGTGATGATTTCCTGAAACTGCATCAGGGGAACATGACCGTGGGCGAATATGCTGCTATGTTTGAATCACTATCAAGGCATTTTAGATTTTTCCGTGAAGAGATTGATGAACCATTCTTGTGTCATCGTTTCCAAGACGGACTAAAGTATGAGATTCAAGACTCTGTCTTACCCTTGGGAATTCAACGTTTCCAAGTTCTTGTGGAAAATTGTAGAGAAGTTGAGGATATGAAGAATAAGAGAGCTAGCCGAGGAGGGAATTTTAACTAAGGAGGGCCTAGTCGGGTGAATTATCAGAACAAGGGAAAACAAGTTGCTAAACCTTATAATCCACCACATGATGAGAACGGGGGACAGAATAACCCATGGAACCAAGACTCTGGGAGACAAGTGGAACAAGTGATACGATGTTTCCGATATGGAGAAGGGGGACATTATGCTAATGCTTGCATCTTTAACAGTCCTACTTGCTATAATTGCCATAAACCAGGGCACTTTGCAAAGAATTGCACGGCCACGAAGGTGGAACCAGTTGTGAATGTAACTAGGGCTGCTCGTCCTACTGCTAGAGGACGCGTTTATTGCATGAGTGCTGAAGCTGGAAATCCATCTGGCAATCTGATTCAACGTGATTGTGAGATTGCAGGTAACACTCTAACTACACTTTTTGATTCGGGGGAAACCCATTCCTTCATTGATATGGATTGTGTGAATCGTTGAAGTTATCTGTGTCGCCTCTACCCTTTTGATTTGGTTGTTTTTACGCCTGCTAAGACTTTTACTGAAAATATTGCATGTTTACATTGCCAAGTAATTGTCCATAATAGAGATTTCTTGATTAATTTGATTTGTTTACCTCTACAATAACCCAAGATCATTCTTGGTATGGATTGGAAGTCATATCATTAGGTAATGAAATATTGTACTCAATGTGTCGGTGTCATACTTAGTGTTTAGGTTTGGTACTAGATGGATGTTCCGTACAAGGTGTACGTATATGAGGCTACGAGACATTGTCTTGGGTGATTGCAATTCGTCAATAAGAGCAAAGTTATAGGAAAATATGGAAAACTCAGTGGACCTTGAGAACTTTGGTTGATTACTTGTGCATTAGGATAACCTTAAGTGCAAGTCGCGGGGAACGCTATTACAGTTCAGACAAAATCATGTTCAATGGAACGGACGAGCCTTACCGACTACGGATGTGTGTAGAGTTATTAAGCACCCTATGAAAACGGGTAGACAACACTTTCTTCGAGAAGGCCGGGTGAAACAAGTTGAGACTAGTATGTTGAATTCGAGTACAAACCAAGTGTGGATTGTTACTCGTACTTTAAGTTTCGAGGAAGAAACTAATTTTAGGGGGGTAGTAATGTAAGACCCATAATTTTAAATTATACTTTATGTATTTTAGTGTATTTTGGGTATTGAACTCTGTGGCTTTTTAGTCAAATCATTGTATTTTGGTAATTAATGAATTTAATGCCAAAAATATGTTTGGAGCCCGATTAAAATTACTTGTTGGAGAATAATTTATTTCCGTTGCGAAGAAATTAATACCGGGCAGTTCTGTTAAAAATATCACTCGGTGCTGAAAATTTACTTGACAATTGAGTTGCGTCGAGATTAAATATTTTATCAATTTAGATTGAGATGGGAGTGAAGTGATGGGTGTGAGAGTTGTTAGATATTCGTCTGAGTTTGGTTTTAAGTATTATATAAATATATATATATATATATATGTATATAGATATATATATATTATTATAAGTATATATATATATATATATTATAAGTTATATATATATATATATATATATATATATATATATTATAAGTTATAGTTATATATATATATATGCTGGAAAGGAAACGAAGGAAAAAAAAAAGGAAACAGAGGAAGCTGTCCATCTTCTTGCAAACCATCGCCCTTCCTCCTTCTTTCTTTTCCATCTCTTTTTCGTTCTTTGGCTTCAAGAATAGAAAGCCAAGGATTAGTGGGTAAGAAAGCAAGGATTTCTCAGCTTCATAATTCCTCGTTGTTTTGAAAACGAAGAAAAACGGTGTTAGGGATTTCAAAACCATCAACCACAAACCTCCATGTTTCATCTAGATCTAAGCTTCGTTTCGCCAAGAGATAGTAGGGAAAGTTGGTCATTACCACGCTACGGTGCTAGGGAACCAACTTTGGAAGCGACGTCGCGAGCGGAGATTTTACCGGATTTACTCGCGGTACCGTAATCGCACGTTAAAGCTAACGTGAAGGTAAGGGCTCCTTCCAAACTTCTATTTTGCATTTAGGGACTTATCTGTGGTTGTGTGGAAAAGAATTTTGTTAGGGTTAAAGTGTTGATTTGGGGAAAATGAATCTAAGGCTTTATGGGTAAAATCTTAGAGATAGGTACTGGTGATATTGATGAATGTTTCGTGGAAAATGAATTTAACTCATTTGTGTATGATTTTGAGTAAATGAAATTTGATGTGTTTGAGTAGTAACTTGTGATGATTTGTGTTCATCGTAATTGACGTATTCATAATTAATGCTTATGAAATTTGATATGTGTATGTTGGATTTTGTGGAGAAATGAATTGATGTGTTTTGGTGTGAGTTGTGGATTGGATCTGATAATAGGTTTGAGTTTGTTTGTGTGAAAATCATTAGAGTTAAACGAGTATTAAAAATGTGGAATCTTTTAATATCTCGGTTTACTTGATGTTTGAAGTGAAAATCGTTAGAGTTAAATGAGTATTAGGAATGGGGAATCTCTTAATATCTCTGTTTACTAATGTTTGTGTGAAAATCATTAGAGTTAAACGATTATTAAAAATGGGGAATCTTTTAATATCTCGGTTTACTTAATGTTTGTAGTGAAAATCGTTAGAGTTAAATGAGTATTAGGAATGAGGAATCTCTTAATATCTCTATTTACTAATGTTTGTGTGAAAATCATTAGAGTTAAACGAGTATTAAAAATGGGGAATCTTTTAATATCTCGGTTTACTTAATGTTTGTAGTGAAAATCGTTAGAGTTAAATGAGTATTAGGAATGGGGAATCTCTTAATATCTACGTTTACTTAATGATTGTCGTTCGAATTATAAGAGTTAGATGGGTATTAAAAACGGGGAATCTTTTAATATCTGCCATTACTTAATGGTGTTTTGTCCGTGAGAGACTAAACCCTAGTAAGTTGTGTTTGTCCGTGAGAGACTACACATGTGTTTGTCCGTGAGAGACTACACCCTAGTAAATTGTGTTTGTCCGTGAGAGACTGCACAGGTGTTTGTCCGTGAGAGACTACACCCTGATAAGTTGTGTTTGTCCGTGAGAGACTGCACAGGTGTTTGTCCGTGAGACACTACACCTTGGTAAATTGTGTTTGTCCGTTAGAGACTACATCCTGGTAAATTGTGTTTGTCTGTGAGAGACTGCACAGGTGTTTGTCCGTGAGAGACTACATCTTGGTAAATTGTGTTTGTCCGTGAGAGACTGCACAACTGTTTGTCCGTGAAAGACTACACCCTGGTAAATTATGTTTGTTCGTGAGAGACTGCACAGGTGTTTGTCCGTGAGAGACTACACCCTGGTAAATTGTGTTTGTCCGTGAGAGACTGCACAGGTGTTTGTTTGTGAGAGACTGCACAGGTGTTTGTCTGTGAGAGACTACACCCTGGTAAATTGTGTTTGTCCGTGAGAGACTGCACAGGTGTTTGTCCGTGAGAGACTACACCCTGGTAAATTGTGTTTGTCAGTGAGAGACTGCACAGGTGTTTGTCCGTGAGAGACTACACCCTGGTAAATTGTGTCTGTCGGTGAGAGACTGCACAGGTGTTTGTCCGTGAGAGACTGCACCCTGGTAAATTGTGTGTGTTTGTGAGAGACTGCACAGGTGTTTGTCCGTGAGAGACTGCACCTTGGTAAATTGTGTTTGTCCATGAGAGATTGCACTCGTGTTCGCTCGTGAGAAACTGTACGTTTAGGATTTACGCCTCTCGCGGAGGGTTTTGTTTGGAATTGTGTGATAGCATGTTTGATTGCAAAACTATTTCGAAGCTCATGATGTGGTAGTGATTATGTTGTAAGTGCTAAGTGTTATGTTTTGGAAATGTGTGATAGCATGTTTGATTGTAAAACTATTTCGAAACCCAATTTGTCGTGGTGATTGTGTGGGAATTGCTAAGTGTTAAGATTTGGAGGTGTGTATGAATGGGATAGAGTTAGTTTATGAACTTTTGGAAGAATATGCAGGGAAATCGATTTCCCAATCGATTTGATGAGTTACAGGGACTTCGCTAATTGGACAAAATCGATTTGCCAATCGATTTTATAATCTGTTTTTCAAAACCATTTAAGAAATCGATTTGGCAATCGATTGGTATGCTTCTTGTTTTCCTGAATCTTGAAAATATATTGAAACAATCGATTTACCAATCGATTTGGCCATTACAGCAGCTCAACTATTTGGACAAAATTGATTTGGCAATCGATTGGATATGTTACAGGGCTCAGCTATTCATTCAATCGATTTCCCAATCGATTGATTTAAGCCCAGAGTACAGATTTTACAAAAACACCTTCAAGCAATCGATTTCCCAATTGATTTGCTTAGTGGAAATTCTTATTTTGAGCTAGATAATCGATTGCTCGATTGATTCATCAATGGATTGGTTTGTTGTTTATTACTTGATTGATTTAAGACTTTATTTGATCTCATTTTCACTTGGCAAGTATTATATGAACTTTTAGCATAATGAAAATCCTTTTAAGGTGCATGCTAAGTTGAAAGGTTATTTTGTGCATTTAAAAACTTAAATGTTATGTGTTAATTGTTAATTTCAGTTGGTGACCCTTTACAACTGTTGTGGAAATCTGGGCTTTGCCCTCAGATGAGAGCCAGGACTATCCTACCGGTTCATACCCTGTGGATGGGGATGGAGATGGGAATGCTTGACTGGAGCTACGTTAGGAAGATCTTACGGGGCGCGTGGAGATCACTCAGGGTGTATAGTTTTTAGTTTGTTTTGTAGAATGATCAGATTAGGTTGACATAGAGGGAACATATGTCTTTCTTTTGGATTGCATTTATTTTAAATGGGAAGACTGTACATGTACTAATATTGTCAGCATGACATGTTATATTCGATGGATTCCATGTATTGCTTTTTGATGTGTAAATACTTTGGATGCATATTTTTCCGCTGCTTGTAAATTACAATGACTTAATTATGTATCCAAAGGTATTTTATTGGTGTGTTTCCTTGTTTTATGAATTTGTTTTAAAAAAAAAAATACACCCTCGCTGTGAAATTCGGGGTGTTACATCTTTGATCTTTCTAGAGATTAATAATCAATTTGGATGTTCAGTCTTGATGATTCTAGATGTCTTCGTGATTAATCTGGATGTCTTCGTGATCAATCTGAATGTTTAGTCTTGTACATTTCTAGATCGTTTAACTTTCTTGACAATTTAAGTTGGAGAAGATTCATATTTTTCTGGTCTTGCTAATTTGTGATCTTCTCTCTTTGTGATTCAAGTAGTTTCTTTGAATCTTATTATCTTAGTTTGTTCCTTGCCAAGTGTTGATGATATTAGTTTAAAATCTAGAGGCTAAAACTTCTTTTAACTAGTGGAGATTGATTGACCTTGGGGCTGTTATGACTAGTCTTGGTACTAAAGAACATTTTCCGTTTCCACAGATTTTATCCAGAATGTTCTTAAATAACCCATGATTTTATCCAGATTTTATTCAAGTTAAATTAACATAACATTTAGAATCATAATTAACATTCTTAATTAACCTTTGTTTATTTTCATCAAAACTTAAATTGAGAGTTTGTCTTTACAATCTCCCCCTTTTTTATGATGACAAACATGTTAATTTCGATATTAATTCTATTTCTAATTTTTAAGAGTTTAAAAGCTCCCCCTCAATTGACACTGTGAATGATTTTGGCAGAAGATTAAAGGCAAGCATATAATTTCAACATAAGCTAATTTCCATTAATTCATATTAAAGATAAAAAATGTCAAATTTGCGGCAACATTTACAAAAGTTCCTAATTACAAAAATGAATTCTACAAATAGAATAAAAAAAGCAACTTAATTCTTCCCCTTTGTCACACAAAAAGGAAGGAGCAGCATATCTTATTTAGCAAGCGATGGAGAAGACCCTTTAGAAGATGAAGATTTTGCAGGGTCAAGGATCGACTAAGGAGTTGGAGAAGGATGAATGGGAGGAGGGCTCAACCTTAGTTTGGGAGTAAGTTGCTCTATCATCCAAGTGCGTAATAAAGTAATTTCCTCATCTTGCTGAATCTGGTGTGCCATAATGGTATGAAGGGCAGTCACAATTTTAGTGTTTGATGGTTGTACCTTGGGAGAAGGAGTAGAGATATGATTGGATGTAAGAGGAGTGGTAGCAACAGTTGTGGTCCGGGGAATATGGGAAATGCAGATTGATCATAACATTTGGGCATATGTTTCTAGCTTTTTAGTTTGGTATTTTAAAAGATTGTTTCTAAACTTTTGGTCGAAATTGAATTATAATTTTATTATTTGTATTTTGACTCTTGCTCGCTCGGTAGACCATAACTTGAGCGTTGGGTATCGGATTGGTGCATACGAATAGGTGTTGGAAAGCTAAATATCAGAGCTACAACTTTTGTGTTGAAATAAAAGCCCAAAGTCGAACTTCACTAGGCCTATATTGCAGATTTCGTAATCTAGATTTTTGTAATAAATTTAAATAACGGGCCACTTGTTTTAAACCCAAAAGTCCAAAATTGAGTACTATATATTGGGATTTTTCTTTCTTTTCTAAAACATGAAATATTCGGATTCAGATTGTTAAAAGAAATAAATACTTTTTATTTTATTTTTACGGAAGGCTAATTTTATAAGATTAATCCACGAGTTTAGAGTTTAATCAACACCTTGAGATTCAGGTTACACTATTAATTTCGCTTCATGATTCTATTTCTGCTTATTTCATTATATTGATATTCAAATTGCTTAAATTGAATTTCAATATCATTGATTAAATTCATTTGACATAATTTAGTTTCAGTTTCTAATTTAATTGAATTATAATTTTACAACGCTTGATCGTTAGTTGAAACATTTTGATGATTGTGATGCTTAATCCTGTCAAAGAAACCGAATTAACGTAGGATTGATTATGCTTGTTCGATCAATTCTATAGTCAAATAAGAATAGAATCATGAATAAGAAATTAAACTCATTGGTAGAATCTGTGATAGATCTGAAACTCGAATAAGTGGATTAATTATTTTGCACATATGTTAAAACAAAAAAATCTAAAAAAATTCCCCTTTCTAATTTCAACTTTCAATTTGGTTAATATTGTTATATTAGAAGTCCTTGCGAAACGACTCGAGTTATTATCTCTATTTATATTTTATCAATTGTATTTGACCCATGTGCGACAACGGATCACAGACAGAAGGAATAGTGGCAAAAGCTGACTGATTCCAAAAATGGAGGAACTTGTTTTTTGTAGGGAAATGAATAGAGGAGACATGGTGCTGATATGATGGTTAGGAAGTTATATACACAAGACATGTGGTGGATTGTAGAGCATTTGTTAGTAAGAGAGGAAGACTGGGGATGAGAGAGTGGATGGTTGAGTAAAAACGGGGAAAGTAGGAGGATTGGTAATCTCTTCTAGAGAACATTCTTGGATTGGTGGAGAATGTTCTTGGATTGGTGGAGGACGTTCTTGAGCAGACTCTACCATACCTTCTGTTGATTGTTCAGGTGATTGGTGTAAGACCCTAAATTTTCTAAATTTTAATTTATCCGATTTTAGGGATTTTGTGTTAAATTGCTTAGGCATTTAGCCCAATTGAATTTTATTTTGGGAATTAAATATCAAAATAAATTTTATTATAGTTAATAATATGTTTAATATTTATATATATTTTAATATATATATTTTGTGACCCAATTAAGATTATTTGTTGGAGAATAATTTAATTATGTTACAAAAAATTGAATATCGAACAATTTTTTTATTTTATTTAAAATGTCACTTGTTGCTGAGAAACTCATCTGTCAATTGAGTTGCGGCGAGAGTACATATTTTTTTTTTAAAAAAATATCTATAAAGTTTAGATATTTATTTTATTGGTTTTAATTATAAAATATATTATATATATATATATATATATGAAAGGAAACGGAAAACTAGAAAACAAAAATCATTTTCCTCCAGCGGCTCGCGTTTCTTCTTCTTTCTTCCTTTGATTAAAGATTATGTTGGTGATTTCAAAACCCAACAAATACAAATTATCATTTTTCTTCTAGATCTAACTCCGTTTCGAGAAGTGACAGAAGGGAAAGTTGCTCCTTGCCAGGCTATGGTGCTAGTGAGCTAGTTTTTGAAGCGACAACGTGAAATAAAATTTTACCGTAATTAATCGCAGTGCCGTAATCGGTTGTTAAAGCTACAACGGAGGTAAGGGCTCCTTCCAAACTTTTAGATTGCATACACGACTCTATATGTGTAGTTGTGGAGGTGAAAATTTGTGAAATTTATGTGTGAAATTATGGAAAATGAATTTAATTCGATTTTTGTGTGAAATAGTGGAATTTGAATTTGATGTGTTGAGGTGTGGTTTGTGGTGATTTAAGTTTGATGTGTTTTATGTGTTCATAATGATTATTATGAATTTTTGGAGATGTGATTTATGTGTACTTATGGAAAATGAATTTGGTGGTTTATGTGTGAAAAAAATATGGAGTTTTGAAAATGGGGGATTTATGATTAAATTTGGTGTGAAATTGTGGAGATAAAATTTGGTAGTTTATGTGTAAAAATGTGGAGTTTTGAAATTGGGAGATATTGGTTTAAATTGTTAAAATTTAATTGAGGTACTAAATGTGTGTTGTGGAATTGAATTGAGTGAAGTTAATGTGAATTGGCGGTAATTAAATTTGATGTGTTTGAATTACGTAATGAGTTATTTTCAAATAAATGAGTTTGAACAGAAGTTGAAATTTTACAAAAGAAAAAAATTTAGAGTTGTTAAAGTTGTGAAAAAGTTTCAAATTTTAACTAAGATAAATAGTTTGAGCAAAAATATATTAATAATGATTGGAGTTTAAAATGTTACTCTTTTAATTACTCTTGAACTGAGTTTAAAAAGAAAAAAAAAGTATTTTATTAACTCAATAATTTCGGTGCTTTAAAAGTCGAGTGTGTCTATGTGAGATTTTGTCAATATTTATTTTATTTAGTTTTAATTAAATAATATAGATTATTTGGTTTTAAAAGTTTGGTGTGTGAGAAATATTTAATTTTGGGAATTTTGTTGTGGTTGGATTAATTTTATTGTGAACAAATTGTTTTAAATATTTATGTTGATGTAGTTAGCTCCTTGAGTGTCGAAAAGGATTCGAGACCGTTTGCACCGAGTTAGTGGTGGGGAGAACTCTGATATACTAATGTTGTTGTGGTGATTAAGTTTTGATGTGATTGTGTATTCATAACTGGTACTATGTGCGTTATGAATTTTATTGAGGAAAATCTGTTTTGAGTATACTCTGTGATAAGTTTGAAATATCATTAGTGTTAAAGGAGTATTAAAAATGTGGAATCTTTTAATAGCTACATTTACTTAATGATTGTGGTTAAAAGAATTAGAGTATGCTTATGCATTTCATAGTACATGGTGACCGCTATAGGGCCATGGTGATAGTGGTGACCGTGATAGGTCACGAGATGATGCCATGTGATCTGTTGGTTCATCTTATCCTTGCAAGGATTCTCGCGTCGTGCTGACCTGTGATAAGTGCCATATTGGTAATTAGTGCTGATATGTGAGAGGCTGCACTCTAGAATATGCTGATCTGTGAGCGATTGCACTCAAGAAAATCGTGCTGATATGTAAGCGATTGCACGCTAGTAAATCATGCTGATCTGTGAGAGATTGCACCTTGGTAATTAGGACTGGTCTGTGAAAGGCTGTACAATTATGATTTATGCCCCTTCGAGGAGGGTTTTGGTTTAGAAATTTTGAAATCATGCGTATTGGCATATACGCATTGCATTAAAGTGCTTGGCACGCGAGTCATGGTTGTTATACTATGATGATTGTATATACATAAATCGTGTTGTATTCGAATACGACATTGCAATTTTGTTAAAAACTTCATTTTCGACTTTGTTTATGCATTTTTGACATATGAAAATCCTTTCAAGGACTATGCTAAGATGAAATGTTATTTTGTGCTTTTAAAATTTAAATGCTAAGTGATATTTGTTAATTTTGGTTGGTGACCCTTTACAATTATTGTGGAATTTGGGCTTTGCCCTTAGATGATACCCGAGTTCATTCCACCGACTGTTACCTTGACAACAGCAACACCGTTAGACTTCCCTGACCAATATTCGCCGACTGCTTGGGCATACGACCCCATCTCAAGCAAGACTACTTATAGGGGGAAAGTAGTGATGACAAGTAGGAGGGTTGGAGCAGTATACCTCGTGGAGTTCACTCGCGAGAAGATCGACTATTCGGTACCGGCAGGATTGGTGCTCAAAATGAGTGGAGCATGGGAAGATGCAGAGCATTCCTCAGTTAGGGTTGAGGTAGAGGTCACCGTAGGAGCTGGAGATACAATGATTGGACTCGGGACTGGCGAAAAGGATAAGGGGTCGATGCCGGTGGAGCGATAGATTGCAGGACTGTGTAGGCGGGCAGAGTTAGAGCTTCCATTTCCAGTGAATGATCCCTTACAGACTTTCGCTGAAATAGCGGATTGTTTTGCGATCCAAGCGCTACGAAGCAACCAATCTCTTGGGTGGATCTGACTTCTGAGGAGAATGATCCTTCTATGGATGATGATGAGTAGGAAGTCACTTCGAGGATAGATGTTGCATCAGATGGGACTTGCAAAGTGTGTGGAGTTCACCCGTGTTATTGTAGTTGTTAGGGTATGATCAGATTAGTTTTGTGAGGCTGGGGCTGGTGTAGCAAGAGTGTAACACCACGATTTTTTACAGCGCGAGTGCATTTTTTTAAACAAATTAATAAAATATGATGTCGTTACAGAAACGACAAGAGTGATAAATAATTACATCATATATACAAACAAACTAAAATAGTTTTTGGGCCAATAGTCTACAATATACAAATAGGAAATACACTGTGGCTATGCGACCTATCAGACATCGCTCAGACCCCTGGGGTATTTTAAGCAGACACTTGCATAAAAGTACTGCTCCAAGAATGCTATCCCCATATGGTCACGTCAAAAGAATGGAACATGGACCCACCAAACAAATGTCAAATGTCAATATATATTATATATACAGTCATCCCAACACAAAATAAATACAACCACCATAAGAAAGACACTAAGTCCCTATACAACAAAAACTAATCTAATCATCCACTAGCAACTACAATAACAAGGGTGACCTCCACACACTCCACAAGTTCCTTTTGACACAGTATTTCTCCACGAAGTAACTTCCTTCTAATCAACATCCATAGAAGGATCGGTCTCCTCAGAAGTCAAATCCACCCACGAGATATGTGGTTTCAGCGGCGCTGGAATATCAAAACAGTCGACTACTTCAGTGACAGTCGGTAGGAGATCATTCACCGGAAGTGGAAGCTTTGACTCGACCCGCCTAGATGGTCATGCAATATCTCTTACCACTGGCATCGATCCCTTATCTTCTCTGCCAGTCCCCGACCCAACCACTATATCCCCAACTCCTACGGTGGCCTCCGCCTCAACTCTAACTGAGGCATCCTCTGCATCTTCCCATGCTCCATTAATCCCGAGCACCAATCCCGAGGGTACCGGATAGTCGATCCTCTCATGAGTGAGCTCCGCGAGATATACTGCCCCAACTCTCCTACTTGTCCTGATTACCTTCCTCGTATAAGTAGCTCTGCTTGGGATGGAGTCGTATATCCAAGAAGTCGACAAATATCGGTTAGGGAAGTCTAACGATATTTTCATCGTCAAGATAACAATTAGTGGAACAAACTCGGGTATCATCTGAGGGAAAAATTCAATTTTCACAATAATATAAAGGGTCACCAATCGAAATTAACAAATAACATTTAACACTTATGTCATAAAGACAAGCAATAACACCTAGTAACTACAACATGATAACAAACAATAACAAAATATGTATATACAATTCTCATATTATAACATACATGACACGCGTGCCAAACGCCCTAATGCAATGCTTATATGCCAATGCACATGATTCTGGAATTCCAAACCCTTATCGAAAGGCATAAATCATAAATTTACCGCCTCTCACAGACCAATACTATTTATCAAGGTGACACCTATCACAGATCTAGACGATTTACTAGAGTGTAGTCTATCACATACCTACACGACAAATAAATCATCATAAGGATAAGAGGGACAATCAACTCATGGAACCATCTTGGCCTACGATTTATTTTTAGGTCTAAGTCTGGCCTACGACCTATCATAGGTTTTTTTTCTTCTTCCGGCCTGTCCTGTTCTAGAAGCCTACTTAAAAGCCTTATTCACATTAAAACATTTGAATGTTCTACTCATACCATATGATGCTCTCCACATACCAATATCAATGTACATATCTATATATATTATACAAAAAGTAAATAATTTTTTTAACAAAATAATTGTAAAAAAAATCAGAAACAAACATCCTTTAAACCCTATAAAATAATTTTGATTTCAAATAATAGATTTTTTTTCTTCTAAAACAAACGCACTCATTATTACTTAAACAAATATGAAACGACTACTAAGTGATTGACTATTTGAACAACTACCGAATATGAAACGACTATCAAATATGGAATCGCTATCGAATATGGAACGGGTATTGAATATGGAATGATTAACGAGTGATTGGCTAATTGGTAGAATTTAAAATAGGAAATAATATTATTAATATAATAATAAAAAAACAATATTGATAAATAATAAAATGTATATAAGTCGGCCTGCCAGGTCTAATAGGCTTTTTTATAAGACTGAGCCTCACCTATTTAAATAAATAGGCTTTAAAAACAACCTGAGCCTAGCCTTTTTATTAAATAGGTCAGGCCTAACTAGACCATAAGTAGGTTAGGCCACAGTGTAACACCCCGACCCTCCATCGTTACTAGGTATCAGGCTCGAATCCCACGGAAGGAAAAAACTTGCTAGATTTCCATGAGGGAAAGAGGGGGGCGAGAAGATTGTGAGGTAGCATCGCCGGTAACGCTGGAGGGCCGGGGTGTTACACATAGGCCCCCAAAGGACGGCATAGCTTATTCCCATCCCTAACGATCACCACTAACTTCATGGCCCATCACAATCAACACTTACATTGTGGCCCATCACGATCACCACTAATTATGAAATGAATGAGCATACTCTAACTCTTTCACAACAATCATTATGTAAATGTAGTTATTAAAAGACTCCACTTTTAATACTCATTACACTAATAATTTTTCATACTTTTCACAGAGGATACTCACGACTTATTATCCTACATAAAATTCATAACATATAACAACATATATTATCACTCAAGAATGCATCATCACATCAATATTAATCATCACATATTCACACATCAATCATACATAAAACACACATATAAGGTCCATATGTGCAAACTAAAAATTTGGAAGAAGCCCTTACCTTAGTTATAGCTTTTTCAACAGTTATCACTACCACAATCAAACACAGAGAAAAATCTCGTTTGTGCTGACACCTTTAATCAAGTAGTGGTTGACTTAGTCAAATTAATCGCTGAAATTTTAACTACCTTACAAACCCTTTCTTACTCCTAACTCCCTTAGAGTATATTTTATTAAAAGAGTTTACAATGAGTAATGACTAATAATATTATTAACCACAACACATTTTCAGCATATAAAACATATTTTTATAATTTAACTTCCTTTAATTTTTCCATGAATTCACTACCAATTTTTTTGAAACGTTTGAAATTATTATTCTCAAAATTTTTTACACAACAACAAATTTTTTTCAAATTTGCCATAACTCATTTTTTTTCTCTCAAATAACTACAAGTTTGATCCACTACATTTTTTTAAAGACTAAAAAGTAAATCAAAGTATTTAGCTTATAACAACATACTCACACAAAACAAATATCGATGAATATTTTTTTCTAATTTCAAAGTTTTAACTCTTTGAAATATTTTCATCCTTTTCAAAATATATATTTTTCAACAAAGTTTATATTTTAATTCATGAAACTTTGACTCTTTTAAAAATAATTTCTTACTCAAGACTTTAACATTTACTTAATAAACTTGAAACTTTAATTAAAATGATGCAAACTTTTGTAAAAATTGAAAGTATACATTTACAAGCATGAAACCATATTTCACTAATTTTCCTATAATCACATGTTCAAAAATTTGTTAATCATGTGTATACATTCTTAATAATCAATCATAACCATTATTCTTGAAAATGCATAAACTAAAAAAAAAAATCATTTTTCTTTAATCACCACGACAACATTAATATATCAGTGTTCTTCTCACTGCTAACTCGGTGTCAACGGTCACGATTCCTTTTCGAGACTCAAAAAGCTAACTACATAAATAAAAATCTTTATATCATTTTGTTCACAACTAAAATTTATCCAACCACAATAAAATTCCAAAATCATATCTTTTTCACACACCAAACTTTTAAAACCAAATAATCTACATTATTTAGCTAAAACTAAATAAAACGAATATTGTCCAAATCACACATACACACCCTCAATTATTAAAGCACCAAAATTAATTAAAAGACTAACATTTTAAACTCTAAACATTTTAATTTCAATCTAACTTTTTGCTCAAACTCTTTAATTTAGTTAAAATTTGAACTTTTTTACATCTTTAATTTTATTTTTGTTAAATTTCAACTTCAGTTCAACCATTACGTAACTCTAACACATCAAAAATCCTTTTTTTTTTAACCATTACTAACAACAACAACAACAACAATAAAATAATAAAACAACAACACAACAACAACAAAGACGACAACCACACAATGACAAATAATTTGTTAAGAACTCAAAAATTTCACTCATACCCCCACCGTATAAAGTTTACTAATTTAGGAAAAATGAGGAAGAAATAAGTGTTTCACCTCCAATAAATTAGCTCACAAGCTCCACCTTGTAGAGAGGAGCAACTTCCCTTCCTAACACTTCTTGAATGGAGGCTTTGATCTAGTAGAAAATGAAAGTTTTTATTTTTATGTTTTTAAAACAAAAGCTACTTCTTTTTTTGAAACAAAAAGAAGGCAAAGGAATGGGAATGAAGAAGCTGAAGGGGAAAAAGTGAAATGAGGTTCGGTTGGTTTTATATATATATATATATATATATATATATATATATATATATATATATATATATATATATATATATATATATATATATATATATATATATATATATTATAATTAAATAATTAGATATATTATAATATCTAATCACTTTCTCACACATCACATCACTCACATCTCAATCAAATTTAACAAAAATATCTACTTTCGTTGCAACTTAAGTGACATATGAATTTATCAGTAACAAGTGACATCTTAAACTCTTGATCGGTAATAAATTTTATTGTAACTTAACTAAATTATACTCTAATAAATAATTTTAATCGGTTCTAAAAATATATATATATACCTATATTTTAAATGTATTACTAACTCTAACAAAATATATGATGGTACTTAAATCACAAAATAAAAATTGGGCTAAAATCCTAAGCATTTCGACATAAAATACACTAAAATTGTATAAATTAGAGTTTAGAAAATTCAGGGTCTTACATTACTATCCCCTTCATCTTGCTCTACGGTTCCCAAGTTGCATCTCTAGTAGTTGGGTTCCAAGTCACTTTGACCAACGAAAGTTCCTTGTTCCTTAACCGCTTAATCTTCCTATCGTCAATTCTTACAGGTAGTACTTCAAATGACAAGTTATCCTTTAGTTAAATTATGTTTGGTTCGATCACATGCGACAAATCGAAAATATATTTTCTTAATTGCGACACGTGAAATACGTTGTGAATATTGGACAATATCGGAGACAACACAATCCGATAAGCCACAGGTCCAATTCGTGCATTAATCTGGTATGGTCCCATAAATTTTAGGGCTAATTTCCTTGATTTTATGGCTCTGCCAACTCCAGTCGTAGATGCAACTCTTAGAAACACATGGTCACCCTGCTCAAATTCTAAAGGTTTGCGTCGCTTGTCCATATAACTCCTTTGAAGGTCTTATGAGATCTTCATTTTCTCCTTAATCTTCTTGACCTTATATGTAGTTTGTTGCACCATTTCAGGTCCTAGAATCATACTTTCGCCGTCCTTATACCAACACAAAAGGCATCTAACTCTTGCATCCATACAGAGCCTCAAATGGGCCCATTCCAATACTTGCGTGGAAGCAATTGTTGTAGGTAAACTCAATCAATCGCAGTACATCATCCCAACTTCCTCTATCATCTAATACACATGCTCTCAATAAATCTTCCAAGGACTGATTCGTTCATTCATTTTGTTCATCCGTTTGTGGATGATATGTTGAACTCAATCTTACTTTCGTTCCCAACGCTTCATACTACGCTCTCCAAAAGTGCAACATGAATTTCGGGTCACGGTCTGATACAATACTTGACGGTGCTTCGTGTAATCTCACAAGCTCAACAATTTAGATCTTTGTTAGCTTATCTACCTTATTGATGGTCTTTACTATCACCCGAATAGAATCATTTTTTCTCCTTGTTTTTGGCAATTCGGTTATAAAGTCTATGGAAATGTTATCCCGCTTCCATTCAGGTATATGTAATGGTTGTAACATTCCAGCACGTCGCTGATGTTCCACTTTCGCTTTCTAACAAGTTAATACATACTCCGCTACATGTCTCTTCATTCTTGGTCACCAACAATTCTGCCTCAAGTCCCGATACATCTTTGTTGTGCTGGGATGGATACTTAATTTGCTCTTATGAGCCTCTTTTAAAATTGTTTTCCTTAGATATCCAACTGCTAGTACACAAATCCTCCCATTACTTATCAAAATATTATCTGATCCAATCTTAAACTTAGTTGTCTTCCCTTGAACTATTAGGTTCCTCTTATCTTGGATTAATGTGTTATCTTGAAAATTCACAATGTCTTCAAGTAGACCATTCAAAATCTTAATCATTCTAAATTTCAAAATCCTCGATGCAAACTCTACGTCCAAGTGTAGGTCTCTATATGTTTCACATAGCTCTTGTTGTCTAGCCATTACTACTGAAGACACTAACACACTTCTTCTACTCAATGCATCAACTACCATATTTGTCTTCCAAGGGTGGTACTGCAATGTGAAATCAAAATCCTTGAGAGTCTCCATCCATGTTCTCTAACGCATGTTCAATTCCTTTGGATCAATCAAATATTTCAAACTCTTATGGTCATTAAACACTATGAACGTGCATCCATATAAGTAGTTCCTTCAGATCTTTAATGCAAAAACTACGCTAGCAAGCTCTAAATTGAGCAAGATAGTTTCTTTCATTAGTCTTCAATTGTCTTGAAGTCTATGCTACAACTTTCTTGTGTTGCATCAGGACACAACCCAAAGTTTGGTGAGACGCATCACAATAAATTTCATATGGTTGTTCTAGTTGTGGTAAGACCAATAATGGTGAAGTTGTCACTTTTTTCTTTAGTAACTGAAAATTTTCCTCACACTTCTTTGTCCATGTGAAATGTTGATCGTTTCTAGTGAGTTGTGTCAATGGAGCTACAATCTTAGCAAAACCTTCATTAAACCTCTTGTAGTATCATTCCAGCCCAACGAAACTTCGTTTGTGAGTGATAGTCTAAGGTTGTTTCCAAGCGAGGAATGTCTCAATCTCTGCCAGATCTATAGCGATTCCTTTCTTGGTTATCACATGTCCTAAGAAGTTCATTTCTTCTAGCCAAAACTCGCACTTCGACATATTGGAATACATTTACTTTTCGTATAAAACTTGAAGAACTTGACGCAAATGCTCTCCATGTTCTTCCTCAGTCGTTGAATAAATTAATATATCATCGAGGAACACCATAATAAACTTATCTAGAAATGGGGTAAATATTATATTCATGTAATCCATAAAAGATGGTTCATTGGTATACATAATGTCCTTTAGCACCCATGCAACAAACGCATCCTTTAGCAGTAGGACGAGTAACCCTAGTTGCATTCACTATTGGTTCTACCCTTAGAGTCTTGCAATCCCTTGCAAAGTGGCTTGGCTTCTAAAAATTGTAGCATGGAACACTCTTAGAGATACGCGCATTAGCATAATGTCCCTCTTCCCCACATCAGAAACATCCAATTAATTGTACCAATTGTTGTAACACCCCGATTTTTAACTGCGAGAGTGTATTTTTTTTTTCAAAACAAATTCATGAAAACAAAGAAATAAATAAGAAAATACTTTTGGATAAATATTTAAGTCGTACACAACGACAAATAAGTCAACAGAATTTACAAGCAACGGAATAGTTTTTGAAATACGAATCCAAAGTATTTACACATCATAAAGTGGTACATCTAGTCCCTATACGTCAACCTAATCTGATCATTCTACAAAAAACTATACATCCCGAGTGATCTTCACGCGCCCCGCAAGATCCTCCTAACACAGCTCCAGTCAGGTGTGTCCAACTACGTTCCCATCCACAAGGCACCAACCGGTAGGATGGTCCTGGTTCTCATCTGAGGGCAAAGCCCAGATTTCCACAATAGTTGTAAAGGGTCACCAACCGAAATTAACAATTAACACATAACATTTAGGTTTTTAAATGCACAAAATAACCTTTCAACTTATCATGCACCTTAAAAGGGTTTCCATATGCTAAACATTCATATAATACTTGCCAAGTACAAATGAAATAAAAAATAAGGTTTTAATCATTCAAGTAATAAATCAACTGACCAGTCAATTGATGAATCAATTGGACAATCGATTGTCTGACTCAGAATAAAAGTTTACACTAAATAAATCGATTGGGAAATCGATTTCTTAAAGGTTTATAGTGAAACCTGTATTCTAGGTTTAAATCAATCGATTGGACAATCGATTTGCACATCCATTGAGAAATCGATTTTGTGATTCACAGAACAAAGATTTTGCTGATGTAATCGATTGGGAAATCGATTTTGTGATTCACATAACAAAGATTTTGCTGATTCAATCAATTGGGAAATCGATTTTGTGATTCACAGAACAAAGATTTTGCTGATTCAATCGATTGGGAAATCGATTTTGTGATTCACAGAACAAAGATTTTGCTGATTCAATCGATTGGGAAATCGATTTTGTGAAATATTTTGCTGATTCAATCGATTGGGAAATCAATTTTTCTGCAGTTTTTCTAAAAATACATAAACTGAATCCATCACCATTACACACAATTCCAAAACATAACACTTAGCAATTATAACGCAATCACCATGACAACTTAAGTTTTGAAATGGTTTTGCAATCAATCACACTCACACACAATTCCAAAACATAACACTTAGCAATTATAACACAATCATCATGACAACTTGAGTTCAAACACTCAATCATAATCTTGAATCAAACACGACTCGCATGCCAAACATCCTAATGCGATGCGTATATGCCAAAACGCATGGACTCGAAATTCAAATCAAACTCTTCGGGAGTAGAAAATCGTAATTGTACAGTCTCTCACACACCAACACTTATTACCAAGGTGCCACCTATTATAGGCCTGCACGATTTATTAATTTTTAGCCTACCACAAGTCTTAAAGCTCAATTCCAAACAAAACCCTCCGCGAGAGGTGTAAATCCTAAACGTACAGTTTCTAACGAATGAACACGAGTGCAGTCTCTCATGGACAAACACGGGTGCAGTCTCTCCCGGACAAACACGATTTTCAAGGGTGTAGTCTCTCACAGACAAACACCAGTGCAATCTCTCACGGACAAATACAATTTACTAGGGTGTAGTCTCTCACGGACAAACACCAGTGCAGTCTCTCAGGGACAAACATAATTTACCAGGGTGTAGTCTCTCACGGACAAACACCAGTGCAGTCTCTCACGGACAAACACAATTTACCAGGGTGTAGTCTCTCACGAACAAACACCAGTGCAGTCTCTCACAGACAACACAATTTACCAGGGTGTAGTCTCTCACGGACAAACACCAGTGCAGTCTCTCACGGACAAACACAATTTACCAGGGTGTAGTCTCTCACAGACAAACACCAGTGCAGTCTCTCATGGACAAACACAATTTACCAAGGTGTAGTCTCTCATGGACAAACACCATTAAGTAAAGGCAGATATTAAAAGATTCCCCATTTTTAATACCCATTTAACTCTTACAATTCGAACGACAATCATTAAGTAAACGTAGATATTAAGAGATTACCCATTCTTAATACTCATTTAACTCTAACGATTTTCACTACAAACATTAAATAGACCAAGATATTAAAAGATTCCCCATTTTTAATACTCGTTTAACTCTAATGATTTTCACAACAAACATTAAGTAAACATAGATATTAAAAGATTCCCCATTTTTAATACTCGTTTAACTCTAATGATTTTCAAATTCCACATAGAACATACTCAGACATATTCTGAAATTCAATCCACAGTTCACACCAAATCACATCAATTCATTTTTTTTCCACAAAATTCACACCAACACATCTCAAAATTTATAAATATTAATTATGAACACATCAAACACGACAACCACAAAATTATCACAACCCACCACTCAAACACATCAAATTTCATTTCCTCAAAACCACAAAAAATTAGTCAAATTCATTTTCCACGAACCACTCATCAATATAACTAAAACCCAACATTAGAAATTCACTCATAAAAGCATTAAATTCATTTTCCCCAAATTAACACTTCAACCCTAACAAATTTCTTTTCCACACAACCACAAATAAGTCCCTAAATGCAAACTAAAAGTTTGGAAGGAGCCCTTACTTTAACGTCAGCTTTAATGAGCGATTACGGTACCACGAGTAATTCCGATAAAATCTCCACTCGTGACGTCGCTTCCAAAGTTAGTTCACTAGCACCGTAGCATGGTGGTGAGCAACTTTCCCTTCTATCTCTTCGCGAAACGAAGCTTAGATCTAGGAGAAAAGTGGAGGTTTGTGTTTGATGGTTTTGAAATCACCAACACCGTTTTCAAATCCGAGAAAAAGGATGAAGCTGAGAAATTTGTTCTTTCTCACCCACTAAGCCTTGGGTTTCTTTTCTTGATGCAAAAGAAAGAAAATAAAGCAAAAAGAATTAAAGGGATAAGGAAGAATGAAGAATGAATGCGCGAGGCAGGGGGAAACCGTTTTTAATCCTCTATTTCCTTTTTCCTTTCTAGCCTTTCCATCCCATGTGTATATATATAAGTTATAATAATATATATATACTTATTATATATATATATATATATATTATAGTTAAAACCAAATCCAAACGAATATCTAACAACTCTTACACACCTCACTTCACTCACATCTCAACCTATTTTGATAAAAATATCTACTCTCGTCGCAACTCAATTGACAGATAAATTTTCAGCAACGAGTGATATTTTTAACAAATTGTTCGGTATTAAATTCTTCGCAACGTAAATAAATTATTCTTCGACAAATAATTTTAATCCAATTTCCAAAAATATATTTTCGGCATTTCAGTCACTAAATACCGAAAACTGGGCTAAAAGCCTAAGAAATTCAACACAAAATACCCTAAAATTGTATAATTTAGGATTTAAAATTAAGGGTCTTACATTAGTCTTCCAAAGTTCTGGCTCACTAGGCGATTATGAACCCTGTTGTTGTTATGAGGTCGGCTATAGAGCTTAACAACTTGTTTTCCTTTGTTGTTCTGATGGTTCACCCGACTTGTCCCCCTAAACTAAAGTTGCCTCCTTGGTTGGCTCACTTGGTCTTAATGTACTAAACGTCTGAACATTTCTCCACTAAAACTTGGAAATGTTGAATTCCCAATGGCTGAACAAATACTTCCCAATGAGTACCATGACTAAGTTCGGCGATGATTTATGACAGTGGGTGAATATGCTGCTAAGTTTGAGTCATTCTGAATGCATTTTAGGTTTTTTCATGAAGAGGTTGATGAACAATTTATGTGTCACCGTTTCCAAAATGGACTGAAGTATGAGATTCAAGACTTTGTCCTGCCATTGGGAATCCATTGTTTCGAAGTTTTAGTGGAAAATGTAGAGAAATTAAGGACATGAAGAATAAGAGGGCCCACAAATGAAGGAACTTTATTTCCGGGGGGCCTAGTCGGGTGAACCATCATACTAACAAAAGAAAACAAGTTGTTAAGCCCTATAACCGACCATA
This sequence comes from Cicer pinnatifidum, assembly GCA_037974775.1. Classification (NCBI taxonomy): domain Eukaryota; kingdom Viridiplantae; phylum Streptophyta; class Magnoliopsida; order Fabales; family Fabaceae; genus Cicer; species Cicer pinnatifidum. The sequence continues at coordinate 32,465,507 of JBBPBR010000007.1, read as the reverse complement.
GAACAACAATAGAGATCAAAACCACCTAGGGAACCATAATTTTATGAGACAATTGGGACAAGTGATTCGATGTTTCTGATGTGAGGAATAGGGACATTATGCTAATGCTTGTACCTCTAAGAGTCTCACTTGCTATAATTTCCAGAAGCCAGGGAACTTTGTAAGAGATTGCAAAGCTCCGAAGGTGGAACCAATAGTGAATGCAACTAGGGCTACTCGTCCTACTACTAAAGGACGCGTTTATTGCATGGGTGCTGACGTTGGAAATCTGTTTAGCAATTTGATCCAACGAGAATGCGAGATTGTAGGTAACACTCTAACTGAACTTTTTGAATCAGGGGCAACCCATTCTTTTATTTTATGGATTGTCTGAATCGTTTGAAGTTAACTGTTTCTTCTCTGCCTTTTGATTTGGTTTTTTCCATATCTGCTAAGACTTTGACTGTAAATATTGCATGTTTACATTGTCAAGTAACTATCCAAAATAAGGATTTCTTAATTAATTTTATTTTTTTACCCCTACAATCACTCGAGGTCATTCTCAGTACAAATTAGATGTCCTATCGTTATGTAATCTTGAATTGTGCTCGTAAATTAGTTCTTTTTCTCGAGCCATGAGTCATTAAGTATATGGCTGCTAACAAAGTCTGTGTGTCGTTGATAGAAGGAACTCAAGAGTTTCTTTCATTAGCTAACGTGCACAAAAAAATAAATGTGAGCATAGAAGACGTGGTTCTTGTCAAGGAGTATCCAGACGTATTTCCAACAGAAATTCCAAGATTACCTCTAGTAAGGGAGGCAGAGTTTTTCGTTGATCTACACCAAGGAACCAAACCTAGTTCGATTGCGTGGTATCAGATGTCACCATTGGAATTGAATGAGCTCAAGGGCCAAATTGAAGACTTATTGCAAGAAGGATTTATTAGACCAAGTGTGTCAACACGGGGAGCTATAGTATTGTTAGTTAAGAAAAAGGACGGAAGCTCACGCTTATGTGTGGATTATTGGCAACTGAATAAGGAAACTTTCAAGAATCGTTATCCTTTACCCCATATTGATGATTTAATGGACCAGTTGAGAGGAACGACGATGTTTTCGAAAATTGACATGAAGTCAGGTTACCATCAGATTCAAGTAAGAGAAGGAGATATTCAGAAAACTACTTTTAGAACCCGTTACAGACATTATGAATATCTTGTTATGCCATTTGGAGTTACCAATGCACCATCAATTTTTATGGATTACATGAATAGAATATTCAACCCATTTCTAGATAAGTTTGTTGTGGTGTTCATCGATGATATATTAATTTATTCAAGGACTGAGGAAGAACATGTAGAGCATTTAAGTCAAGTTCTTGAAGTTTTACTCGAGAAGAAATTGTTTTCCAATTTGTAAAAGTGCGAGTTTTGGCTAGAAGAAGTGAACTTCTTAAGACATGTGATAACCAAGGTAAGAATCGATGTGGATCAGACAAAGATTGACATAGTCCTTGCTTGGAAACAGCCTCCGACTATCACTAATGTACGGAGTTTCATCGGACTGGTAGGATACTACAAGAGGTTTATTGAAGGTTTTGTTAGGATTGTAGCTCCACTGACACAACTCACTAGAAAGGATCAACTGTTTGCATGGACAGAGAAGTGTGAGGAAAATTTCCTATTACTAAAGAAAATGTTGACCACCTCACTGGTATTGGTCTTACCACAACTAGAAGAACCATATAAAGTTGATTGTGATGCATCTCACCAAGGTTTGGGATGTGTTCTGATGTAATACATGAAAGTTGTAGCTTATGCCTGAAGACAATTTAAGACTCATGAAAGAAACTATCCTACTCATGATTTAGAGTTTGCTGTTGTAGTTTTTGCATTAAAGATCTGGAGGCACTACTTGTATGCAAGCACATTCACAGTGTTCAGTGACAATAAGAGTTTGAAATACTTATTTTATCAAAAGGCATTGAACATGTGTTATAGATGATGGATGTAGACTCTCAAGGATTTTGATTTCACATTTCACTACCATCCTAGGAAGGCAAATGTGGTGGTTGATGCGTTGAGTAAAAGAAGTGTGTTAGTGTCTTCAGCAGTGATGGCTAGACAACAAGAATTATGGGAAGCATTTAGAGACATACACTTGCACGTAGAGTTTGCACCGAGGATTTTAAAATTTGGAATGAGTAAGATTTTGTGTGGTCTACTTGAAGACATTGTGAATTTTAAAGAAGATGCATTAATCCTAGAGACGAGGAACCTAATACTGCAAGGGACGACAACTAAGTTTAAGATTGGACCAGATAATATTTTGTGAAGTAATAGGAGGATTTCTGTACCAACTATTGCAAATCTGAGGAAAACAGTTTTAGAAGAGGCACATAAGAGTAAACTGAGTATCCATCCCGTAGCAACAAAGATGTATCAGGACATGAGTCAGATTTATTGGTGGCTAAGAATGAAGAGGAATGTAGCAGAGTATGTATCAACTTGTTTGACTTGTCAAAAAGCGAAAGTAGAACATCAATGGCTTGCTGGAATGTTACAACCTTTAGATATACCTGAATGGAAGTGGGACAACATTTCCATGGACTTTATAACTAGGTTGCCAAAAACAAAGAGAAAGAATGATTCTATTTGGGTTATAGTGGATTGATTAACTATATCTGCACACTTCTTAGTAGTAAAGACCATCTATAAGGTAGATAAGATAACATAGATCTACATAGCTGATATTGTGAGATTACACGGAGTACCGTCGAGTATCATAGTAGACCATGACTCAAAATTCACGTCGCACTTTTGGGGAGCGTTGCATGAAGCGTTGTGAACTAAATTGAAATCGAGTTCAGCATACCATTTGAAAACAGACGGGCAGATTAAGAGGACGAATCAGTCCTTGGAACATTTAATGAGAGCATGTGTAAGACCTTTAATTTTAAATCCTATATTATACTATTTAAGGGTATTTTGTGTTGAATTTCTTAGGCTTTTAGCCCAGTTTTTGGTATTTAGTGAGTTAAATGCCAAAAATATATTTTTGGAATTTGGATTAAAATTATTTGTCGAAAAATAATTTATTTACGTTGCGAAGAATTTAATACCAGAAAATTTTGTTAAAAATATCACTCGTTGATGAAAATTTATCTGTCAATTGAGTTGCAATGAGAGTAGATATTTTTATCAAAATAAATTGAGATGTGAGTGAAGTGATGTGTGTAAGAGTTGTTAGATATTTTTTTGGGTTTGGATTTAAGTATATATATATATAGATGTGTGTGTGTGTGTAAGAAAGGAAACAAAGAAAGGAAAAACAAAAAACTCTTCCTCCCCCTGCCTCGTGAATTTTTCTTTCTTCTCCCTTCTTCTTCGTTGATTCGAAAACGAAGAAAAACAGTGTTAGGGATTTTCAAAACCGTCAAACACAAACCTCCACATTTCTTCTAGATCTAAGCTTTATTTCGTGAAGAGATAGAAGGGAAAGTTGCTCATCTCCCTGCTACGGTGCTAGTGAACTAACTTTGGAAGCGACGTTGCAAGCGGAAATTTTACCGAAATTAATCGCGGTGCCGTAATCGGCCGTTAAAGCTACCGTTAAGGTAAGGGATCCTTCCAAATTTCTAGTTTGCATATAGGACTCTATATATGTATTTGTGGAAGATGAATTTTAATATGATTTATGAGTGTTTGCGGAAATTGAATTTGGTGATTTATGTTTGAAATTTGTGGAGATTAAATTTGGTGATTAATCTTGAAAATTATATTTAATTTGATTATGTGTTCATAAATGATATTATGAATGTTTTATGTGTTTGAGGTATATTTGTGGAAATGAATTTAATTCAATTTATGTGTGGATTGGTGGAAAATGAATTTAGTTCAATTTATGTGCGGATTGAATTTGGAGATGTGTTTTATGTGTGGATTTGTGAAAAAATGAATTTAAGGTGACTTAAATGTGGTTGAGGAAATTGTTTTGATGTGTTTGAGGGATGGTTTGTGGAAATTAATTTGGTGTAAAATTATGTTTGAAATTGTGGAAATCAATGAGTGAATTATGGTTGAAATACGTGGAGTTGTAATATGGGTGATTTGCGGATTAAATTTGGTGGGAATTGAGAAAATGGAAATTGATGGAAATTGATGGATGAATGGTTGAATTGAATTTGCACTGGTGTTTGTCCGTGAGAGACTACACCCTAGTAAATTGTGTTTGTCCATGAGAGACTGCACTGGTGTTTGTTCGTGAGAGACTACACCCTAGTAAATCGTGTTTGTCCATGAGAGACTGCACTGGTGTTTGTCCGTGAGAGACTACACCCTAGTAAATCATATTTGTCCATGAGAGACTACACCCTAGTAAATCGTGTTTGTCCTTGAGAGATTTCATTAGTGTTTGTCCGTGAGAGACTACACCCTAGAAAATTGTGTTTGTCCGTGAGAGACTGCACTCGTGTTTGTTCGTGAGGAACTCTATGATTAGGATTTACGCCTCTCGCTGAGGGTTTTTGTTTGGAAATGAGGTGTAAGACCTGTGATAGGCTATACTATAATAAAACGTGCGGGCCTGTGATAGGTGGCACCCTGGTAATTAGTACTGGTTTGTGAGAGACTGTACAATTACGATTTTCGCTTGTCGGGGAGAGTTTTGATTGGAATTCTGAATTCATGCATTTTGGTCATATACGCATATTCAATTACGATTTTTCTGCTGTTTTTGTTGTTGTATTCAAAGACAAGAAGGTGTATTCGAATACAGATGTCCTAATTTTGCAACTAATTTCTGAAATAGCACTGTATTCGACTACAAGGATGTTGTATTCGAATACGACAACAAAGTTTTGTTAAAAACTTCATTTTTCAACTTTGTTTATGCATGGTTGGCATATGAAAATCCTTTCAAAGAGTATGTTAAGTTGAAAGGTTATTTTGTGCATTTAAATTGAGACCCAAATAAAATTATTTGTTGAAGAATAATTTAATCATGTTTCGAAAAATTTAATATCAGGCATACTTTTTCAAAAATGTCAGTTGTTGCTGAAAAGCATTATTTTTCTTCCTTCAGTTTCGGTCTCCTTCCCTCGCCATCCCTTACATTCTTCTTCTTCCTCTTTCAAAGAAAACGAAGTGTCAGTGGTTTTTAAAAAAACAAAAAACAAAATTCCATTTTTCTTCTATATCTAAGCTTCCATTCAAGAAGTGTTAGAATGGAAAGTTGTTCCTCTCTACACTACGGTGCTTATGAGCTAATTTATTCAAGGTGAGACACTTATTCCCTCTTCCTTTTTCCAAAATTCGTTATGGTTAACAAACCCTTGTTGTTGTTATTATTGTTGATTTTGTTCGTAATGGTTAAAAAAATATTGATTTTTGATGTGTTTGAGTTACGTAATGAGTAATTTTCAAATAAATGAGTTTGAACTAAAGTTGAAATTTTACAAAAAAAATTTAAAGTTGTTAAAGATGTGAAAAAGTTAAAATTTTAACTAAGTTAAAGAGTTTGGGCAAAAAGTTAGATTGAAATCAAAATGTTTAGAATTTAAAAAGAAAAAGTTTAGAGTATTTTATTAACTCAAATTTTCGGTGTTTTAATAGTTGGTTTTAAAAGTTTGGTGTGTGAAAAAGATATAATTTTAGAATTTTGTTGTGGTTCGATAAATTTTAGTTGGGAACAAATTGTTATAAATATTTATGTTTATGTAGTTAGCTCCTTGAGTCTCGAAAAGGAATCGAGACAGTTGGCACCCAGTTAGCGGTGGGGAGAACTCTGATATATTAATATTGTTGTGGTGATTAAAGAAAAATAAAATATTTAATATATTTTGAAAGGAATGAAACTATTTCAAAGATTTGTAACCTTGAAAATAGAAAAATGATTTATTGATATCTTTTGAGTGGTTATGTAGTTATTTGGAAAAAAATAGAGTTATGGCAAATTTGAGAAATATTTGTGGTTGTGTGAATATTTTTGAGAAATTAAATTTAAAACGTTTCAAAAAATTGTTAGTGAATTAACTGAAAAATTAAAGGATGTTAGTTTCTAAAAATATATTTTATATGTTGAAAGTGTGTTGTGGTTAATAGTACTATTAGTCTTTACTCATTGTAAACTCTTTTAGTAAAATATACTCTAAGGAGGTTAGGAGTAAGAAATGATTTGTAAGGTAGTTAAAGTTTAAGAGATTAATTTCACTAAGTCAAACACTATTTGATTAAAGACGTCGGCACGAATGAGATTTTTCATTGTGTTTGATTCTAGTAGTCATAAATGTTGGAAAAGCTATAACTAAGGTAAGAGCATCTCCAACAATGAACTCAATATGGGTTCATTAAGTGGGATCCACCGTGCCACATCATCTTAAAATAACTCATTAATTTTTTACTCCAACGGTGAACTCACATGTTCATTATATAGGGTCCACCACTAACAAAAAGGTAACCGTATAAAAGTACTGTTCCTTCGTGATAGAACAGTGATGATAGCTTGACACATCTCCAATAGTGAACTCGCCAAAAACTGAAGGTTATGTAATTACACCTGGCAGACGAACTCATTTTGGCTACCGTTGGAGATGCTCTAAGGGCTCTTTCCAAATTTTAAGTTTGCATACAGGGACCATATATGTGTGATTGTTGTATGATTGATGTGTAAATGTGTGATAATTAATTTTAACGTGAATTTATATATATATATTTGAGTGAAAATAAATTTTGTTACATGTTATAAATTGGTGATTAATATTGATGGATTATATATTCTTGAGTGAAAATATGTGTTGTTAAGTCTTCCTAAGGATAAGATGGACCAATCAACTCATGGAACCATCTTGTAGCCTATCATGGTCACCACTTAACCTCATGGCTCATCACAGTCACCACCAATACTGATGCAATGCTTATATGCCAATTAGGGCTAGACAAACTATCGGGTTCGGACGGATTCGGGTCTAAATAAATATTTTACAGTCATCCAAAAGTATTTAAATAAATATATATTTCAACCCAAATCTATTAATAAACATAGTAAAGCAATATTTTGGAGCTTGATGACTAGTTTGCATATGGCTGATGCTGCAGTAGCTGTACATATAACAAAAATGAAATTAATTTCATAAGAATATCAAGAATATAACCTAATGTTAAATAAATTAGAATACATCAACATAAATATATAAAGTTAAAAATTATAACCTTTAAAATCAACTCCCCTAATGTGCGATAACCACTTCGAAGTTGGAAATGAACGGTTGAAAATGAACCACTGCCGAGTCTCTTACCACTAGCATATTGGAAAATAAAAGCTTGAGTACAACATATTCATAGCCAATTAAGTTTTCCTTATATCAGTTTAAATACTAAATACAATCTAACTAGTTGATAACCAATTAAGTATCAGTTTAAATACTAAATACAATCTAACTAGTTGATAACCAATTAAGTTCTCATTCTATCTTTAAATACAACATAACTAGTTCATAACCAATTAAGTTCTCATTTTATAAATTTAAATACAACATAATCAATTTATATTATAATCTAAACTACTAAGTAGGGCTGAACAATAATACTATTTACTAAGTTAACAATAATACAAATTTCAATAAGTTATAAATAATATCAAACTCAACTAAATTTTCAATTACAAACTCAATTAAAAATTAATGATACATTAAAAAAAATCATGGCAGTAACTTACTCTTTCACATGTTGAAACATGAGTAAATTTGTGTGGCTTCGAATAGTGATGTTCATTTAACAGCTGGTGACAATCAAACACAAAATTAGTATCCAATAATTCAGACATTTCAGTAAATATAATCAGTTCATAGCCAATAAAGTTCTCTTTATATCAGTTTAAATACTAAATACAACCTAGCAAGTTGATAATCAATTAAATTATCATTTTATCTACCAATACAGCATAGCTAGTTCATAACCAATTAAGTTCTCATTCTATCAATTTAAATACAACATAATCAATTCACATTATAATCTAAACTATTAAGTATGACAGAACAATAATGCTAATTACTAAGTTAAAAATAATACAAATTTCAATAAATTAAAATAATATCAAATTCATACTAACTATTAAGTTAATAATAAAAGTTTCAATTACAAACTTAACTAAAATTTAATGATACATAAAAAATATCAAGTCGATAACTTACCCATTCACATGTGGAAACATGAGTAAATTTGTGTGGTTCCCAATAGTGAAGTTCATTTAAAAGCTGGTGACAATAAAACACAAAAATTAGTACCAAATAATTCAGAAATTTCAGTAAATATAATTCATAAGTCCAATATATAGAAACCCACCAATTATCAAGCATGAACTACACATACAGAAATTGCTAGCAGCAACCAACCAACCCAACAAACATCAGCAAATCATGTTCAAAACGATGTCACGCAAGCGCGGTTTTCAGCCAAAACATCATCCTCAAAATACAGGCATGTGTTGTGCAAGTATAAGTCATATATGACTTCAAAAAACTCAAGATCTAAAATCTTAAACCTAGATGTAATTAAATAAAACTGAATTAGCATATTATTGGGTTCATTATTAAATCTCACTCACATACTTTATAAATAAAACATAAGTATAATTTTTCTTACTTAAAAAACTTAAGCAGACCCAGGCCCAGGAGCAGTTGCTCCATTAATAATAGACCCTTGTCTTCCACTACTAGTTATTGAGCCTTGTTGAAGTTCTATAGTGAATAAACCATTTAAATTAAAAGTTAATTTACAATAACAAGAAATAGTCTAATTAAAGAAGTACATATACATATTAAACAACCTGTCACAACATTCTCTGATATCTCAAAATCTTCTGTCAAAATAAGGTCTTTAAAGTATGAGAAAGAGGGCTTCAACCAGTTTTGAGTGCAGATCAAAGCTTCTACCATTTTTGGGCTCAAAGAGCTCCTATAAGTGTCCAAAACCCTTCCACTTGTGCTGAATTCACTCTCAGAAGCTACAGTTGACACTGGTGTGGCCAAAATTTCTCTTACCATTACTGCCAAAATAGGGTAACAAGCAGTGTTTTGCTTCCACCAAATCAAAATGTCAAACTTATCACAATCTACTGAACAAGCGTCACTTAATTACGTATCAAATTCGTTTTGTTTATCAATAGAAACCTTTTCTTTTAAGTTTTGTTGTTTAAAGGCATCTACCCGTGCAAAAAATGATGGATTTTTAGCGGGGGTAGATTGTTCAAAAGATCGGATAGCAACATATACAACACTATGATCATGGGCAGATTTGTACCAAGTGTACAATTTCATCAAACTGTCCTTAATATTTCCAGCCTACACCTTACCAACGTCCTCACCATACATGTTATCAAAAGTCCACTCCATATACCTTAATTTATAACGAGGATCACATATCACTCTAAAAGAAAGAAAACGATTGATTTTTACAATGTCACACCAATATTTATCATATTTTCCCTTCATATACGAACCCATCACAGCCACAATAATATTCAGGTTGATTGATGTTTTTTCAAGCTCACATTTAACAGAAGCCAAGTTATGAAAAGCTGTGTGAAGAGACACTTGTTGTGACGATGAAAACACCTTTGTCGCTTCAAAGAAAATCTTTAAAAATCCAACAAATGCTCGAACTCTTTCCCAATCATCAGAAGTAGGAGGACCAGCAACCCCAAACCAAGTCAAATACCCAGAATCCTCACTCTCTAATTTATCAAAAGCTCCTTGATACTTTTCAGCAGCTTCCAACATCATGTTTGTTGAATTCCACCTTGTGGAAACATCAAGACTAAGAAGTTTTTTACATGTTATATTACAAATATCAATGCATTCGTTAAACTTCAAAGCTCTTTGTGGAGAAGAACGGACAAACCTAACTGCATTTAGAATGCTACAAATAGATAAATCTTGTTCTATTAAGACATCTTGGAGTACTAGGTTCAAGATATGGGCGCAACACCTCATATGAAAATAATCCCCTTCACCCATCAGTCCATTCTTGTTCTTAAGTCTCTTGTCCATATAAGATACAGCCACACTGTTGGATGATGCATTGCCAACGGTAATTGTAGACACATTTCTTATACCCCATTCCATCAACACCTCTTCAATTTTCCTACCAATAGTGTCCCCTTTGTGATTTGGCACTAAACTAAAGCTTATAATGCATTTATGATAGTTCCATTCTTTATCAATGAAATGAGCGGTAAGGGTCATATAACCGAGATTTTGAACGGATGTCCAACAGTCCGTAGTAAGAGCTACTCTACTACAATTAGATTTGAACAATGCCTTCAGCTTCAATTTTTCAGCAAGATATAGTTGAAAACAATCCCTAGCAATAGTCCTCCTTGAAGGGATGGTCATTTGTGGCTGCAATTGTCTACATAACTGTTTAAAACCCTCACCTTCAACCACTCTAAACGAATGTTCATCAAGAATAATAAAAAGGACAATGGCATTCCTACATGCTTGGGCATTGAATCTTTGGCTTGATGAAACCAAACTACCACCATCACCAAAAGAAAGGTTTGTTTGAGTGGGGTCCTTAAGAATGTGGGCTGGATTACTTTTGCATTTCTTAGAGTGAGCTTTCAGGTTCGAGGTTGCATGTGTTTTAGAATGACAATGGTATCTTTGGTGACAATGTTTACAAGCAGCAGTAGGGATAGGCTCATCGGGTAGAATGTTAAAGTCCAATCAAACCTTAGAGCTTCTCCTAGGACCATTAGTTTTTTTTTATATATAGTAAAACTATTTAAATTTATTTTAGATAGTTAAAATGTTTATTAAGTAGTAATAGAAGGATACATATTAATTAATATTACTTAAAAACTAATTAAACCTGAGAATAAATAAAATTTAGGCATAAATGATACATATTAAATAAAAACAGTTGCAAGAAGTACCCATAAAAATTAAGGACAATATATGCATACTAATTAAGAATAAATTAGTTGCAATCATACATATTAAGCATGAAACATGCATACATGCAAATTAAAAATAAAATAATATATACTAATTAAAATCACATAGTTGCAAATCTAGATACTAATTAGTAATTAAACACAAAGCATGCATACAAATTAAACATAAAAGAAACATACTCATTAAACATAAAATATTTGAAAGCATACATACATACTAAATATAAAACAATTTGTATATTAAACATAACAAACTCACAGTGGTGATGCTCCAATACTCTTTGTTGTCCTCCTTGACTGTTACCCTCTCCTTGTTCCATTACTCTTTGATGTTCTCCTTGACTGTTACCCTCTCCTTGCTCCACTACTCCTTGATGTCCTCCTTGATTGCTAGCTTCTCCTTGCTCTATCTTCTAAAGCTAGAACCACACTAATAAAACTAGAATTAGACACAAACCCTCAAAAATAAAAATCAGAATTAATAACCAACCAAACTGCAAAAATCATAACAATAAAAAATTAATAAAATAAACAAACAACACAACTATATGAACAAACTAGATGTGAATAAAAGCTTGAAGTCTAAAAATGTGAACAAACAACACAATAATATGAAGAAAAAAAGAGCTAACCAAACACACAAACTAGAATAAAAAAAAAAAGTAAAGTTAATTAACAAACTAGATTGAAAAAACTTGAAGTCTTAAAATAAGAACCTTAATCTTAAAAATTTTGAAAGATGGAAACATTTAAATAAATAAATAAAATAAGAATGCTTTAAAATAACAAATAGAAGAATACATCAAAAAAACTGAAATTAAAAAATAAGCATACACTCAATTCAACAATATACCTTAATCTTAAAAATTTTGAAAGATGGAAACATTTAAATAAATAAATAAATAAATAAAATAAGAATGCTTTAAAATAACAAATAGAAGAATACATCAAAAAAACTGAAATTGAAAAATAAGCATACACTCAATTCAACAGTATGAATAGAAAAACTAACCAAAGACACAAACTAGATAAAAAAAAATTAATTATAAACAAACTAGATTGAAAAAGCTTGAAGTCTA
>JBBPBR010000007.1:32402774-32449583 GCA_037974775.1 Cicer pinnatifidum | reverse complement strand
CTCATACCCCCCCCCCCCACTGTATAAAGTTTACAAATTTAGGAAAAAGTATGAGGTAGTAAATGTCTCACCTTGAATAAATTAGCTCTTAAGTACAGTAGTGTAGAGAGGAGCAACATTCCCTCCTGACACTTCTTGAATGGAAGCTTAGATCTAGTAGAAAAATGAAGGTGTGTGTTTTGTGCTTTTTGGAAAACCATTAACACTTTGTTTTCTTTGAAATAGGAAGATGAAGAATGAAAGGGATGGCGAGGGAAGGAGACTGAAACTAAGGGAAGAAAAAGAATGCTTTTCCTCTGCCTTTCACGTGTGTATATATATATATATATATATATATATATATATATATATATATATATATATATATATATATATATATATTATGATTAAATATATTAAAAAAATCTACATTATAATATCTAAGTACTCTCACACACATCACTTCACTTACATCTCAGTCTAATTTAATAAAAATATATACTCTCGCCACAACTCAATTGACAAATGAGATTTTCAACAACAAGTGACATTTTTAAAAAATCTGCTCGGTATTAAATTTTCAATAACATAATTAAGTTATTCTTCGATAAATAATTTTAATCAGGTCTAAATATATATATATATATATATATATATATATATATATATATATAACATATTACAAACTCTAATAAAATGTATTTTTGGGTACTTAATTCACAAAATCGGCTAAATGTCAAAGCAATTCAACACAAAATACCCTAAAATGGCATAAAATAGAGTTTAAAAATTAAGGGTCTTACAGACATGAAGTAGTTTTTATCTCTTGTCATGTGTCTCGGCCATTTACTGTCCACGAACTAACGCTTTCTCGTGACATTTGGAAATTCAACCTGCATAAGATGTTGTATCAACTTTAGGTACCCATTTTGTCTTGGGTCCTTGAGAGTTAGTTCCAAAATTTTCTTTCCTCTTAAAATAGCAGATTGATTCTTGATGACCTATTTTGAGACAGTAGGAGCATTTAATTGTTGATCTTCGAATTACCTTCGTAATTTAGGTTTTAAAAGGTTTTAATCTTAATTTTGAAGAAGTTTCAGATCGTTCTCCTTTTTCCAGATTTTTTGGAGAAACTTCTACTTTTGTTTCAGAACGTTCTCTGTTTTGAAAATAGCCTAGAGAACTTTCTCCTTTCTACAAATTTTTCAAAGTAGATTCATCTTTATTTGTAGAATGATTTTTCCCTTTAAAAAGCCTTTTGCTTTTAATCTTTTCATCTCTTTTTTTAAAGTAGCTAGTGAATTCCAAATGTCCAAGTTTTTTACAATATGAGCATTTGGTTTTACATTTTTCTTCCTTTTTTTTTGGAACAAAAAAGCTTTCATACATTTTTGTTTTTGGAGTTTGATTAAAACCAAGACCAACTTGATCAAAGATTCCTACTTGAGATGCAATGATTTTTTGAAATGTTTCAGTGGCTTTAATAAAATTTGACAAGTTATTTTTAAGAAGTTCATTTTCAGTTTTAAGGAGAATGTTCTCCTTTTTAGCTGTAGATTGTTCTTGACCTTTTTGACTTTCAAAATTTTGTTGATGTGTTTCTTTTAGTTCTTGAATGATATTGTTGAGGACATTATTCATGACATGAGTTTTTTATTTTTCTTCTTTCTCTTTATGAAATTGTTGTTTTTAAAGAACTACATTTTTCAATAAGAAGGTTTGAATCGTTTAGCAAGTTATCAAATTCTTTTCCCATTTGTTCATATAAAAGGCAATGTTCATAATTTTTTACCTCGTATTCTTTTTGTATTTTACATCAAGCATATGTTGGCTTTCTCACCTTCTTCCGTGATTGATTCTTCTGAATCATCCACGTGGCCATCATTTATTTCTTTTTGAAAGGAAATCGTTTTGGTGACTTTTTATTTAAGAGACATTCTTCTTTGTAATGTCCTAATTTATTACATTCAAAGCATGTGACTTAACTCTTGTCCACTTCTGTTTTGAGATTTTTGTTTTGAAATCCCTTTTTGATTTGGTCTCTTCTTCTCATCATTCTCTCTGTCATTCTAGTGAGAAGAACAATTTTTTCATCAACATCTTCTGGTCCAATTGCTTCTGGTTCTTCCTTTGTTTGTACTGTGACACTTTCTTGAGATGCATTTAGAGATACTATCATTCATTTCTTGACTGGTTTGTCTTCTTGCAGCAATACTTCATGTGCTCTTAAAGTTCCAATTAGTTCTTCTAGAGGAAGTGCTTCAAGGTTCTTCGCTTGGCTTATAGTTGTTACCATTGCTCTCCATTTGATTGGAAGACACCTGATTATTATTCTTACTCTATCTTGTATTGAGTAAGCTTTGCCAAGAGAACGCATTTCATTCACTATTCTTGTGAACCTTCAATACATAACATCAATAGTTTATCCTTCTTGAATTTGGAACAGTTCAAATTTTCTTATGCCAATGTATATTCTTGTTTCTTTGACATGGCGTATTCCTTCACGATGAGGTTGTAGTGTATCCCATACTTCTTTAGCAATTGTGCATTCATCAACTCTTTCACTTCCTTCCCTGCTCAAAGCACACAATAAGAATAATTGAGCTTTAAAGTTTAGGAGTACCCATGTCTTATCTTCAGTTGTCTAGTCAACTTATTTCTTCACAGCAGAGGTTGAATCATTTTGATCAACTCTTGGTATAAAATCTCCATCTGTAATGATGCACCACATTCTTGTATCTTAAGATTTCAGAAACAACTACATCTTATTGTTCCAGAAGTTATAATCAGATCCATCAATGTAAGGTGGTCTATTTAAAGATCCTCCTTCAATAATGTGTTTTCCTTTCAACATCTTTTCTTCTAAATCTTTACTCTAGCACTTCTTAGGTATTTAATTTTTTAGAGACCGAGCTCTGATGTCAATTGAAGTAGCCATCTCGATTTACAAGGAAAGGGGGATTTGAATTGTAAATGTTCCTACTTAAAATTTCCTGAAAAAACTTAAGATTTTAACTCAAGAATGATATTCGTTAAGAAAATAGCCTCATAATTTTGTTTACAATTTTGTCCATTAAGGGACAGCTGTACAACTTTCATTAGTTGTTAGGAATATTTTCTTACCATTTAATAGCCTCATAATTTCTCTCCTTTATTGTAAATAATTGAGTTAATTAGGATTTAATTAGCTTTCTGTTTTACTTGTACTCCCTAGCCTATTTATACCATATTGTATTATGTACAAAATAATAATATATACAATAAATTCACATGGTATCAGAGCTACAGTTCTGATCCAGAAAAATAAAATAAAAATTAGGATTTGCTCATGGAAGAAAAACAGAGCAGCATCCTAGATGCTGACCCTAAGGCAGCAACGACTGGAAACACCACCAGTCATCATGAAACAACCATTATTACTAGCTACAAACTCAATGGGCAGAACTACACACAGTGGTCCAGATCTGTCCGCATCTTCCTCCAAGGAAAAGGAAAGGAAGACTACATCACTGGCGAGGCTAAGCAACCAAAAAAGACCGATTCCAGCCATGAAAAATGGAAACTTGAAAACAGTCTTGTTATGACATGGTTGCTCAACTCCATGACTAATGAGTCTGGTGAAAATTTCATGTATTATGACACTGCTGCAGAAATATGGAAGGCAGCCAAGGAGACCTACTCAAATATGGACAACACCTCGGCCATATTTGAGATCAAAAGTCTCTTACACAATTTTTGACAAGGAGATTCTTCGGTCACCGAGTACTATCATACACTCAGAAAATATTGGCAGCAACTTGACATCTATTCAGACATAGAGTGGAAGTGCACAGATGATGACAAATTCTACAAGAAACTGGTCGAGAAGGACAGAATCTTTCAGTTCCTATTGGGACTGAATAAAAATTTAGATGAAGTGAGAGGGAGAATTCTTGGAACCAAGCCTCTCCCTAACATTCGTGAAGCATTTGCAGAAGTGAGAAGGGAAGAAAGCAGAAGGAAAATCATGTTGGGAAATCAAAGTGCAAGTTCAACCATTGAAGGCTCTGCACTTGCAGTAAGAGGTCCACCAAAGAAAGGTAGAGGATGGTGCGATCACTGCAAGCGACTTGGACATACAAAGGAAACATGTTGGGTGCTTCATGGAAAACCCACAGATCTAAAACCACGATTCAAGAACGCACGCGGATATGTTGTTGCTGCTGATGAAAGTAAGTCCAGAAACATTGCAGAGGCTAGTCCTTTCAACAAAGAACAAATAGAGATGTTGCAGAAACTGATGCAGCAGGCACTGCAAAACGCTAGTACCTCTTCTTCCACTGCTACTCTTGCCCAAAAAGGTAATCTTTATGCTGCCCTTCATGTTAGTCACCAGAAAACAAACTCTTGGATTGTTGATTTTGGTGCCTCGGATCACATGACTGGGGACATCAATGTATTTAGTAAATACACTCCATGTCAAGATGGATTTTTTGTCCGGATAGCAGATGGTACCACCTCCAAGGTGGTTGGTAAAGGTTCAGTGGTTATCTCTAAAGATATTACTCTTGATTCAGTTTTACATGTTCCTAATCTAGATTGCAGTTTATTGTCTATCAATAAATTAATCAAAAACTTAGGATGTGTTGCTAAGTTCTCACCACATTTTTGTGAATTACAGGATATGAATTCGGGGAAGATGATTGGCAATGCTGAGGAGAGTGCAGGCCTTTACTTCCTTAGAGTTGATGACCAAAATAAGAGATCCTACAAGGCTGCCCTTTTGCGTTCATCAAAGAATGATAATGATGTAATGTTATGGCATTATCGCCTAGGACACCCAAATTTTATGTATTTGAAAAAATGTTTCCATCCTTATTTACTAAAGACTCTGGTTTTTTCAAATGTGAAGTGTGCGAATTAGCCAAACACACCAAATCCCATTATTCCATACAACCTTATAAACCGTCTAAACCTTTCACACTCATTCATAGTGATGTGTGGGGACCTTCAAGAGTGAGCAATGTTACTGGATCAAGGTGGTTTGTCACTTTTATTGACGACCATACAAGAGTCACTTGGGTGTTCCTCATGAAAGAAAAATCAGAAGTTGGGAGTGTATTCGAGAACTTCCATAAAATGGTCCAAACTCAATTTGAAAGCAACATTCAAGTACTAAGAACCGATAATGGAGGGGAGTACTTCCACCACACCCTTGGTAGTTACCTTAACAAAAATGGTATTATACACCAAACATCATGCCCATACTCTCCACAACAAAATGGGACAGCAGAGAGAAAAAATAGGCACCTATTGGAAGTCACTCGAGTCCTCATGTTGTCCATGAATGTACCTAACCATTTTTGGGGAGATGCGGTCCTCTCTTCATCCTACCTAATAAATAGAATGCCCTCCAAAACGCTCAACCTAAATACACCACACCAAACCCTCTTGTCCCTTTATCCTTCAACCAAACTCCTCACAAATCTTTCACCAAAGATCTTTGGATGTACTGCCTTTGTCCATGACCAAAAGCCTAACCTCAATAAGTTGGATCCGAAAGCCATCAAGTGTATCTTCTTGGGATACTCTCCTACCAAGAAAGGATACAAATGCTACTACCCCCAACAAAGATGAATCTATCACACTATGGATGTTACCTTTTTTGAAGACAAGGCCTTTTATCCCAAAGTTGGCATTCAGGGGGAGAAAGTTACAATTGATGAACACCAACCTTGGGAAATTACAATACCAGAATCTGTCCCACATGAACCTGCCTTAATCACCCCACCCGAACCTGTCCAAATCCCATCTGAACCTGTCCAAATCACTAAAAACACATAATTTGTCCCAATGATTGTTGAACCTGAACTGGACCAGCAAACAGCCACTCTTGAGGTTACCAAGCCAACAAATGGAGCACCAACAATTGGTCAAAAAGGAAAACCAAATGGAGGAAAAGAACTGCAAGTATACATAAGGAAGAAGAATAAGCAACAAACCCTTGAGGAAGTAGAAGCATGCACTCTTCCAAAGCAGAACCAAGACTCTGCCCAAAATTTAGATCCTGAACCTACCCAAAAAGGTAGCATACTGTGCATTAATTCTTCCTCTAATTTATCTGATAATGTTTCTAATGACCAAGACTTAGACTTACCTATTGCTGCGAGAAAGGGAGTAAGGTCTTGTACCAAACACCCAATTGCAAACCATGTCTCTAGTGAAAAATTATCGCAGGGGTACAAGAACTTCATCAGCTTTGTGGACAGTATCGAAATTCCTCAAAACATTCATGAAGATGTCCTAGTTCCAAAATGGAAGGCTGCTATAATGGAAGAAATTAAAGCACTTGAAAAGAATGACACATGGCAGCTCTCCCACCTACCAGAGGGGAAGAAGGCAGTTGGATGCAAGTGGATATTCTCAGTAAAATACAATGCAAATGGGAGTGTAAACAGGTACAAAGCTAGATTGGTGGCAAAAGGATTCACTCAGTCTTATGGGGTGGATTATGAAGAAACCTTTGCACCTGTAGCAAAGTTGAATTCAGTCCGCGTACTCCTTTCCCTAGCAGTAAATTTGGACTGGCCACTTCACCAATTAGATATAAAAAATGCTTTCCTAAATGGTGAACTTGAAGAAGATGTCTACATGAGAATACCACCTGGACTTGAAACATCAGAAAATTCAAGCAAGGTATGTAAACTCAAAAGATCACTATATGGACTCAAGCAATCCCCTCGGGCTTGGTTTGATAGGCTCACACGAGTGGTTAGGATATGTAAGACCCAAAATTTTTAAGTTTACTCTTTGTATTTTGGTGTATTTTCTGTAAGGAACTCGGAGGCTTTTTAGCCAAAGTTAATAATATTTTGGAGTTTATATGACCCAGAAGATATTTTGATGCCTGATTAGAATTACTCGTCGATAAATAAATTAAATTTACTGCGGTGAATCGTTTACGAAGAATTTAATGTGTTATGAGCGAAATGGTAATTTAACAAATATCTAGATATTTTTAGATATTTGTTAATTATATTATATAAATAATAAATATATAGAAAAGGAAGGGAAGGAATTGGGAAGAAGAGAATTAGAAAGGAAAGAAAAAGGAGAAAGGAAAAGAGAGAGAGAGCAAACAGAACATTTTCCCTTCTTCTTCCTCTGCCCGTGCACACACTCCATCTCCCCTTTTTCTCCATTCATTGGTTTTGCTCCCTTTTTCTTTCTTTGACTTCAAGAATAGAAACCCAAGGCTTAGTGGGTGATAGGACAAAGATTTCTCAACTTCATACTCCCTCTTTGATCCGAAAACGAAGAAAAACGGTATTAGGGATTCAAACATAAACCTCTCCGTTTCATCTAGATCAAAGCGTCGTTTCAAGAAGTGATAGAAGGGAAGGTTGCTCACCTCCGTGCTACGGTTCTAGTGGACCAACTTTGGAAGCGGCGTTGCGAGCGGAAAATTTACCGGATTTACTCACGGTACCGTAATCGAACGAAAAAGCTATAGTGAAGGTAAGGGCTCCTTCCAAACTTTTAGTTTGCATTTAGGGCCTTATCTGTGGTTGTGTGGAAACGAATTTTGTTAAGGTTGGAGTATTGATTTGGGAAAAAGGGAATCTAAGGCTTTATGGGTAAAACTTTGGAGTTAGGTTTTGGTTATATTGATGAGTGTTTCGTGGAGAATGAATTTAAACTCATTTATGTATGATTTCGAGTATATGAAACTTGTTGTGTGTGAGTGATGGATTGTGTTAATTTGTGTCGTCGTACTTGGCGTGTTCTTACTTGATGATTGTTGATTGATGTGATTTGGTGTGAATCGTTGATGGATTTGGATTGAATTGGATAACATGTTTGAGATGTGTTCTGTGTGGTTTGTGTGGAAAAATGATTTTGTGTGAGTTATGGATTGAATGTGAAAGTACGTTTGAGTTTGTTTTGTGTGGAATTTTGAAAAACCATTAAGTTAAACGAGTCTTAAGAATGGGGAATCTCTTAATGTCTTGTTTACTTAATTTTTGTTTAGTAAACCGTGCAGACCCGTGATAGGTGGCACCTCGATAAACAGTACGGGCCCGTGATAGGCAGTACGTTTATGGTTTATGTTTTTGGTAAGTTGTGCAGACCCGTGATAGGTGGCACCTCGGTAAACATTACAAACCCGTGATAGGTGGTACATTTACGACTTACGTTTTTGGAAAATGGTGTTTGTCCGTGAGAGACTACACCCTGGTAAAGTGTGTTCACTTAATGTTTGTTTTGGAAAATCGTTAAGTTAAATGAGTATTAAGAATGGGGAATCTCTTAATGTCTCGTTTACTGAATGTTTTGTTGTGAAAATCGTTTAAGTCAAATGAGTGTTAAAAATGGGGAATCTTTTAATATCTGCATTTGCTTAACGATCGTTGTGAATGGAGTCAGTATACGCTCATGCATTTTGATGCTTTTTGTAAATCGTGCAGACCCGTGATAGGTGGCACCTTGATAAATAGTACTTTGGCCTGTGATAGGCGGTACATTTATGATTTACGTTTTTGTAAATTGTGCAGACCCGTGATAGGTGGCAACTCGGTAAATAGTACTTTGGCCCGTGATAGGCGGTACTTTTACGATTTACGGTTTTTTGTAAATTGTGCAGATCCGTGATAGGTGGCACCTTGGTAAAGAGTACTTTGGCCTGTGATAGGCGGTACATTTACAATTTACGTTCTTTTTAGTAAGCCGTGCAGACCCGTGATAGGTGGCACCTTGGTAAACGATACGGGCCCGTGATAGGCAGTACGTTTATGGTTTATGCTTTTTAGTAAATCGTGCAGACCCGTGATAGGTGGCACCTCGGTAATTGGTACTTTGGCCTGCGATAGGCGGTACAATTATGATTTACGGCCCTTCGAGGAGGGTTTTGGTTTGGAATTCCGAGTCCATGCATTTTGGCATATACGCATTGCATTAGGGTGCTTGGCACACGAGTCGTGGTTGATTCAAATTATGATTGTGTTGATTTTTGCTAAGTGTTATGGTTTGAAATTATGTGTAAGTATGTTTGATTCAATTAGTGATTGTGTTGATTGTACTAAGAGTTATGTTTTGGATTTGTGTGATAGTATGTTAGATTGTGAAACGTTTTCGAAACTCGTAATGTCGTGGTGATTGTACGGGTATTGCTAAGTGTTAAGGTTTGGAGTGGTGTTTGAATATGATTGAGTTGGTTTATGTATTTTTGAAAGAATATACAGGGAAATCGATTTACCCAATCGATTTGATGAGTTACAGGGGCTTTATTTTGCACGAAATCGATTTACCCAATCGATTTTGTAAGTTATATTTCAAAATCATTTAAGAAATCGATTTGGTAAATCGATTGGATTCAATTGGATTCAAGTCAGGGGCTTTGTCTTCCAAAAATCAATTTGTCCAATGGATTGGATTCATTACAGGGGTTCTGTCTTGTCTGTCAATCGATTTACCCAATCGATTGAGTCAATCGATTTACCCAATCGATTGATTTAAGCCCAGAGTTCAATTTTCACTAAAAACTTTCAAGAGATGGATTTCCCCAATCGATTGGCTCAGTGGAAAATCTTATTTTGAGTTAGATAATTGATTTTTCAATTGATTTATCAATGTTTTGGTCAATTATATATTACTTGATATTTTGAGAACTTTATTTGACTTCATTTACATTTGGCAAGCATTATATGAACTTTTAGCATATGGAAAATCCTTCTAAGATGCATGATAAGTTGAGAAGGTTATTTGTGCATTTAAAAGCTTAAATGTTATGTGTTAACTGTTAATTTTCGGTTGGTGACCCTTTACAACTATTGTGGAAATCTGGGCTTTGCCCTCAGATGAGAGTCATGATGATCACACCGGATCGTACCCTCCGGATGGGAATGTGGATGGGAGTGCTTGATTGGAGCTACGTTAGGAGAATCTCACGGGGCGCGTGGAGATTACTCAAGGCATATAGTTTTTGTTATGTATAGAATGATCAGACTAGGCTGTCACCCAGGACACTTATGTCTTTCTTTTGGGGCTACTTTTATGTGAAGTTGGAAGGATGTATATGTACTAGTGTTGATATCAGGACATGCTTTGGATTCATGTTTTGAAAAACTTTTCCGTTGTTTGTAAATTATAATGACTAAAATATGTATCCAAAGGTTTTACCTTGTTTAATTCTCTGTTGTATTTTAATTTCTTTTGAAAAAAAAATACACCCTCGCTTTGAAAAACGGGGTGTTACATTGTGGTATCAAAGCTTTGGTTTGGTTTTCTTTGGGGGCTGTGGAACCTTAGGTTCTAGTTTGGAGGTTCGGAGTTGTTGTCTGATCATGCGTCGGTTTAGGTGGTTTGAGTTGTCAAGTTCAGAATAATTATTATGTGCTAATATGGTCAGAATGTTATTTTGGAATTATGGAAGTAGTGTTAAGACTCTACTTGATGATGGTTTTATAGGAAAACCATGCCGCCAAGAAGGAATGACGTTCCGAGAGCCAACGCCAATAGGGATGATCGAATGGCGGAGGCTATGAATAACATGGCTGCTTCTGTTGCTGCACAGACTGCTGCCAAGACTCAACGTGATCTCGAAAAGAGGGAAAGAGAGATCCGTGCTGCGGAGTCAAGAGGGTTAGAAGACTTCCGTCGTTACAATCCTCCCAAGTTTAAGGGGGATGAGAACTCAGAGAAAGCGGATCAGTGGATCCAAGAAGTGGAGAAGATCTTCGAAATGATTAACTGTCAGGCGGCAGTGAAGGTCAACTATGCCACTTATATGTTATTGGGAGATGCTGAGTACTGGTGGAGGAGTGCCAGATTGTTGATGAGATAAGCTCACGAGGAGGTGAACTGGGAATCATTCAAAAGGAAGTTTTTACGCAAATACTTCCCGATGAGCACTAGAACTAAACTGGGTGATGATTTCCTGAAACTACATCAGGGGAACATGACTGTGGGCGAATATGCGGCTAAGTTTGAATCACTATCGAGGCACTTCCGGTTCTTCCGTGAAGAGATTGATGAACCATTCATGTGTCATCGCTTCCTAGACGGACTAAAGTATGAGATTCAAGACTCTGTCTTGCCCTTGGGAATTCAGCGTTTCCAAGCTCTCGTGGAAAAATGCAGGGAAGTTGAGGATATGAAGAATAAGAGGGCTAGCCGAGGAGGGAACTTTGGTGTAGGAGGGCCCAGTCGGGTGAATTATCAGAACAACAAGGGGAAACAAGTTGCTAAACCTTATGATCGACCACGAACTAACAACAGTGGACAGAATCGCCCAGGGAACCAGAACTTTGGGAGACAATTGGGACGAGTGGTTCGATGTTTCCGATGTGGGGAAGATGGACATTATGCTAACGCTTGTCCCCCTAATACTCTCACCTGCTACAATTGTCAGAAGCCAGGACACATGGCAAAGGATTGCACGGCTCCGAAGGCAGAACCAGTTGTGAATGTAGCTAGGGCTACTCGTCCTATTGCTAGAGGACGCATTTATCGTGTGAGTGCTGAAGAGGGGAATCCATCTGGCAATCTAATTCAGCGTGACTGTGAGATTGCAGGTAACACTCTAACTGCACTTTTTGACTCGGGGGCAACCCATTCCTTCATTGCTATGGACTGTGTAAATCGTTTGAAGCTATCTGTGTATGCTTTACCCTTTGATTTGGTTGTTTCCACTCCTGCTAAGACTTTAACAGTAAATTCTGCATGTTTACATTGTCAAATAACTATTCATAATAGGGATTTCTTGGTTAATTTGATTTGTTTACCTCTACAATCACTCGAGGTCATTCTCGGTATGGATTGGATGTCGTATCATTATGTGATCTTAGACTGTGCTCGCAAATTGGTTCTTTTCCTCGAACTAGGAGTTGTTAAGTATTTAGCCGCTAACAAGCTCCGAGTGTCGCTAAGTGAAGGGACTCATGAGTTTTTGTCTCTGGCTAATGTGGAGGCAAAGATGAATGTGAACATAGAAGATGTGCTGCTTGTCAATGAGTACCGGGATGTATTTCCAACGGAAATTCCGGGATTGCCACCGGTAAGAGAAGTGGAATTTTTCATTGATTTGCACCCAGGAACGGGACCAATTTCAATTGCACCGTATCGAATGTCCCCATTGGAATTAAATGAACTTAAAAGCCAAATTGAAGATTTGTTGGAGAAGAAATTTATTAGACCAAGCGTATCGCCATGGGGAGCTCCAGTTTTGCTAGTTAAGAAGAAGGACGGAAGCTCACGCTTATGCGTGGATTATAGACAACTTAATAAGGCAACTATTAAGAATCGTTATCCTTTGCCACGCATCGATGATTTAATGGATCAATTGAGAGGGGCCGCGATATTTTCGAAGATCGACTTGAAGTCGGGTTACCATCAGATTCGAGTAAGGGAAACAGATATTCAGAAAACTGCTTTCCGAACCCGTTACGGACATTATGAATATCTGGTTATGCCGTTTGGAGTTACCAATGCACCGGCAATTTTCATGGACTACATGAACAGAATCTTTAGTCCATTCTTCGATAAGTTCGTTGTGGTATTCATTGATGATATATTAATTTATTCGAGAACTGAAGAAGAGCATGGAGAACATTTACGTCAAGTTCTTGAAATTTTACGTGAGAAACGATTGTATGCCAATCTATCGAAGTGTAAATTTTGGCTAGAAAAAGTGTATTTCTTGGGACATGTAATAACCAAGGAAGGAATCGTTGTAGATCCGGCCAAGATTGAGGCGGTTCTTGCTTGGAAACAGCCTTAGACTGTCACGGACATACGAAGTTTTGTAGGACTGACAGGGTACTACAGGAGGTTTATTGAAGGTTTTGCTAAGATTGTGACCCCATTGACACAACTTACCAGAAAAGACCAAACGTTCGCATGGACGAAGAAGTGTGAGGAAAATTTTCAGTTGCTAAAGAGAAAATTGACAACCTCACCAGTATTGGTGTTATCGCAATCAGATGAACCATATGAAGTTTATTGTGATGCATCTCACCTAGGGTTGGGATGTGTTCTGATGCAACATAAGAAAGCTGTGGCTTATGCCTCAAGGCAATTGAAGATTCATGAGAGAAACTATCCTACTCATGATTTGGAGCTTGCTGCTGTGGTTTTTGCATTGAAGATCTGGAGGCACTATTTATATGGGTGCACGTTCACAGTGTTCAGTGACCATAAAAGTTTGAAATATCTGTTTGATCAGAAGGAACTGAACATGCGCCAGAGACGATGGATGGAGACTCTCAAGGATTTTGATTTCACACTGCAGTACCACCCTGGGAAGGCCAATGTAGTGGCTGATGCATTGAGCAGAAGAAGTGTATCGGTGTCTTCTACAATTATGGCTAAACAACAAGAGTTGTGGGAAGCTTTTAGAGACCTACACTTAAAGGTAGAGTTTGCACCGGGAATTTTTCAAACTCGGAATGATTAAGATTTCGAGTGGACTGCTTGAAGACATTGCAAATTCTCAAGATGACGCTTTAATTCAAGAGAAGAGGAACCTAATAGTGCAAGGGAAGACAACTGAATTCAAGATTGGATCAGATAATATCTTGCGATGTAATGGTAGGATTTGTGTACCGGGAATTACAGATATGAGAAAGACAATTTTAGAAGAGGCTCATAAGAGTAAGTTGAGTATTCATCCTAGAGCAACAAAGATGTATCAGGATTTGAGGCAGAATTATTGGTGGCCAGGAATGAAGAAACATGTAGCGGAGTACGTGTCCACTTGTCTAACTTGTCAGAAAGCGAAGGTGGAACATCAGCGACCTGCTGGGATGTTGCAACCTTTAGATATACCCGAATGGAAGTCGGACAACATTTCCATGGATTTCATAACTGGATTGCCTAAAACAAGGAGAAAGAATGATTCTATATGGGTGATAGTGGATCGATTGACTAAATCCGCACACTTTTTGCCAGTAAAGACCACCTATAAGGTAGATCAGCTAACAGAGATTTACATTGCTGAAATTGTGAGGTTACACGGAGTACCATCAAGTATTGTATCAGACCGTGATCCAAAGTTCACATCACATTTTTGGGGAGCATTGCACGAAGCATTGGGAACCAAACTACGGTTGAGTTCAGCTTACCATCCCCAGACGGACGGACAGACTGAAAGGACGAATCAGTCCCTTGAAGATCTGCTGAGAGCATGTGTGTTAGATGATAGAGGAAGTTGGGATGATGTACTTCCGTTGATTGAGTTCACCTACAACAATAGTTTCCACGCAAGTATTGGAATGACACCATATGAGGCTTTATATGGGCGCAAGTGTCAAACGCCTTTGTGTTGGTATAAGGACGGTGAAAATATGATTGTCGGACCAGAGATGGTGCAACAGACTACAGCTAAGGTAAGGAAGATCAAAGAGAAAATGAAGACTTCACAGGATCGTCAGAAGAGTTATGTGGACAAGCGTCGCAGACTTTTGGAATTTGAACAGGGTGACCGTGTATTTCTAAGAGTCACACCTACTACTGGAGTTGGTAGAGCGTTGAAATCGAAGAAGTTGACTCCAAAATTCATTGGACCATACCAGATTTCTGCACGAATTGGGCATGTTGCTTATCGGATTGCATTGCCTCCGATACTGTCCAATATTCACGAAGTGTTTCATGTGTCACAGTTGAGGAAATATCTTGCAGATCCTTCTCACGTGATCGAACCAGGCACAATCCAGCTAAGGGATAACTTGTCATTCGAAGTACCACCTATGAGAATTGATGACAGAAAGATCAAGCGATTGAGGACCAAGGATGTTTCGTTGGTCAAGTTAATTTGGAACCCAATTACTGGAGACGCGACTTGGGAACTGGAAAGTAAGATGAGAGAACAACACCCAGAGTTATTTATCGACGCATAGTTTCGAGGACGAAACTAATTTTAGGGGGGTAGTAATGTAAGACCCATAATTTTTAAGTGTACTCTTTGTATTTTGGTGTATTTTCTGTAAGGAACTCGGAGGCTTTTTAGCCAAAGTTAATAATATTTTGGAGTTTATATGACCCAGAAGATATTTTGATGCCTGATTAGAATTACTCGTCGATAAATAAATTAAATTTACTGCGGTGAATCGTTTACAAAGAATTTAATGCGTTATGAGCGAAATGGTAATTTAACAAATATCTAAATATTTTTAGATATTTGTTAATTATATTATATAAATAATAAATATATAGAAAAGGAAGGGAAGGAATTGGGAAGA
Organism: Cicer pinnatifidum; assembly: GCA_037974775.1. Lineage (NCBI taxonomy): Eukaryota > Viridiplantae > Streptophyta > Magnoliopsida > Fabales > Fabaceae > Cicer > Cicer pinnatifidum. The sequence continues at coordinate 32,434,389 of JBBPBR010000007.1, read as the reverse complement.
AGAGAATTAGAAAGGAAAGAAAAAGGAAGAAAGGAAAAGAGAGAGAGAGAGAGAAAACAGAACATTTTCCCTTCTTCTTCCTCTGCCCGTGCACACACTCCGTCTCCCCTTTTTCTCCATTCATTGGTTTTGCTCCCTTTTTCTTTCTATGACTTCAAGAATAGAAACCCAAGGCTTAGTGGGTGATAGGACAAAGATTTCTCAACTTCATACTCCCTCTTTGATCCGAAAACGAAGAAAAACGGTATTAGGGATTCAAACACAAACCTCTCCGTTTCATCTAGATCAAAGCGTCGTTTCAAGAAGTGATAGAAGGGAAGGTTGCTCACCTCCGTGCTACGGTTCTAGTGGACCAACTTTGGAAGCGGCGTTGCGAGCGGAAAATTTACCGGATTTACTCACGGTACCGTAATCGAACGAAAAAGCTAAAGTGAAGGTAAGGGCTCCTTCCAAACTTTTAGTTTGCATTTAGGGCCTTATCTGTGGTTGTGTGGAAACGAATTTTGTTAGGGTTGGAGTATTGATTTGGGAAAAAGGGAATCTAAGGCTTTATGGGTAAAACTTTGGAGTTAGGTTTTGGTTATATTGATGAGTGTTTCGTGGAGAATGAATTTAAACTCATTTATGTATGATTTCGAGTATATGAAACTTGTTGTGTGTGAGTGATGGATTGTGTTAATTTGTGTCGTCGTACTTGGCGTGTTCTTACTTGATGATTGTTGATTGATGTGATTTGGTGTGAATCGTTGATGGATTTGGATTGAATTGGATAACATGTTTGAGATGTGTTTTGTGTGGTTTGTGTGGAAAAATGATTTTGTGTGAGTTATGGATTGAATGTGAAAGTACGTTTGAGTTTGTTTTGTGTGGAATTTTGAAAAACCATTAAGTTAAACGAGTATTAAGAATGGGGAATCTCTTAATGTCTTGTTTACTTAATTTATGTTTAGTAAACCGTGCAGACCCGTGATAGGTGGCACCTCGATAAACAGTACGGGCCCGTGATAGGCAGTACGTTTATGGTTTACATTTTTGGTAAGTTGTGCAGACCCGTGATAGGTGGCACCTCGGTAAACAGTACAGACCCGTGATAGGTGGTACGTTTACGACTTACGTTTTTGGAAAATGGTGTTTGTCCGTGAGAGACTACACCCTGGTAAATTGTGTTCACTTAATGTTTGTTTTGGAAAATCGTTAAGTTAAATGAGTATTAAGAATGGGGAATCTCTTAATGTCTCGTTTACTGAATGTTTTGTTGTGAAAATCGTTTAAGTCAAATGAGTGTTAAAAATGGGGAATCTTTTAATATCTGCATTTGCTTAACGATCGTTGTGAATGGAGTCAGTATACGCTCATGCATTTTCATGCTTTTTGTAAATCGTGCAGACCCGTGATAGGTGGCACCTTGATAAAAAGTACTTTGGCCTGTGATAGGCGGTACATTTATGATTTACGTTTTTGTAAATTATGCAGACCCGTGATAGGTGGCACCTCGGTAAATAGTACTTTGGCCCGTGATAAGCGGTACTTTTACGATTTACGGTTTTTTGTAAATTGTGCAGACCCGTGATAGGTGGCACCTTGGTAAAGAGTACTTTGGCCTGTGATAGGCGGTACATTTACAATTTACGTTCTTTTTAGTAAGTCGTGCAGACCCGTGATAGGTGGCACCTTGGTAAACGATACGGGCCCGTGATAGGCAGTACGTTTATGGTTTACGCTTTTTAGTAAATCGTGCAGACCCGTGATAGGTGGCACCTCGGTAATTGGTACTTTGGCCTGCGATAGGCGGTACAATTATGATTTACGGCCCTTCGAGGAGGGTTTTGGTTTGGAATTCCGAGTCCATGCATTTTGGCATATACGCATTGCATTAGGGTGCTTGGCACACGAGTCGTGGTTGATTCAAATTATGATTGTGTTGATTTTTGCTAAGTGTTATGGTTTGAAATTATGTGTAAGTATGTTTGATTCAATTAGTGATTGTGTTGATTGTACTAAGAGTTATGTTTTTGATTTGTGTGATAGTATGTTAGGTTGTGAAACGTTTTCGAAACTCGTAATGTCGTGGTGATTGTACGGGTATTGCTAAGTGTTAAGGTTTGGAGTGGTGTTTGAATATTATTGAGTTGGTTTATGTATTTTTGAAAGAATATACAGGGAAATCGATTTACCCAATCGATTTGATGAGTTACAGGGGCTTTATTTTGCACGAAATCGATTTACCCAATCGATTTTGTAAGTTATATTTCAAAATCATTTAAGAAATCGATTTGGTAAATCGATTGGATTCAATTGGATTCAAGTCAGGGGCTTTGTCTTCCAAAAATCAATTTGTCCAATCGATTGGATTCATTACAGGGGTTCTGTCTTGTCTGTCAATCGATTTACCCAATCGATTGAGTCAATCGATTTACCCAATCGTTTGATTTAAGCCCAGAGTTCAATTTTCACTAAAAACTTTCAAGAGATGGATTTCCCCAATCGATTGGCTCAGTGGAAAATCTTATTTTGAGTTAGATAATTGATTTCTCAATTGATTTATCAATGTTTTGGTCAATTATATATTACTTGATATTTTGAGAACTTTATTTGACTTCATTTACATTTGGCAAGCATTATATGAACTTTTAGCATATGGAAAATCCTTCTAAGATGCATGATAAGTTGAGAAGGTTATTTGTGCATTTAAAAGCTTAAATGTTATGTGTTAACTGTTAATTTTCGGTTGGTGACCCTTTACAACTATTGTGGAAATCTGGGCTTTGCCCTCAAATGAGAGTCAGGATGATCATACCGGATCGTACCCTCCGGATGGGAATGTGGATGGGAGTGCTTGATTGGAGCTACGTTAGGAGAATCTCACGGGGCGCGTGGAGATTACTCAAGGCATATAGTTTTTGTTATGTATAGAATGATCAGACTAGGCTGTCACCCAGGACACTTATGTCTTTCTTTTGGGGCTACTTTTATGTGAAGTTGGAAGGATGTATATGTACTAGTGTTGATATCAGGACATGCTTTGGATTCATGTTTTGAAAAACTTTTCCGCTGTTTGTAAATTATAATGACTAAAATATGTATCCAAAGGTTTTACCTTGTTTAATTCTCTGTTGTATTTTAATTTCTTTTGAAAAAAAAATACACCCTCTCTTTGAAAAACGGGGTGTTACAGGATACATGGCTTCTCCCAGTGTCAAACTGACCACACAATGTTCTTAAAGCATACAAAGGAAGGCAAGGTAACCATCTTCATTGTCTATGTGGATTACATTATTATTACAGGTGACGATTATACTGGAATTGAAGGACTGAAAATGATTCTAGCTAAGGAATTTGAAGTCAAAGATCTTGGTCAATTAAGGTATTTTTTGGGAATGGAAGTTGCACGGTCCAAACATGGAATCTATTTATCTCAAAGGAAATATACACTTGACTTACTTCAACAAACAGGGATGTTAGGATGCAGGCCAGCAGACACTCCTATGGAATCCAATGTGAAAATTGGAGAGGAAAAAGATAGTCCACCTACTGACAAAGAAAGGTATCAAAAGTTGGTTGGGAAACTTATCTACCTAACCCACACACGACCAGATATTGGTTTTTCTGTTAGCATGGTTAGCCGTTACATGAATGACCCTAGGGAGGCTCACATGAAAGCAGTTAACCGCATCCTGCAATATTTGAAAAAGGCACCAGGGAAGGGGTTGCATTTCAAGAAGGACACAAGTAGGAAAATAGAAATATTTACTGATGCAGATTGGGCAAGCTCAGTGACTGATAGGAGATCAACTAGTGGGTATTGCTCCTTTGTATGGGGTAACTTAGTGACTTGGAGAAGCAAGAAATAGTCTGTGGTTGCAAGAAGCAGTGCAGAAGCTGAACTTAGGTCCATGGCACATGGGATTTGCGAAGGGATGTGGCTGCAAAGGATGCTTGCAGAACTACACGTTTACACTGACCATGAAGTAAGCCTGTTGTGCGATAATAAAGCTGCCATAAGCATTGCTAAAAATCCTGTGCAACATGACAGAACAAAACATGTGGAAATTGATAGACACTTCATCAAGGAAAAGGTTGACAATGGACTAATTTCTCTCCAGCACACACCCTCAAGCAACCAAACTGCTGATATCTTGACCAAGGCACTTCCTAGAGCCACCTATGAAAACTTAAGATTCAAGTTGGGCATGATTGACATCTATGATCCAACTTGAGGGGGAGTGTTGGTTACAATTCTGTCCATTAAGGGACAGCTGTACAGCTTTCATTAGTTGTTAGGAATATTCTCTTACCATTTAATAGCCTCATAATTTCTCTCCTTTATTGTAAATAATTGAGTTAATTAGGATTTAATTAGCTTTCTGTTTTACTTGTACTCCCTAGCCTATTTATACCATATTGTATTATGTACAAAATAATAATATATACAACAAATTCACACTATTTAAAGATCCTCCTTCAATAATGTGTTTTCCTTTCAACATCTTTTCTTCTAAATCTTTACTCTAGCACTTCTTAGGTATTTAATTTTTTAGAGACCGAGCTCTGATGTCAATTGAAGTAGCCATCTCGATTTACAAGGAAAGGGGGATTTGAATTGTAAATGATCCTACTTAAAATTTCCTGAAAAAACTTAAGATTTTAACTCAAGAATGATATTCGTTAAGAAAATAGAAAACGAAGAAAGTTCTTTGTTTTTACCAAAAAATGGAAAACTTTCTTGGTTAGCTCCTTGTTATTGTAGTTGCTAAGGTATGATCAGATTAGTTTTGTTGTATAGCCATTTGGTGTCTTTTGGTGGTCGTAATTATTGTGTTGCGATGATTGTATCTATAACATATACTGTTAGTTTACTTTTGTTTTGTGGGTCCATTTTCCATTTTTTGACGTGACCATAGGGGAGATAGCATTCTTGGAGCAGTACTTTTGTGCAGGTGTCTTCCGAGAATACCCTAGGGGTATGAGCGATGTTTGATAGGTCTCTTAACCATGGTATATTTTTGTATTTCTATATTTTGGATTATCGTCTCGAAAACTATTTTTAGCTGGTTTGTATATATGATGTAATTATTCAAGACTTTTGTCGTTTGTGTTACGACATGGTATTGAAAAAAAATGCATTTGCGCTGTTAAAAATTGGGGTGTTACATTGTGGTATTAGAGCTTTGGTTAGACGGTAGGTCAGCCTATAGAATGGGAGTCATTATCTGATCATGCGTCGGGTTAAGTTGTCTGAGTTGTCAGGTATGGAGTAGTTATTATGTGTTGATGTAGTCGAAAGTTATTTTGGAATTCTCTTATATGGTGTCAAGATTTCTTCTTGATGTTGGTTTTGAGGAAACAATGCCTCTAAGAAAGAACGACGCAACAAGAGTCAACGTCAATAGGAATGATCAAATGGCTGAAGCAATGAATAACATGGTTGTTTCTGTTGCTGCACAAATAGCTGCAAAGACTATACAAGATCTGGCGATGAGGGAAAAAGAGATCCGTGCTGCTGAGTCAAGAGGATTGGAAGATTTTTGTCGTTACAATCCTCCAAAGTTCAAGGGTGATGAAAGCCCAAAAAAAGCTGATCAGTGGATTCAAAAAGTGGAAAAGATCTTCAAAATGATTAATTGTCAGGAAGGAGAGAAGGTCAATTATGCTACATACCTACTACTTAGGGATGTTGAATATTGGTGGAGAAGACAGGGCTTCCATTTGGAATAGAATTTGGTGCTTAGGTGTCAATGAAATAGGCTTGTATTGAAGTTAAGTGGGGCTGCACATTAGGGGTGAATACTACCTTGGTTAGATAAAGTACACTTTAAGGAGTAGTCGATACCTTGAGGGGTAAGGTCGAACATTTCAGTTAAACTAGATTCGCGACTTAGATGGTTATGTATGAATCACATGACGATTATAGGAGTGACACAAGTGATAGAGTCCTCCCAGGGTATAAAATGCTCTCGACGTGTTTGGGCTATTGTTTACACTCTAAGCACATCATGAAAGCTAGCACTACCATAGGCTTGCAAGCCTCTATAATCTTTATTTGAAACACTTGTAGATAATGATCAAAATGTCTTTATTTAGGTTGCAATGTGGCCAAGGTAATGGTGAGATAATCCTAAGGAGACTAGGGCTGAAAATCAAAGAGGATAAAGGAGTAATGATTAAGAGAGAAAAACAGCATTAAGAAATAACTCAGCAAAACATCATTGACTTTTATTTTCACACTCTCTTTGCTCACAACACAACCATTTTTCCTCATATATATATATATATTTTTCATAACCCTCAAATTTAAACAAACAAGTTTTCCTCATATATATATATATCCCCCAATATTGAGTCAATTCATTGTTTTTCACTTTTAGGCTTGTAATGAGCTATATAACAAAAAATGGGGTAATTAGGCTCAAAGGGGCTTAAACAAATGGATAATTGTAGGTTTTAGGGTTTAGGGTAGGGTAGGCTTATTTGGCTAGTAGCTTAATTAGAAGAAAAAAAATGCCTAGATCATTTCAATATATGCATGCGGACAAGAGTAAAGTCAAGTTCTGACGTAACTAGCAATCATGAGTGAGATAACACACAAGAAAATAAGATGGAAAAATGTATTTCATTCATAATAAGGCTGAAAAATCTCACAAAGGTTAATGAATTATCACAAATGATACACAACTTAGCATTTTAATCCAATTTATTTTATCAATAATACAAAAATACTATCCAATCATGCCAGTCCAAACAAACTCTCAACATTTACAACCCTAAAATCAGATGAAACAGCATGCAATGTAATTTCCATTTTTATTTATTTTATTTTATTTATTTTACTTTGAACATTTTCTCGGTGTTTTCACTTTTTATTTCCACTGCACCATGAGGAAAAATGTTAGTAACAACAAAAGGGCCAATCCACTTCGATCGAAGTTTTCCAGCCTTAATTTTCAAACAGGAGTTGAACAATAAAACTTTATGGCCAATGGAAAATTTCTTCCTATAAATCATCTTATCATGAAAGTACTTAGTGTGACACCCTAAATCCCAAAATAATATATATATATATATATATATATAATAATAATAATAATTTATATCATATTCCTATAAAATTGACAGCGGATAAATAAAATTATATTTTCAATAAAATAAAAACTTTTGTAACTAATTTAGGATATCACGTTTCTCAAAGTACACATGCAACAATTCAAGTTTCATTACTCAAATAAAACAATTTAATCTCAATGAACTTGATTTAAGTATAATTACTTGATTTAATTCTAAAAACTTACTAGTACTTCTAAGGTTTTCATACAAAAATTTGATTCAAATTAAATAAGTAAAATACAAATTAAAACCCTTATTCCCGGTATCACCTATCAGAGCGGGGTTCCCCCCAAACTTGAACTTCAAGACTCATTAACCTGTAATAACTGCGATTTCGCAAAAACAGGGCCCAACCAGTCAAACACAAACAACGAAGGAGGTGAGTTTTGAAATCATGTTAATAGTATAATATGAGTAAGAAGAACACGCAAACAGTCATAATAGAACCGTATCATAATCACTTTACGATATATCAAAATATTTAATTAAATAGTATCATACTATAACATCAAAGTCACTCAAGTAAAATAATCATCTCATTATAATATGCATCAAATCATCTAATTAATATTACCTTTGAAACACATCAATCACAACAAAACAATCACAAGGAAATGCAATGCTATGCATGAGCTTAGACTCTACTTCACAATGTGGTACCATTCTAACTCTGAAGTACTTGGTTAGGAGGCCATGATGCTATGCCACCATCCTGGTGGACGGACAATTCAAGTTGGCCATGTCCTCATAGATCCCCTCAACTCAACCCGAGACACATATACGTGACAGTCGAGGTAAACGTGTGTTGCATGGTAGCTCCCGACATTTGGAGTGCTACCTCCAAGTCACCTAGGAATTCCCCACCGGAATACCTCCAAGGTCTAACAATCTTGCCTTAAGGCTTGATAGCAGACCGCCACGATCAGGCTCATTCAGTTGTACTTCCCTAGAATCACTAGGCTTGTCAGGCCCTACCTATATGATGACAAAATAATCTCCACTTCACAAATTCACAATATTTGTTTTCTCCCCCCGTTAGCTTAGACTACTCCATTAAGAGCACCATATTTAAGAATCATCACTATCTCATCAAGTATGGGGTACTTCAATATTTTCATCACAATTTTATAACATCACTATCATCAATCAAAAATCATCATTATCATCACGTAAGCATATATCAAACCATGCATCCATATTTTATTATCACATCACATAATTTCATCTAAGCAAACATGTACACATAATTTCATTCAACATCCAACATCACAATAATAACAAATATCAACTACCACACAAGTATCGAAAATTAAATCAATCAACACCTTATAAAATTTCTATTTCACATTTTAATCTCACAATTCTCATATTTCAAATTAATCAATGTATCTCTCAAAGGGCTACTGCTGTACGAAGCAAGCCCCGGATGAATCGTTGGGAAATACGGTTTTCCCGTTCATCTCACAATATATTATACTCATGAATTCAAACGCTCTCTCACCCCTTACCTTATTTCGACGCTTTCAGATACAAGTACAATTCCACGAGCAAACAATATTTGTTCTTTGACTTTTTGTCCTTCGATCAATCTAACTCGACAATTTATGGATAAACGTCAAAAATAAATTATGCGAAACTAGTCTAAAAACTGATTTCGAAATTCGGTCAAAGAAAATTACCATAAATCAGAAAACCAATCAGTGGATAATATAGCCACTTTTCACACGGTCGTTTTGGCGTTGGTTTCACAAAAATCGGACTTAAGGTGAAGGAGAACGGTGCAAAATAAGGATTTCTGTAAACAGAGAAATCAGGTATTTTAGGGAGAAATTCGGGTTGTTAAAAATCTGGAAAATTATGTTTAATTGACGAGTTAAATGAATGAAATAACATACTTAAATTTGGGCGAAAATGGAGAAAGTTTTCTGGAACATCACCGGTGTCAAACGATAGAGTTGTGTTTTCTCCTTGGTTTTACGGCTGCCCTTCCAATTCACTTCCCTTCTTTTGTTTGTTTTATTTTATTAACAATTAGGGTTTGTAGAGTCAAACCCATTGGTCTCTTTATTTATATTTTACTATTTTTATTTTTATTTTGTTAAAATAAAACTAATAATTATTTAATCTCCTTTTTAATATTCCTCCAAACACCATTTAGTTTTCCAAACATTACTAATATTTTGTAAATTAGAGTAATCAAAATAATCAATATAAAAAAAAACATATTACTAATAATCAAAACTCTCACTTTCAAAATAATCTCTACAGTTATACTTATTTATCAAAATACTCACATTATAATAATACCATCATATTAAAAAATAGTCAAAATTATAAAATAAATAAATAAATATAACATCAATATTTTATATTAATTACTAAATCATAATAAATATATATTAAATCACAATACCATAACAAGTATTTAAAAATAAACGAAATCAAACACAATATCAATTCTATATCAAGATAACTGTTTATAAAAAAATAACTTAAAATAGAAAATAGTTATAAATAATTGAAATATAACTACGTGTATACTCAACTTCAGTCAAGCGCATATAAAAGTATTATATTAATTGGGTACACGTATATACACGTAAAATCGCATAAAATATTTTTCTTTAAAATATATATCACACTAAAATACTATTTTTTTATATATATATCAAAAAATAAAATATAATATGTATTATTTATATCGCTCATGTAATATAACATGTATCATACTAGCACATCATAGAAAGCATCCATATAACGAAAATTAGCCACGAAATTTATCAACATATATTCTAAAATAATATTAGACATCAAATTAATTATTTAAAATTCTATTTAATTAATAAAATAGTTTATTATAAAATTTGGGGTGTTACACTTAGTTTTCTCCTTATAGATGCGAGAGTTCTCGTAAGCTTCAAGTCTAAGCTCTTCAAGTCTAAGCTCTTCAAGTTGTTGCAATTGAAGCTTTCTCTCCAAACATGCTTTCTCCATCTCAAGGTTACAACTCTTGACTGCCCAATAAGCACGGTGCTCTATTTCTACTGGAAGGTGGCATGCCTTACGAAACACAAGTCGATAAGGGGACATTCCTATTGGTGTTTTGTAGGTTGTTCAATGAGCCCAAAGAGCTTCTTCAAGTCGGTGGCTCCAGTCTTTCCTTTTTGGCTGCACCATCTTTTCTAAGATCTGTTTGATTTCCCTATTTGATACTTCAGGTTGCCCATTAGTCTAGGGATGATAAGGTGTAGAAACTATGTGCACAACCTCATAATTTCAAAGCAAAGCGTTCATGGTGAGGTTGCAAATTTGAGTGCCTTGAACATTTATGATGGCTCGGGGTATTCCAAACCTGCAAAAAATATTTGATCGGATAAAATTTGCAACAACTTTAGAATCATTAGTCCTAGTGGGTATTCCTTCTATCCACTTCGAAACATAATCAACAACTAGTAAAATATAGACATAACCAAAAGATACAGGAAAAGGGCCCATAAAGTCCATGCCCCACACATCAAATACTTCATAGAAAAGTATAGGTTGTTGAAGCATCTCACTCCTACGAGTGATTGTTGTTCCTGCTATTTGGCACTGTTCACAAGTTTTGTAAGTCTCAAAAGCATCTTTAAACCACGTGGGCTAAAAGAAGCTCGAGTCTAAGACTTTTCTTGATGTCCGTTGAGGACCAAAATGTCCTCCAGTTTGAGAGGCATGACAAAAATGAAGAATGGATTGAGCCTCATGGTGGGAAACACGTCGCCTAATCACCTGATCACTACAAAATTTGCACAGATATGGATCATCCCACACATGTATTTAGAATCACTTTTAAGTTTGTGTATATGTGTTCAAGATGCATTTGCAAGAAAGACTCCAGTAGATAGATAATTAACTAAATCAATAAACCAATGAGCTACCTCAGGCAACTGTAGCAGTTGCTCATCAAGGAAGTCATCTTGAATGGAGATAGGTTCCTCATCCATTTATATTCTGCTCAAATGAATTACCACCAAATTTTCAGCTCCACTCTTATCTTTAATCACTAAATCAAATTCTTGGAATAACAACATCCACCGGATCATTCTCGGTTTTGCTTTTGGTTTCTTCAACAAGAACTTCAAAGTTGTATGGTCAGTAAAAACAACTACCTTCGAACCTAACAAATATGATCTAAACTTATCAAGTGCAAAAACAAAAGCTAAAAGTTCATTTTCTGTGGTAGTATAATTAGCCTGTGCAGAATCTAAAGTCCTAGAAGCATAATAAATAACATGGGCAGCTTTACCAACCCTTTGTGCAAGGACTACTCCCACTGCATAGTTAGATGCATCACACATCATTTCAAAAGGGAAGGTCCAATTGGGTGGCTAAATTATGGGAGTAGAGGTTAGTGTTGCCTTTAAGAAATCAAACGCCTTCTTGCATTTGTCATCGAAGGTGAAATTGACATCTTTTTGCAGCAAATTTAATAGTGGAAGAGCTATCTTGCTGAAATCCTTGATAAATCGCCTATAAAAACCTACATGGCCAAGAAAAGAACGAATCTTGCAGATGCAAGATGGGTAAGAAAAATTAGAAATCACATCAATTTTGGCAGGATCCACTTTAATCCCATTTTTAGAGATCACATGTCCCAAAACTATGCCTTGTTCAATAATAAAATTACATTTTTTGTAATTCAGGAAAAGGTTAGTTTCAATACATCTATGCAAAATTCTATCTAAATTGTTCAAGCATGCATCAATTGAGGAACCATACACAATAAAATCATCGATGAAAATTCAATACAATTTTCTATCAAGTTAGAGAAAATACTAATCATGCAGCGTTGGAATGTGTTAGGAGCATTGCATAAGCCAAAGGGTATCCTCCTGTAGGCAAATGTGCCAAAAGGACAAGTGAACATAGTCTTTTCTTGGTCCTCTGGTGCAATGTGGATCTGGTAATAACCAGAAAAACCATCAAAAAAAGAATAATGTGACTTACCAACCAACCGTTCAAGCATTTGATTGATGAATGGTAAAGGAAAATTATCTTTTCTAGTTGAGGATAAGTTCATTATTTTCATTTATAACCACCGTGAGTCCAGTTTTCTTTGGGACTACCTGCATCGGACTCACCCATTGACTATTAGAGATAGGGTATAGAATGCCTTCTTGCAAGAGCTTGGTCACTTCTTTTTTTACAACATCCAAAATTAATGAGTTAAGTCGCCTTTGGGGCTGCCTGACAGACTTTACCCCGTCCTCCAGTAGTATCCTATACATACACATGGGTGGGCTAATACCAGGAATATTAGCCAAGGTCCATCTGATTGACTTCCTACGTTTTCTCAAAATACGCAACAACTTCTCTTCCTGTTCATCTTCAAGTTTGGCTGAAATAATCACAGGTAACTTGCCACTTCCTTCTAAATATGCAATTTTCAAATTTTCAGGAAGTGGTTTAAGCTCTATAGTCGATGGTTGTTAAATGGAAGGTACAACACCAGTAGCCGAAGCTATGTCTGCAAAATCCATTATGTTAGTAGAAATATCGATATCAGCATAATGATCAACTTGCAAGGCATCTTCGATCTCAGCACACACAGAGCACAATTGAGTATCTGTACAAAATTCACAAGTATAAGTATCATCAAAACCATACAATAAAGGAAAATCAGTAGCAAACATATTGAGGTAAGTGTCATCAACCAAATCAGCAAGCAATGCAATTTTAAAAATATAATGCTCTACTATGGGGTATTTCATAGCATCAAAGATTTTAAATTTTACAATGCTATCACCAAATTCCATGGATAGAGTTCTAGCATGCACATCAATTTTTGTTTTAGCAGTTTTCAAGAATGGTCTGCCTAAGATGATAGACACCCTGTTGGATTTACTCTCCCCTTCCATGTCCAAAATGTAAAAATCTGTATGAAATATCAATTCATTAATTCGAACAAGTACATCCCCCACAAGTCTAGTTGGATGAGCATTGCTCCTATTCGCCAATTGAATGGTAACACCTGTACTCTATAAAGGTCCAAGAGCAAGAGAGTTAAAAATAGATGTAGGCATGACATTAATGGAAGCTCCTAAATCTAACATAGCATTTTTAAATTGACTATTGCTTATGGTACATTGAATGGAAAAAGTTACCGGATATTTGCATTTCTAATACACGGGCTGAATGAGGGCTGAAACATTTTGCCCTATGTTTACTCTTTCATTACCTTTTAACCTTCTCTTGTGTGTGCACAAATCTTTTAGAAATTTTGCATATCTTGGAAATTGTTTAATTGCTTCAAGGAGGGGAATATTCACTTCCACCTTCCTAAATGTATCCAAGATCTCGTTGTCCCTATCTGCCCCATCTATTTTCTTAGTCTTCACTGCCCTTTGAGGAAAAGGAAGTGGTATCAAATCCCTCGGCGCTTCTGAGGTCTTATTGAAAAGTGCTCCCCCACTAGCAGCATCCAAACTTGAAAAAGTTCCCTGTCAATCTGCTTGATGCCACATATTTCTTTTATGATTGAAACAGCTCTTGAGGCAGGGAAGAATTTTTCTAGAAACAATATATTGAGATCATTCCAACTTATAACAGAACCTAGTTGAAGGTAGTATAACTAGTCCTTGGCAGCACCTTGGAGTGAAAATCGGAAGGCTCTCAACTTAATGTGGTCTTTTGGGACTCTTTGAGGCTTCATGGTAGAACACACAACATGGAATTCCTTCAAGTGTTTGTGGGGATCCTCACCTGCAAGACCATTAAACTTTGGAAGAAGGTGTATTAAACCAGATTTAAGTTCAAATGGTACAGTAACTTCAGGATATGTGATATATAATACATTATAATTGACATTAGGTGCAACAACTTGTATTAAGGTTTTATTATTCGCATCAGCCATATTTTGTAACAAGTGTCAATTTCACTATATGACTCTAACTCATTAACACTAGCAGCTCTATTAAGTCTACGACGTAAATGAAATGTCCTGTCTATTTTAGGTTCAAGAGAATGAAGATTCACATAACTAGCCCTAATCATGCATCATCATAACAATCCAATGCAAAATAACAATTCTAAAAATTCCAACAATGTCCCTAATGCTAAAATTGAAGTGAAAAATCATAAACCCCATTAAATAAAATCCAAAAAATATAAAAATACCACAAAATTTTCTAAAAATCAAATAAAGGCAACGTAAATTTTTTTGGAATTTTTGGAGAATATGAAAATTTCAAAAAAGGCTTTAAGAGAAGTAATTTGGGATTTTGATCGTCGTTCTCATATAAGTTACTTATACAAACTCTTATTCCTTGATTTTTTTTCTGATATTCTGGCGAAATTTTGGAGCAATCTGAGGCAGTCGCCTGAAAACAGTGTTAACATTATTATCAGAGAGTCCCCGGCAACGACACTAATTTGATCTGCTCTCGCACAAGAGTCAAATACAATTGATAAAATGTAAATATAGGTAATAACTCGAGTTGTTTCGCAAGGACTTCTGATATAATAATAATAATAATAATAACTGGAATGAAAATTGAAGTTAAAAAAGGGTTTTTTAGATTTTTAATTTAATAGATGAGCAAAACGATTAATCCACTTATTCGAGTTTCAAACCTATCACAGATTCTATTAATGAGTTTAATTTATAATTTGTGATTCTATACTTATTTGAGTATAGAATTGATCAAACAAGCGTAATCAATCCTACGTGAATTTGGTTTCTTTGATTGGATTAAGCATCACAATCATCAAAATATTACAATTAACGATCAAGCTCGCAAAACTATAATTCAATTAAATTAGAAATCGAAACCAAATTCTCTCAAATAAATTTAATCAATCCTATTAAAATTCAATCTAAGCAATCAAAATATCAATATAATAAAATAAACAAGAATAGAATCATGAATCGAACTTGACAGTGTAACTTGAATCTCAAGGTGTTGATGAAACTTTGAACTCATGGATTAATCTTATAAAATTAGCCTTCCATGAAATTAAAATAAAAACTGTTTATTTCTTGTAGCAATTTGAATCCTCATTTTCCCGTCCGTAGAAAAGTAACAAAACTACCAATATATAGTACGTGATATTGGGCTTTAGGGTTTAAAAACAAGTGACCTACTAATTAAAATTATTACAAAAGTCCAGATTACGAAATCTGCAATTTAGGCCCAATAAAGTTCGGAATTGGTCTTTTCTTCCAACACAAAAATTGTAGCTCAGATTTTTATCTTTCCAAGGCCTGCTCATATGCACCAGTGCGATATCTAGAGCTCAAGATATGACCTACAAAGCGAGAAAGAGTGAAAATACAAATAATAAAATTAAAATGCAAATAACCCAATTATAATTCAAATTCGACCCAAAGTTTAGAAACAAGCTAAAAATATTAATTTAAGCTATAAAGAGCTTTTAAAATATCAAACTAAAAAGCTTAAAACATGTGCCCAAATGCAATGATCATTAAGTATGAATCTCATGACGATTATAGGAGTGAGACTATATATTTTGTTGGTAAATGACAAACCTTTGTATGGTTTAGGAGATAATAAGTATGGATAGTGATTTTAGATGAAACTATTGACGCATAAGTGTGAATGTTGAGTGATGCTCGAATAAACATAAGGAGTTATAGGGATGGTAAACACTAGGAGAGTATGAATATTTTGATAGGTTATAGGGATTAATAAAGATTTGATTTGGGACCCTAAGATGGTTGATCTTTAAATCGATGATTTAAAATCTACAAGCTTGGATGGGGGACCAAGTGACACCTTAAACTTGTATAATCGAGGGAGTTGAGGTAGGAAAGTGATAAATAATTCATGTTATGGATGTAAGTGTTTGAATATTTACTAAAAATCTTGTGTTATGATTAGAAGAGTTTTCATTAGTGAGATTATTAAGACAATTAGAGTCAATGATGAATAAGACCTTGTATTATATCTTGAAATGAAATCGATGAAATTAGACGGTGTGATGAATAATTGGAGATTGTGATGATCATATTTTAGAATTTTATTCAATTATAGAAACTGAAAAAGAAGAAATGTAACAAATGATTTATGGTTTAGTTGTTGGTCATAGGAAGTCAAGCGTTATGATTTGAAATCAGTGTTTCACTGACTAGATAGATGATGAAAGGTATGCGGGTCTTGGAGATATTTTACTGCAAGGTTATGAGGATGAGGTCACAAATAATTATTCCTTTGGAGATGCTTATTGTGAACATTTGAGGAATAGTTCTTTAGACCGTTCAATTGCTGGGACTCTTTTAGTTTGTACCTCGGTGAAGGTTGGGAACGAAAAAGAATCCAGCGAGTGAACCAAATTTTGGAAAACGTGCCATGAAAACTTGTTGGAGCAACACATGGATGTGTAGCTTATGTCAGTTAAGGATTCATGAAAATAATCATCTCGCCCAAAAATTAGACATTGTTATTAAGGGTATGCCAATGATTCAAAGGAACTACTTGAATGCATGTCATAGGGGTACGTTGTTGTGTTCGTCAATCAAAAGAGTTAAATGTTTGTTTGATAGGGAAGAATTGAGCATGGAATGGAAAATTTTGGTGGGAACTAATAAGGCTTGATTTATGGAAATGGCTAAAATGAAGAAAGATGAAGTATGATGGCAGGTGAGCTAAGCAAATAAAGGACTCCAAATGTTGACCACATGGATGCTTGAATGAAGGTAGAGGTGAAAAGTGTTTTGGGATATATTTGAGATGTTAAATATTCCATATGAAGTGTGTGGATTCTAGTGAGTTGTTATGAAATTCTAGTGTCGTTGAAGCCACCTATCTCGTGGGTGGATCTCACTTCTAAGGAGACTGATCCTTCTATAGATGATAGGAAGGAGGAAGTTACTTCGAGGAGAGATATTGCGTCAAAAGGAACTTGTGTAGTGTGTGGAGGTCACCCTTGTTACTGTAGTTATTAGTGGATGTTCAGATTAGTTTTTTGTTGTATATGGTTTTATTGTTGTTCTTTTAGTGGTTGCACTTATTTTATTTTGGGATGATTGTATCAATTACATAACTTGTCAGTTGACTTTTTTGTAAGTCCATGTACCATTTTTTTGACGTGACCATGAGGGATAACATTCTTGGAGTAGTACATATGTGCAATTGTCTGTCGATAATACACCAGGGGTATGAGCGATGATTGATAGGTCTCATAGCCCTAGTGTATTTTCTATTTGTATACTTTGGATTATTTTCCAAAAAACTATCTTAGGTTATTTGTATTATATACGATGTAATTATTTATGACTCTTGTCGTTTTGTGTTATGACATATTACTTTATTAAGTTGTTCTAAAAAAAAACTATACTCGTGCCGTTAAAAATCGGGGTGTCACAATTGTGGTATCAAACATTATCTAATCATGCGTCGAGGTAAGTTTTTTGAGTTGTCAAGATCTTGTGTACTTGTTTTGTGCTGATGTAGTCGAAAGTTATCTTTTGGAATTCTTTTAAGTGGTGTTAAGATTTCTATTTGATATTGGATTTGTAGGAAACAATGCCTCCAAGAAGGAACAACACTGCAAGAGTCCACGTCAATGGGGATGACCAAATGGTTGAACATATGAATTACATGGTTGCTTTTATTGCTGCACAAACAGCTGCAAAGGCTCTACAGGATCTGAAGAAAGGGGGGAAGAGATATTCGTGTTGTTGAGTCAAGGGGATTGGATTACTTTCGTTGTGGTTCAAGGGTGATGAGAGTCTAGAAAAAGTCAACCATTCGTTTAGGAAGTGGAAAAGATATTCGAAATGATTAATTGTCAAGTAGGGGTGAAGGTCAACTATGCTACGTATTTGCTACTAGGGGATGTTGAATATTGGTGGAGAAGTACTAGACTTTTGACGGGATCAGCTTATAAGGAGGTGAACTAGAAGTCGTTCAAAAGTAAGTTTTTAGACAACAGTGGGTGAGTATGTTGCTAAGTTTGAGTCATTGCCAAGGCATTTTAGGTTTTTTCGTGAAGAGGTTGATGAACAATTTATGTGTCACCGTTTCTAAAAAAAGCTTGAAGTATAAGATTCAAGACGTTGTCATGCCATTGGGAATTCAGCGTTTCCATGTCTTTGTTGAGAAATGTAGAGAAAGTTGAGGACATGAAGAACAAGAGGGCCAACCGAGGAGGGAACTTTAATTCAGGGGTGCCTAGTTGGGTGAACCATCAGAACTACAATGGAAAGCAAGTTGTTAAGCCCTATAACCAACCACAAAACAACAACAAGGGTCAAAATCATCAGGGGGACCAAAACTTTGAAAGACAGTTGGGGCAGTCAATTTGATGTTTTCGATTTAGGGAAGAGGGACATTATGCTAATGCTTGTACCTCTAAGAGTCTTTTGTGCTACAATTGCCATAAGTTAGGGTATTTTGCAAAGGAATGCAAGGCTCTGAATGTGGAACCAACAATGTATGCAACTAGAGCTACTCGTCCTACTCCTAAAGGACGCGTTTATTGCATGGGTGCTGAAACTGGAAATCAATCTAGCAATTTGATTCAAAGAGACTGCAAGATTGCAGGTAACACTCTTACTACACTTTTTGAAGCTATCTATGTCTTCTCAGCCTTTTGATTTGGTTGTTTCCACACCTATTAAGGCTTTGACCGTAAATACTGCATGTTTACACTATCAAGTAACTATTCAAAATTGAGATTTCTTGATTAATTTGATTTGTTTACCCCTACAATTGCTCAAGATCATTATTGGTATGAATTGGATGTCGTATCATTATGTAATCTTGTATTGTGCTCGCAATTTGGTTCTTTTCTCCAAGCTAAGAGTCGTTCAATATCTAGATGCTAACAAACTCAGAGTGTCGCTGAGAGTAGGAACTCAAGAGTTTCTGTCATTAGCTAACGTGAGGGAAAGATAAATGTGAGCATAGAAGACGTGGTGCTTGTCAAGGAGTACCCATACGTATTTCCAACAAAAATTCCAGGATAACCACTTGTAAGAGAGGTGGAGTTCTTCATTGATCTACACCTAAGAACCGAACCTATTTCGATTATGTCGTATCGAATGTCGCCATTGAAATTAAATGAGCTTTAGGGCCAAATTGAATATTTGTTGGAGAAAGGATTTATCAGACCAAGTGTGTCACCATGAGGAGCTCTAGTATTGTTAGTTAAGAAGAAGGATGGAAGCTCACACTTATGTGTGGATTATAGGCAACTTAATAAGGCAACTATTAAGAATAGTTATCCTTTACCACATATTGATGATTGGATGGATTAATTGAGAGGAGCCACAATGTTTTTAAAGATTGACTTGAAGTCAGTTTACCATGAGATTCGAATAAGAGAAGGAGATATTCAGAAAACTACTTTTAGAACCCGTTACGGACATTATGAATATCTTGTTATTTCATTTGGAGTTACCAATGCACCATCTTTTATGGACTACATGAATATAATATTTAGCCCATTTCTAGATATGTTTATTGTGGTGTTCATCGATGATATATTAATTTATTCAAGGGCTGAGGAAGAACATGGAGATCATTTGCATCAAGTTCTTCAAGTTTTATGCGAACAGCAAATGTATGCCAATATGGCGAAGTGCGAGTTTTGGCTAGAAGAAGTGAACTTCTTAGGACATGTGATAACCAAGGAAGGAATCATTGTTAGTCTGACATAGATTGAGACAGTCCTCGCTTGGAAACAACCTCAAACTATCACTAACATACAAATATTCTTCAGACTGGCAAGATACTACAAGAGGTTTATTGAAGGTTTTGCTAAGATTGTAGCTCCATTGACACAACTCACTAGAAAGGATCAATCGTTTGCATGGACAGAGACGTGTGAGGAAAATTTTCAGTTACTAAAGAAAAAGTTGATAACCTCAACAGTATCTGTCTTACCACAACCAGAAGAACCAGACAAAGTTTACTGTAATATGTCTCACCAACGTTTGGGGTGTTTCCTGATGCAACACAAAAAGGTTGTGGCGTACGCCTCAAGATAGTTGAAGACTTATGAAAGAAACTATCCTAGTCATGATGTAGAGCTTACTAATGTAGTTTTTGCATTAAAGACCTGGAGGCACTACTTACATGGACGCACATTCACAGTATTTAGCGACAGTAAGAGTTTAAAATATTTGTTTGATCAAGAGGAATTAAACATGCATAATTGAAGATGGATGGAGACTCACAAGGATTTTGATTTCACATAGCAGTACCACCTTGGGAAGGCTAATGAGGTGGCTGATGTGTTGAGTAGAAGGAGTGTGTCAATGTCTTCAGCAATAATGGCTAGACAACAAGAGTTGTGGGAAGCATTTAGAGACCTACACTTGGACGTAGAATTTGCACTGGGGATTTTGAAATTCGGCATGAATAAGATTTTGAGTGGTATACTTGAAGACATTGCAAATTTTTAAGATGATGCATTAGTCCAAGAGAATAGGAACCTAATAGTGCAAAAGAAGACAATTAAGTTTAAGATTGGACCAGATAATATTTTGAGATGTAATGGGAGGATTTGTGAACCAACAGTTGTAGATCTAAGGAAAACAATTTCATAAAAGGCTCATAAGAGCAAACTTAGTCTCTATCCCAGAACAACAAAGATGTATGAGGACTTGAAGTAGAATTATTGGTGGCGAGGAATGAAGAGGCATGTAGCAGAGTATGTATCAACTTGTTTAACTTGTTAGAAAGAGAAAGTGGAACATTAGCGACCTGCGTGAATGTTACAACATTTAGATATACCTGAATGGAAGTGGGACAATATTTCCATGGATTTTATAATTGGGTTACCAAAAACAAGGAGAAAGAATGATTCTATTTGGGTGATAATGGACTGATTAACTAAATCCACACATCTTTTAGCAATAAAGACCATATATAAGGTAGATAAGCTAACATAGAGCTACATTGCTAAGATTGTGAGATTACACGAAGTACCGTTGAGTATCGTATTAGATCATGACCTAAAATTCATGTCACACTTTTGGGTAGCATTGCATGAAACTTTGGGTACGAAACTAAGATTGAGTTCAGCATACCATCCGCAAATAGACGGATAAACTGAGAGAACAAATCAGCCCTTAGAAGTTCTATTGAGAGCAAGTGTATTAGATGATATAGGAAGTTGGGATGATGTACTGCCATTGATTTATTTTACCTACAACAATAGTTTCCACACAAGTATTGAAATGGCGCAATATGAGGCTCTGTATGGACACAAGTGCCAATAGCATTTGTGCTGGTATAAGGGCGATGAAAGTATGATTGTAGGACCTGAGATGGTGCAACAGACTATAGAGAAGGTCAAGAAGATAAAAGAGAAAATGAAGGAAAAACAAGACCATAAGAGGAGTTATGCGGACAAGCATCGTAGACCTTTAGAATTTGAGTAGGTGACCATTCGAGGATGAAACCAATTTTTAGGGGTAGTAATGTAAGACCCTGAATTTTCTAAACTTTAATTTATGCAATTTTAGTGTATTTTGTGTTGAATTGCTTAAACTTTTAGTCCAATTTTTATTTTATGAATTAAGTATCAAATTATATTTATATATATATATATATATATATATATATATATATATATATATATATATATATATATATATATATATATATATATATATATATATATTTGTTCGGTTGTTTGTTAGTGATTAAAAAGAAAAAAGAGAAAAAATGACCCAACCTTTATTTAAGAAGCAGTACGCCCCTCTTTCGTTTCATCATTCTGCCTCCTCACACAATTCTTCTTTCTTTTTCTTAGTATATATATGAACCCAAGACAGAAGCAAACCCACCTTCCCCTTGAGTATTCCTCGTTTCCCCCTCTCCATTCTTCTTCCTTTCTATATATAAAAAAAAGGTAGTGTTGGTAGTTTTAAAAAAAAAATATTAAACTCTATTTTTCAACTAGATCTAAGCCTCATTTTACGATGTCATAGGAAGTAAAGTTGTTCTTTTCTACAAGGTGGTACTTGTGAGCTAGTTTATTTGAGGTAAGACACTTACTTTCTTCCCATTTTTTCCTAAATTCGTAAACTTTATATGTGTGAGGGAATGAGTGAATTTTTTTTTTTTATTTCTTAACCAATCATTTGTTGTTGCTATTGTTAGTAATGGATAGAAAAAAAAATTGATTTTGATGTGTTTGAGTTATGTAATGAGTTATTTTCAAATAAATGAGTTTGAATTAAAGTTGAAATTTTACAAGAAAAGTTTAGAGTTTTAAAATTCTGAAAAAGTTCAAATTTTAACTAAGTTAAAGAGTTTGAGCAAAAAGTTAGATTGAAATTAAAATGTTTAGAGTTAAAAATGTTACTCTTTTATTTACTCTTGGACTTAGTTTTAAAATAAAAGTTTAGAGTACTTTATTAACTCAAAGTTTAAAAATAATAGTCGAGTGTGTGTATGTGTGGTTTGGAAAATATTCGTTTTATTTAGTTTTAACTAAATAATGTAAATCATTTGGTTTTAAGAGTTTGGTGTGTGAAAAAGATATAATTTTGGAATTTTGTTGTGGTTTGATAAATTTTGGTGGTAGACAAAATTGTTATGAATCTTTATGTTTATGTAGTTAGCTCCTTGAGTCTCGAAAAAGAATCGAGACCGTTGAAACTGAGTTAGCGGTGGAGAGAACTTTGTAATATTAATGTTATTGTAGTGATTAAAGAAAAATATTTTTTTCCTTAGTTTATGCCTTTTCAAAAATAGTTGTTATGATTGATGAGTAAGAATGTATATATGTGATTATCAAATCTTTGAACTTGTGTTTTAAGGAAAACTAGTGAATTGTGATTTCAAGTTTATATATCTATACTCTTAATTTTTAGAAAAGTTTGTATGATTTTAATTAAAGTTTCAAGTGTATTAAGTAAAGCTTAAAGTCTTGAGCTAGAAATTCTTTTTTTTAAATGATTCCAAGTTTCATAAATTAAAATATAAACTTTGTTGAAAAATATACATTTTGAAAAGGATGAAAATATTTCAAAGAGTTAGAACTTTGAAACTAGAAAAAAATATCATTGATATTTGTTTTGTATGATTAGGTTGTTATGAGGTAAATACTTTGATTGAACTTTTAGTCCTTAAAAAAATATAGTGGATCAAACTTATAGTTATTTGAGAAAAAGAAATTGAGTTATGGTAAATTTGAGAAAAATTTGTGGTTGTGTGAAAAATCTTGAAAAAAATAATTTAAAATGTTTCAAATAATTGTTAGTGAATTCACTGAAAAATTAAATGATGTTAATTTCTAAAAATATGTTTTATATGTTGAAAGTGTGTTGTGGATAATAATACTACTTGTCCTTACTTGTTGTAAACTCTTTTAGTGAAATATACTCTAAGGGGGTTAGGAGTAAGAAATGGTTTCTAAGGTAGTTAAAGTTTCAGGGATTAATTTGACTAAGTCAAACACTATTTGATTGAAGGTGTCGACATCGAGATATTTCGTTGTGTTTGATTGTGGTTGAAATAACTGTTGAAAAAATTATAACTAAGGTAAGGGCTCCTTCCAAATTTTTAGTTTCCACATAGGGACTTTATATGTGTGATTGATGTGTGAATATATGATGATTAATATTGATGCGATGATGCTCTCTTGAGTGATAATATGTGTTGCTACATATTTTATTGAAGATAATATGTCTTGAGTATGCTCTATGAAAAGTATGAAAAATTATAGTGTGTAATGAGTATTAAAAAGGGAGTCTTTTAATAGTTACATTTACATAATGATTATTGTGAATGAGTCAAAGCATGCTCATGCATTTCATAATTAGTGTGATCGTGATAGGCCACAATGTTAGTGGTGACTGTGATGAGCCATAGTGTTAGTGGTGATCGTGATGGGCCACATGATAATGTCATGAGTTGATTGGTCCATCTAATCCTTACGAAGATTTTTAGTCGTGTAGATTTGTGATAGACTGCACTCTAGTAAATCGTGTTGATTTTTGATAGGTCGGACCTCGATAATTAGTATTGGTTTGTGAGAGGCGGTACATTTATAATTTACACCCATCAAGAAGGGTTTGAAAATTTCAGAATCATGTGCATTGGCATATAAACATTACATTAGAGGTGCTTGACACTCGAGTCATGCACTCTAGTAAGCATTGCATTGTTATAATACGATATTTGTATATACATACTCTGTTATTGTTTGTTATCATGTCATAATTGTTAAGTGTTATTGCTTGTCTTTATAACATAACTGTTAAATATTATTTGTTAATTTCAGTTGATGACCCTTTACATTATTGTGGAAATTGGGTTTTGCCCTCAAATTATACTCGAGTTCGTTCCACCGACTATTACCTTGACGATGGAAACATCATTAGACTTCCCTGACTGACATTCGCCGACTGCTTGGATATACGACCTCATCTCAAGAAGTGCTACTTATACGGGGAGGGTAGTGAGGACAAGTAGGAGAACTGGGGCAATATATCTCGTGGAGCTCACTCACGAGAGGATTGATTATTCAGTACCCTTAGGATTAGTGCTCGGGATGAATAGAGCATGGGAAAATGCAGAGGATGCCTTAGTTAGAGTTGAGACGGAGGCCACCATAGGAGATGGGGATACAGTGGTTGGATCGGGGACTGGTAACAAGATGTCTAGGCAAGTCAAGCCAGAGCTTCCACTTCTGGTGAATGATCCTCTACCGACTGCCACTGAGGTAGTGAGTTGTTATGAGATTTCAGCGTTGTCGAAGCTACCTATCTCGTAGGTGGATCTGACTTCTGAGGAGACTGATCCTTCTATGGCTGATGAGAAGGAGGAAGTTACTTCGAGGAGAGATATTGCTTCATAAGGAACTTGTGCCGTGTGTGGAGGTCACCCTTGTTACTGTAGTTATTAATGGATGATATGATTAGCTTTTTGTTGTATAGGGTCTTTGTGTTGTTCTTTTGGTGGTTGTACTTATTTTGTTTTGTGATGATTGTATCTATGACATAACTTGTCAGTTGACTTTTTGGTGGGTCCATCTTCCGTTTTTTTGACGTGACCATGGAGGGATAACATTCTTGGAGCAGTACTTATGTGCAAGTGTCTGCGAAGAATATCCAAGGGTATGAGCGATGTCTGATAGGTCTCATAGCTCCAGTGTATTTTTTATTTGTATACTTTGGGATTATTGTCCCAAAACTATCTTAGGTTGTTGGTATTATATATGATGTAATTATTTATCTCTCGTCGTTTGTGGTACAATGTATTATTTTATTAAGTTGTTTGAAAATAAAAAAACACTCACCCTGTTAAAAATTGGGGTGTTACAAAGTTATTTTCAACTAGATATGATTTATACCTTTACAAACTTCATTGATCTCGTTGTAAGGTCACAAAAATGGGAAATTGTGTTGAAGAAGAACGAAACGATGACATCGAGAAGGAATGTGAAGGAGCAAGAGCAGTGGTGGCGTGAAGGAATGATGCCTGCTAGGAACGAAGTGAAAGGAATGATGACATGGATTTAGGGTTTGTTCAATTTCACTAACAACATTGGTTTGATTTTGTTTTAATATATTGTTATTTTGCATTTAATTATATATATATATATTTGGTAAAAAATTACTGTTTTTGTATTATTTAATTTTAGATCATAAACTAATAAATTTATATTAGTAGATGTTTTCATAATAGAATTTATTTTGATTTAGAAAAAATTAAATCAATAAACATATTTTATTTTTCAAATTGTTGAGAATATAGTAAAAAAATTGGAGTTGGCAGGAAAGTTCGGAGGAACTTTAGCTACAGAAATTTTCAAGAATTTATCTATTAAGTATTATCTTAGGATTTTGCTCCGGACAAATTTTAAGGGTAAGAATTTGCTCGTGAATAAGATTTGTTGTGAAGATATATATTCGCACTAAAGTCTATAAAAAAAGAAAAGTTTTCTTGAAATTTTACCTGCAAATGTTAATATGACGTAAATCTACAATGCGGATTTTCCTTTCCTTCTGTATTTTCGTGGATGCTTTCTGTAGGTAAGAAACTAATTTCTTGTAGTGAACTTTCCACTCAAACTGTTAATCTGTTTTGCTGAAACAATAAAATAAAAAGAAAACTACATGAAATATCTGGTTATGAATAAATTAAAAGCATAAAGACATAATTGATCCAAGAATTACAAGACAACAATGTATCTAAATAATTTCTAAAATTAGCTAAAAACAACGATAACTAAAATAAATAAATAAATAAATAAATAAATACTTAAAAACATTTACGATCACGTATATGATGAAAAATTATAACTCTCCTAACACCTTTTGTGAAGCAAATCATACAAGACTTGCACACATTTTGTTGCAACATGATTAAAAAATTCAGTTTTGCAACTCAACAGAGCTCAATATAGTGCTAATAAAACACATTCCTCTAGAATTCTTAACACTTCAAAGGCAGTGGCACCATTAATTCCAACAGTGACCAAAAACCAATTTGTCCCTTTCATCAAAAGCTTCCTTATATTGCCCAAGTGCTTTTAACCAAGAAACTCCCAACATATTTCCAAGTAAAATAACTTTCAAATGAAATATTGACAGTGACTATTCAACATGAAATGGTATGGCAAGGTGATATCTTCATAGGCTTCTGATCAACCATCCATCACTAAAAGATTAAACCTCTTATGTTTTAATTGATGCCAAGAGGTGAAAAGTGTATCACAAATCATACATAACCACTTTGTGCTTCTTCCTAGAATCTCATAGGTAGTAAAATTTTTAGGAATTTTATCAAATTGAGTTGTGTGGTCTTGGGGGTTTGAACTACTCCCATAAGTGGAATAGTTGAATCCTATTACATGCTTGACATTTGAGAGGTACTGATGAGGACCAAACATAGATGCAATTTCAACAAGATTTGGTACATCACTAAATGTAGCTAAATTAATAGCTTGAGCTATGGAAATAAACGAAGACATTTTATGAAGTAATTGAGTAGTATCCTCCCAACGATTTATGGAAATGTGTAGAGAGTTACTTTTCCAAGCATCATCTGGACAGGAGTAGAATGAGCAATTCGAAAGTCATGAAGGAGGTATAATAACCATTGTGCTTCACAGGTTGCATGTGCAAGGGCACGATATTCTGCTTCAGAGGATGAACGAGAGACAGTGGGTTGTTTCTTGCTCTTCCACGAAATTAAAGAGGACCCAATGTAAAAACAGAACCCAGAAGTAGATCTCCTAGTATCCAAACACGCCCCCCAATCGGAATCGCAAAACCCTTTCAGACTTAAAGATAAGGAACAACTGTAAAATAAACCACGACCAGGACTAGTCTTGATATATCGTAGGATCTTGTAGGCTGCTTGCAAGTGAAGAGTAGTAGGAGAAGAGAGAAATTGGCTCAACCTGCAAACAACTAAAGAAATATCAGGGCGCGTATGAGTTAAATAAAGCAATTTACTAATTAAACGACGAAAAATAGTAGGGTCAGAAAGAGGATCGCCAAAAGTTGTGTGTAATTTGAGAGTAGGATCCATGGGTGTGGATGAAGGCTTGCAAGCCAAGAGACCCGTGTCCTCCAGTAAATCCAAAGCGTATTTGCGTTGGCAAACTGAGATGCCTTTGGAGTTCCTTGCAATCTCAAAGCCTAGAAAATATTTAACAACACCCAAATCTTTAATACTAAATTTGGAATGCGGGACAGATTTGAGATGTGTGATTTCATTCATATCATCACCTGCAAGTAGGAGATCATCCACATAAATTAATATAATAGTAAAATCAATAGATGTCTGTTTTGTAAACAAGGAATAATCGGTTTTGGATTGAAGAAAGCCAAGCTCAATCAAAGTGTGGCAAAGTTTAGAGTTCCATTGACGACTTGCTTGTTTCAATCCATAGAGTGATCGTTTGAGTTTACAAACCAGATTTCTATTCTCAACATGAAGACCGGGAGGTATTTTCATGTAAACATCCTCAACCAAATCTCCATGGAGAAAAGCAGTGTTAATGTCTAATTGAAATAAAAACCAGTTGTTAGAAGCAGCAATAGATAACAACAATCGTAAAGTAGTCATTTTTATCACAGGACTTAAAGTTTCTAAATAATCAAGGCCTTCAGTTTGACTGAAGCCTTTGGCCACAAGTCGAGCTTTATAATGCTCGATAGACCCATCAGTGTAAAATTTTAACTTAAAAATCCATTTACAACCAATGGCAGACTTATTAGGAGGCAATGTAGTTAATTCCCAAGTGTCATTGGAATTGAGAGCATCGAGTTCAGATTGTATAGCCAGCCTCCAATTTTTGTCTTTAATAGCAGTAGAATAACAAGAAGGCTCTTTAATTGTGGAAATTGTTAAAGAAAAAATTCTATGAGGTGAGGACAAATGATCATAAGAAATGTAATTAGAAATAGGATAGATAGTACCTGATTGTTGCATGGAAGAACCAACAAATTTAGGGGTTGTACCTGTCAATAACTCACAATGATAATCTTGAAGATATGAAGGTGGGTTAATTGTCCTACCAGATTTTCTAGTTGGTATCATAGATGGGGAAGGTTGGTTGGGGACATGGGTAATAGGGCTGGTGGAAGCACCAGAACTGGGCAAAATGGCAGGGCTAGAGGATAGAATAGAGACAACAATCCTCTTATAAGTAAGATTGTCCTGTATCCAACACTTATGAGCATCAAAAAACAAGTTACAATTAAGAGAAGTTGTCAAGCATGGAATAGAGATAAGATTACAAGAAAACTCAAGAATAAAAAGAACGTCACACAGATAAAAATCAGCCGTAAAATAAATAGTTCCAGCTAGTTCAGTGACTATGGTACATCCATTACGCAATTTAATATGAACAGAATTAATATGTTTGAGGGATTGAAACAAAGAAGCAGTAAAACAAACATGATTTGTGGCTCTAGTGTCTAATATCCAGGAATTGGCATTATTAATATTGAAGACATGAGGAAAAGAAAAAGAACCTGATTGTGCAGGATTTACTAAATGGTTGACACTTGAAGAAGGGTGAAGTAAGGCAAGAAGAGCCTTTTGTTGTTCAGGTGTGAAACCAGAATGTAAATCACTAGAAGGCTCATCGAGAGATTGTGACTTTTGATCATCATCAATGTTAACAGAATCAGCAGCACAGACCTTACCAGAATTGTTACCATTCTTGTGAAAATGAGGGGGAAAGCCATGTTTTCGGAAACAAACATCCACAGTATGGCCATGACGATTACAATGAGTACAATAACGAGAACCACGACCACGACCACAATCCTTGGGCAAACCCCCGCTATGATTAGAAATGGCAGCAATGGTAGGAGATTCCTCAGAATTAGGAGAAAGATGTCTTTCTTGTTGCACTAACATAGAAAATACCTTGTTTATACTAGGAAGAGGATCCATTAACATCACTTGAGATCGAACTGCAGAGTATTGCTCATTAAGGCCTTTTAGAAAACCAATTACATAATCCCCATCACGATATTCACGGATCTTGGGAATTAGGGCACACGAACATTTCACAGTACAAGAACAAGAAGGTAAAGGACGAAAATTTTCTAGTTCTTGCCACAATTGCTTTAGTTTGGTATAGTAAGAAGTAATTGAAGAATCACCTTGACGAAGACTATAAATTTCTTCTTGCAAACCTGAAATCCTAAAAACATCACCTTGATGATACCTTTCACGAAGTTCAGCCCATATTTCAGAAACAGATTCCATCCACATGACGCTTTGGGCAATTTCACGTTCCAATGAATTAGTGATCCAAGACATGAGCATAGTGTTGCAATGATCCCACGCGATTGACAGACGATCAATATTTGCAGGACGAGGAAGGGCACCAGTCACAAATCCTAATTTATTTTTCGATCTGAGAGCGACGATCATTAAGCGCGACCAAGAATGGTAGTTGGTGGCGGAGAGCGGCTGAGAAACTAGGGCAACACTTGGATTGTCGCTGGGATGCATGAAATAGGGATCTAACATATCATGTTGATAACTGTGATTCAGAGACAGATTGGGTCTAGAAGGTGATGGTTCTTGATGTTTTGAGGTATCCATGGAGGACGAAGAAGATTGTTCGTTGTCGGAGGCCATAAAGAAGAAAAAAAAAAGAGCAAAAGAAATAGGAAAGGAAAGGAAATGAAAGAGGAAAGAAAATCAGAGTATATTCACTGATACCATGTTAAAATTGAATACCTTTTGTTAATTGCTCATCATCCAATGAAAATGGAAAGAAAGTATTTCACATAATGTTTTTTCTCTGAAACAAAAGAAGAAAGAAAGACTCCTTATATATATGACAGTTTGGAGACCTAACAAACTCTCCTCTAAGTTTACTAGCTATATTGTTTAATTACTAAATAATAACTAACTCTTAAAACAGGAAGTCATGAATTTAGGAAGCTTTAACAAATCACCAAAGAGAATATAACGTAGACTTCATATAAACTCCTACGTATCATGTGTCTTGAGAGAAATGAAGGCAGCAGAAGCCTTTTGGAAGTGCTTCCAATCTCTAAAATATAAACAAACCATTGCATAGCGAGCGTTTAATTTTGTAAACTTATGTCAATATCAGCAGCACTAACATCCTCCAATCCCTTGTCATGCTTTTGGAATCTAAAAGCCACATTGCACACCCTATTCTAAACTTTGGACAAACCAAAACGGATTATAACAATATCCGTGTTTAAATTTGTACAAATTTTATAAATCTATTTAATATATCATATTATAATAATTATTATTAATTAATAAAATAATAATATAAGGTGACTCATTTGTTATTTGGATGTCACATTATTTAAAATTTATGCGTGTATTTCCCGTCAATTTTTTATTTTCTCAATTATCATAAAATAGACTTTAGAGACTCAAATAAAAAATGATAATAAAATAAGAGACTAACATATATATTAAAATTAAATAGGGACTAAGTTTGAAAGTCTTTTTGTAAAAACACAAAAACGCTTAAATATGTTTTTTATTCTTGTAAATATGAGTCATTTTAATTTTGATTCTTGCAAATATGAACCATTACATTCCCTTCTTCCTTTTCTACAAAACTCATCTCTTTAATTTTAACAACTGCTATTACTTTCTATTATTCTTTTAATAAGAGTATGAGTGAATATAAATGAAACTAATTGAAAAGGATCTATGACCTAGTCTACGTCAGATTCAAACTAAGTCAGACTTTTTTCAACAGACATGACTAATGGTTTTTAAAATAGCTATTTATTTAAAAAAAAAAATCAGGTTATGGACTCCGTAAAAACCCTTTTAGGTCTATCAAACCAATCTATTAAAATAAAAAAAATTATATTTTTTTATTACTACTATAACTATTATATTAAATTTTGATCTTTTTATTAGATATTGAACTTTTAACTTTCTTTTACTTTTGACATAAAATTATAGGATGCCATATATAGTTAATTTTTTTTAAAATGTTTTGATAAATATTAAAATAAAATTTAACTTAATTGACATATTAAGTCGCTAGTTTATTGGAACTTAATTTTTTTTTTGACATA
>JBBPBR010000007.1:32269588-32402510 GCA_037974775.1 Cicer pinnatifidum | reverse complement strand
TTCAAAAAATATTCATCAAATCTTATAAATGGTCTATATATTTTTTTTTTAATTTTCTCTACAACAATTTAAAAACACGTATAATCTTAAAATAAAATAATAAAGATCTATTCTCATAATCAATATTTTTAATCTTCTTTCACATGCAAAATAGTTTGAATAGTCAATTTATTGAGATGTTTTAACTAAAATTTAATATTTTATAACAATAATTTAATTTTTTTTAAAATTTCAACGATTTCATTTATAATAAATAATATATCTCAATAACTAATAATCCAAATTATAACTTAAAATCTAAGGGAAAACTGAGTTAAAAGTCAAATGATTAAAGAATTACTTTTTCCTTTATAATAATCCGACAATTCTCTGCCACCTTCTTCGGTCACAAATCTGTTTCATTTAGTTCTCTCTCTCTGGTCGGTTCTAGGTTCTCTCTCCTCTCCGCGTTCATATCTTCTGAACTGGAAGAGGGTTTGTGCTGCAACCTCTAGGGTTTGACCATAGGGGAAGGACCAACCTCGGAGCTTCGAATTGTTTACGCTATTGATCAATTCGAAGCTTCGAGTAACATTAATCTATTCCAAATTGGTACTTCTCCGTATAATTTTGATACCTCACGGTTTTCGGAGTCTCATCAATGCGGGTATAGCTATAATTTGAGAAATATTTTTCCTTCTGTTTGATCCATTTCCCAGAAACTAGGAAAAAAAACGAAAAGGAATAACTAAGAGGAACAAAACTGAGAACAATGACGCATAAAATCCAGCTCAAGAAGGTCTTTCTTATTCTCTCTCTAATTCAATAAACGATTATTACGTTATGATTTAAATTGAGACATATGATGGCAGAAAAGGAGGAACTTTTGAATATATAACCGTTGAAAATTTATGATTTTTCAGTTTTTTGTTTTCTTCCTATTTTTTAATTAGGTTTTATAAACCAGAAGCTTCTGTCTTGTGAACGTGTGTAATAATTATGTATCGGATAATTGAAATTTTTTATTGTGGTTAGATAATGTTTGACACAGATATCAAACTTTACCGTTACTATGTTTTCCTGTTATTGAGTATATCCTGTTTTTTTAAAGTAATTATTTGCTAGTTTTTATGCTTTAGAATTCAAATAATTGAAATAAGCATTCCAGTCAATTATTGTAATACCTCAATATTTTCATATATATTATATATGTGTCTTTTAGTAATCTTTGAAAAAAAAAAATTTGGGGGTTACAATTATGATATCTTTTTAGAAAGGTTTAGAACTGACTGAATTGTACAGAACCTGAAATTTTAGAGTTAATAACTTGCAGGACTCAAGAGAGTTGGAGTTTTTCACGGAGTATGGGGAAACCAACAGATACAAGATTCTTGAGATTATTGGAAAGGGTAGCTATGGAGTTGTTTGTGCAGCAATTGACACACACACTGGGGAAAAGGTTGCAATAAAGAAGATTGAGGATGCCTTTGAGCATATCTCTGACGCCATTAGAATCCTCAGAGAAGTCAAGTTGCTAAGACTTTTAAGACACCCTGATATTGTTGATATTAAAAGGATCATGTTGCCACCGTCAAAGAGAGAGTTTAAAGATATTTATGTGGTTTTTGAACTCATGGAGTCTGATCTCCATCAAGTCATCAAAGCTAATGATGACTTGAGTCGTGAACACCATCAGTTTTTTCTTTATCAAATGCTTCGTGCGTTGAAGTATATGCATTCGGGTATATGCCCGTCTTTCTTTTTCTTGTTCATTCTTTTGACTGGATTTGCATTCTTTGTGCTTTTCATTATTGCTGTAAATTTTTTCATTAATCTGCTTCTAAATAAGCTTATGTTTGGTTGCAGCTAATGTTTACCACAGAGATCTTAAGCCCAAGAATATATTGGCAAACTCAAACTGCAAACTCAAAGTCTGTGATTTTGGACTTGCAAGAGTTGCATTTAATGATGCCCCAACATCAATATTTTGGACGGTATGCAGTTTCATTTATATTGCAAGAGTATGACTTTTTTTTCTATGTTTATGTAATCGGTTGCTCAAAGGTTTGTCATCTCTTCATGTTGGTGCTTCTTGCAGGATTATGTTGCTACAAGATGGTATAGAGCCCCAGAGTTGTGTGGATCATTCTCTTCTAAGGTTAGTCTAGCTAGCCTAGGAGATGTATATTTCTAATCTTCAATGACATGATATGAGTATTGTTTGGCTTGACCTGTCTGGTATTATAATAGAGGAACAATAAATTTCATTGATAATAGATAATATGATTTCCTTCTGGTTCTGAGACTCTGAACGACTTGCTATTGCTTAACATTATAAACTTTTAGGTTTGACTTATATTTGATAGAATGACTTTGGCAGTGTTTGGCGCACAAATGAAAAGGAGTGGAACTGTCTTTTCTGTTTTATTCTACTTGATTGTTGTAAACATTTAAATTATGGGTATTTCCATGCAATTTTTATTCATTAGGAGAGATTCTTAAAAAATACTGTGGTTTTAAGCTGCAGGTATGGAGTTGTGAGTGACAAGTCCATGTTTGATGCCGAGCCATGGAATATAAAATATTGTATGATAATCAATCATGTAGCATTTTAGTTAAATATCGAGTAAAAATCTATCGAGTTGAGAGTGACATGTCTATGTACTATGCTGAGCCATGCATTTTAAAATATTGTATGTTTGTTAATCAAGTACCATTTTAGTTAAATATTAGTAAAAATCTATGGAGTTGAAAGTGACATGTCCATGTTCGATGCCAGGCAATGTAATATAAAATATTATATAATTGGTAACCAATCAAATAGCATTTTAGTTAACTATTGAGTAAAAATGACTTGACACCATCGGGCAGAAACAGCGCAAACTAGATTTGAACAAGAAATCATAAATTAAATATATTTGTACTTGTTAGAATATTGAAAAATATTTTATAATGTCTATTATATTATATTAGAGTATCTTGAATTATTTCCAAGGATCAATTTATAATCATAGAGATATCTCTCATTATTATTATGATTTATTCCTGATTTAGGATTAAGTCCATGTTCGTCTATAAATAGAGATTACTATTGAGTCTTTTATAACCAAGTTAGCATAAAGCTAATATCAATAATATTCAAATCCTTATTATTTTCGATCATTCTTTTATCTAAAATCCCACAATTTCAACATGGTATCTAGAGCCTATTTCGATCCTCCTTGAATGATCACTCATCTATTCTGCTGCCGAGTTCCCAACAGTTTGGGAATATAATCAAAGTTTCTCTTTTCCAGCGTGATCATTCCTTGTTCAAACCACTGTCGTGACACATTCGGACACCGATTTCACTTGTTTTCTGTTCAGTTCGCTACTCCCGTCGTCACCGCCACTGTTTTCGGCGATTTTTCTAGCAAAAGACCACTCCATCAGCTTCGTCTCTTTCAGATTGGTGCACACCTCAAAGTGTGTCGCCGAAATCCATCGCACGTGCCTCACCGTCCACCGTGCGTTAGATCTATGCATTGCCACTCTTCATCGCACGTCTGGCAGCCGTTTATGACGCGGCCTCTTTCATTCAACTCGCCTTGGCCTCTTGGTTCTGAATCTTACCTTGTATTCTAGTTTCGGGCTACAGTTACACCTACTACCTCCAAGATCCGCCATATGCCGTTGCTGCTGGAAACGTTTTCCAACAAGTTTTCTGACCCAACCACTTCCATTGTGTGCGGAATCTCCCAATCTACACAATCCAGATTTTTTTGGCCAAAAGTTGCTCCACTTGCATTAATGTGCCTCCAAGATCTGCCGTATTCTTTCGATGCGCCGCCGCCAACAACTTCGAGCTTAGCCGCGTCTGTTTGCTTTCAGCATAATGTTTCAGTCGTCTAGATTGAGTTTTCCTTCATGGTTTCGAATATGTTTTATGTTTTTTCTTTTGAGCCACATGGATACAACTTGACAATTTGTCCCAGATACATTGGTCCCATTTTTGTCCTAGATGTAATGGCTTGACCTTTCTCTCCCTAGAGCATGCCTCTAGTTTAAATATTTTGAGTCTTCGTTATTATTGGTTTGAAGCTTCCAAATGCAATTTTTTAGAAGAACATACCTTGCTTTGTTCAAATTGCTTGCCATGAATTTATCTTAGGTTGCTGATCAATCCGACTATCTGGCTAGGCTATATTTATTGCAATTCTCTTCAACTTCGCCTGCATCCCTTAGTTGCCTTTCCATCATCTTTTATTCTTTTGCAGAGCAATACATTGTCTTCTTGTAACAAGTTAAAGCTTAGTAAGCTTTAACTTGAGGGGGAGTGTTAGAATATTAGAAAATATCTTATAATGTCTATTATATTATATTAGAGTATCTTGAGTTATTTTCTAGGATCAATTTATAATTATAGAAATATCTTTCATTATTATTATGATTTGTTCTTGATTTAGGATTGAGCCTATGTTTCTCTATAAATAGAGATTAGTATTGAGTCTATGTTTCTCTAATATTTGCTTGCAGTATACACCAGCAATTGATATATGGAGCATTGGATGCATTTTTGCTGAGGTGCTGTTGGGAAAGCCATTGTTTCCTGGTAAAAGTGTCGTGCATCAATTAGATTTGATTACTGACCTTCTTGGGACACCATTGCCTGAAACTATTACAGGAGTATGGACTTCTCTTACCTCATTTATCACCTCTCTCATTTGATTTAATTTGTATGTAGTTTTTAATGTTCTATTTCCTGAAACCATATTTCTATTTAACTAGTATTTGACACTTCCTTTGTAAATTTTGTAGGTTAGAAACGACAATGCAAGGAAGTACTTGTCGGGAATGCGGAAGAAGCTTCCTGTGCCATTTGAACAGAAATTCCCAAATGCTGATCCGTTGGCACTTCGTCTTTTGCAAAGGCTTCTTGCATTTGATCCAAAGAATCGGCCAACTGCCGAAGAGGTATATGTTTATCTACAATGTCACGTGTTACCTCAAGACCCCATCTAGGTAGTATTACCTCTGGGCTCATATATAAGCAAAACTAACGAATTGCACACTAATTAGGAATGTTAGTTATCATAATTTGTTTTAAATGGTGTAATAAAAAATATAATTGAATTCACTAAACTACCATTTCTCTTCATTTAATTTTCCTTAAAACTTGTTTCATGAGAACATTAATTATAGAGTAATTTTTGAATAATAACATTAAATATGATGTAGTTCGTTAAAATTTGCTTATATTTGAGTCCAGAAGGGCGACTATCTATAAGTGTATGTCCAGTATTATCCTTCAGAAGTTGTCTTTTCTTCATTATTTACCTGACAGAATCTATGCTGCCTATCTGTTGGCAGGCACTGGCTGACCCTTACTTCAAAGGTTTGGCAAAGGTTGAGAGGGAACCTTCATGTAAGCCAATTTCAAAATTGGAATTTGAGTTTGAGAGGAGACGGATAACAAAGGACGATGTTAGAGAACTTATATATCGGGAAATACTGGAATATCATCCTCAACTATTCAAAGATTACATGAATGGAACTGAAGGCGCCAATTTCCTCTATCCTAGGTCAATATAAACTTCTATTGATTAATTATACTCTATCCCTGTTTCCTTTATTGCTGATGTTATTATTGATGCATGGGGAATGTATGTTTATATTCAATGCATATTATTTACGCATATATGCTCCTTGCAGTGCAATAGATCAATTAAGAAAGCAATTTGCTTATCTTGAGGAAAATGATGTTAAAAGTGGGTCAGTGCTTCCTCCTGAAAGAAAGCATGTCTCCCTTCCAAGGTAAGATCAAAGAGAACCAACACATGGCGGGCTATCCTGTGCTGTATTTAACTTGCTGGTCATTGTCGTTTTCACGACAAGTTGAATTTGTCAGAATTTTATAGCGAAATATTTTTGGTGGTTATGCTAACCATTCCTCTTTTGCAGGTCCACTGTTTGCTCTGGTTCAATTCTTCCCAGTAACCAGCCAACCCCTGCTTTGTATGAGAAAAAGAAAATGGTAGAAGAGACATCTAAGAGTTGGAGAGCAGCAGGAGAAAATTCTAGAAATCAATTAAGGGGTGTACAACCTCCACCACGAGTGCCAGGTAAGGAAGTTTATTTTATTTCATTTTTTGAAAAAAAATAGAAGTTAAGACTATAATATGGTATTTGTTTACGATATGAGGAGGGAGGACTAGAGTGAATACTGAATGATTTAATTTAAGCAGTAAATGTACATAGAAGGAAGAAATGTCATCCTTCTCAAATAGCTACAAAAATAGTTAAAGGAAACTGAAATGAAAATTAGCTCAGAAAAGCTCCTCTGCTATTTTGTATCCTCCCTATTTGCAGAATTGATTTAGGATGATTTGTTCAATTTTTTTTCTCTATCATATTTGATAATTATTATGTCACTTAGGATATAACCTATCTCTCTTTTTCGGGTGTTTTATCTTTACTTATTAAATATCTAATTTAAGAATATTTATATTTTATTTAAGATTAAGTATTTAATTTGGATTTATCTTGGATATTTTAATTAGGATTTTTATATATGAATACCATTTAGGTGCCTTAAATAATTTAGGCTTTGATGATTGGTTAAAATACGGTTTTCTTCTTTGGAAAGTATTTGATTGATTTTGAGAAGAATATTTCCGAGTTATCTCTAGAGTACACCGTTAAATGAACTGATGGAAACAGAGGTATTAAAGAAATGACAGTAGCAGACTTATAGATGAAACAGAAAAAAAGAGTGAGGTAAGATGATGCTGAATTGGTATGATGAATTAAAGGATAGAGCAGAATTGCTCGTACATATGAGAATGTTCCAGAGCTTAAGTTCCTGCACCAGAGAATAATATTTCCTAACCTCCTAACAGAATAATGATGAATTAATGATTCACTTCCCCACACTCCTCTCCATCAATTCCCCACACTCCTCTCCATCAAATACCCCTCTACCCCTCTATCCGAATCACATGGGTCCGTATGCCACTTCACTAACCAACTTCTCTTTCCCTCTCACTGGCCCCACTTTGTTTCTCCTAGAGTAGACCTTCCAAACAATAGGCTTCTGTTTAGTAAGGCCCACATCGGTCACGATACCAGACTCATAATTCAAGTCTCTATCACTGACCTCCTCTGTAGCAACAGCCTTGGCCTCAAGGCTGAATTGGGGAAATTGACTCTTCAGCAAGGTTTCATTCACCCAAGTGGGATCCTCCACAGCTAGTCCCTTCCACTTGACTTACAATGGACTGTGGAACTCCATGCAAACGAACTATCTTCTGTGTGAACACCTCCGCTATTTTCCTTGCAGTGTAAGGATGCTTCAAGGGTATGAAATGTCTATATTTCGAAAGCCGATCCACAACAAAAATAGCCTCAAACCCCTTAGATTTAGGAAGACCGGTGATGAAATCAAGGGAAATATCTACCCAAATCTTCTTTGGAATAGGAAGAGGCTGCAGCAAGCCCGCCGGCGAATAAGCGGAGTATTTTTGTCTTTTGGAAAACATCACAACTCAAAATCCTGCATAGACCTTTTCATTGGTACCCAATACAAATTCCCAGCCACCCTCTGATATGTCCTTAAGAAGCCAAAATGACCACCTGCTGGAGTAGAGTAAAATTCCTGCAGTACAGGAGGTGTACAAGCTGATTTGGAAGCCAAAACAACCTGTTTTTGTAGAGCAATATCCCTTTATGCAAACTGAAACAGAGGTAGGCATTCGGGTAGGATTTTATACCTTCTATCACCTTTCTCAACTCCTCATTTTCTCCTACTTCTTGTTGCAAGTGCAACCAAATAGGAAATGCAATGATACTCTTCAACTCACCGTTGTCAAACATCCTGGACAAGGAATCACCCATC
Organism: Cicer pinnatifidum; assembly: GCA_037974775.1. Classification (NCBI taxonomy): domain Eukaryota; kingdom Viridiplantae; phylum Streptophyta; class Magnoliopsida; order Fabales; family Fabaceae; genus Cicer; species Cicer pinnatifidum. Next base: position 32,394,658 of record JBBPBR010000007.1, on the reverse strand, counting down.
TTGTTCTCCGTGCCCGGTTTATACACTACCTCGAAATGATAGCCTAGAAGCTTAGCAATCCAATTTTGTTGATCAGCCTTCGTTATTTGTTGTTACAGCAAATGTTTGATACTCTTTTGATTTGAGTAGACCACAAATTTCCTTCCTAAGAGACGAGGCCTCCAATGTTGCACCGCCAATACAAAGGCCATGAATTCTTTCTCATATGCTGATTTTGCAAAGTTATTTTTTGACAAGGGCTTACTAAAAAATGCGTTTGGTCTCTTCTTTGTATCAAAATGACCACTACTCCCCTTCCAGACGCATCACATTCAATCTCAATTGGTTGCGTAAAATCTATAGGGCCGGGCCGAGGGTATGGTCACTAAAGCAACCGCTATAAATTTTTTACTTTATCATAAGGCCTCAAAAACAAATTTTACTTAATAAAAAGACCTTATATTTTAATATTTTTAAAATTAAAACATAAATATTTTCTAAATTTAATATTGTCTCGACAATATTAAATCAATTGAAAAAGAAATATTACATGACATCAATTATCTTAACTTAGTGATGTCATGTTAAAATTTGGAAAATCCTCTTTAGACCTCATATTAAAATTCGTTTTAGGCCTCCAAATGTGTTGGGCCGGCCCAGGTAATGACTACTGCCCTAATATTAGACTTATCAGTGCCAAATTTAAAATCTGACATTGATAGTCTAATATTGGGGTGGTAGTCATTATCTTCTTCAACTCTTCAAAGGCCGGCAAGACCTGCTCTCCCCACTTGAACCCACCCTTCTTGGTTAATTCTGTCAAAAGTTTAGCTATTTTTCCATATCCTTTGATAAACTTTCTATAGTACCCAGTCAACCTCAAGAATCCTCTCACTCCTTTCACATTATGTGGGGAATTAGCCATTTCACCACACTCCTTATTTTATCCAGGTCCACTGCTACCTCTTTTACTACACTTTTTCTAATTAGCCACAAATTCCCTTTCTTGTAACACCTGAAGAACTTGAGTCAAGTGTTGCACATGATCATCCCATGCTCTACTGTAGATCAAGATGTTATAAATAAAGACCAAGATAAACCTTTTTAAAAAAATGGTTTGAACACTTGATTCATCATCGCTTGAAATGTGGCCCGTGCATTCATCAACCCGAATGGCATTACAAAATATGCATAGTGACCCTCATGTGTTTAGCTATTTTTCCATATCCTTTGGTAAACTTTCTATAGTACCCAGTCAACCTCAAGAATCCTCTCACTCCTTTCGCATTATGTGGGGAATTAGCCATTTCACCACACTCCTTATTTTATTCAGGTCCACTGCTACCTCTTTTACTACACTTTTTCTAATTAGCCACAAATTCCCTTTCTTGTAACACCTGAAGAACTTGAGTCAAGTGTTGCACATGATCATCCCATGCTCAACAACTGGAATGTGATACTTGTTCGGTATGGTGACTTTGTTGAGTTCCCAATAATCCATAGACATTCTCCTCGTCTCATCCTTCTTTTTAACCAACATTGCCAGGCTAGAAAAAGAACTAGAGCTATGCCTAATGATACCTTGTTTCAACATACTCTATACTTGCTTTTCTATCTCATTGTGGTGATACAGATACCAATATGGCCTCACACTGATCAAAGCACCTTCTTTTTGCAGCTCAATGGAATGAACTGTCTCTTTTAGTTGGTAATCCCTCCAATTCCCTGAACACCATTGGAAAACGACCTAACACCTGCTATAATTTGAGTAACCTTACGCTTCAATTGATGATCTAGAGTAAAGGGCTCATCACAAAACATAATAAATGCTGTCAATTTATCGGCCATTTTCGATGCATTAAGACTCCTCATTACCTTGTTAAATATAGGCTTAGCACTCTGGTTTTGCACATGGGTGTTGTTATTCACCTCTGGCTTGTTCGAAATGGGTTCAGATCTGAAATGTCGTGTGTTATTGCTAGTATTAGGGGATTTTCTCATAGCCATGGAGATTTTTGAGGTAAGTCAGGAAGGGTAGCTTCAAGATTTTTGGGCGTAGATTAGAAAATTCTGCAGGTCATTGTGTTGTATGACCCAATCTAGTTATGCAATTGTTCAAACATGGCTCCAGATTTAGAGTTAACCAGGAATTGACCATAAAATTATGGTTGACCATAAAATTATGGGTTGAGAGCAAATCTTGACCTAGGATTGATGGGTATGGAAAAGAAACTTATGAACATCCTTATCCGATGGCTTCTCTTGAAGAAAGTAAAAGACAAAATACTTTAATATTTTATTACTACATCCCTAAGCTGTTTATATAGGAAAATAAATTACAATAGTCATACTGAGTAATAATGACACAATAAAAATAAACATAATGATATAAAATAAAAGAGAATAAAATCTAATTTCTGTTGATTCTTCAACACCCTCCTTCAAGTTGGTGCATATATATCTGTCATGCCCAACTTGGCTATAAGTCGCTCAAAATTGGATCTTGCCAAACTTCCAAACTTTTTGACAAGATATCAACAGTTTGCTGATTGGATGTCACAAATGGCAGACGTATAACTCCATCATCAATTTTTTCTTTTATGAAATGGTCGTCAATCTCAATATGCTTGGTTCTATCATGTTGTACAGGGTTGTGAGCTATACTTATTGCTGCTTTGCTATCACATAACAATTTTAAGGGTGAGTCAACTTTCATTTTCAGTTCGCCCAAGAGTTTACCAATCCATAAAAGTTCACAGATTCCTTGAGCCATTGCTCTGAATTGAGCTTCTGCACTGCTTCGAGCAACAACCCCTTGTTTCTTACTTCTCCAAGTAACTAAATTTCCCCAAACATAGGCACAATATCCAGTTGTGGATTTTCTATCAGTAATTGATCCTGCCTAATCAACATCTGTAAATATAGAGACTTCTCTGTTATTAGTTTTCTTGAAGCACAAACCCTTTCTAGGATTGGATTTCAAGTACCTTAATATTCGATAAACTGCCTCCAAGTGTTCTTCATAGGGAGAATGCATGAATTGGCTTACAACAGTGATGTTTAGTACGGTCATTTTAAAGAAATTTGTTTGGTATTGAGTGTGCACCATTTTAAAGAAATTTTTGACAACTTGTCCAACTTTCGATTTTTCTTTCAATAAATAAACCCAACAAATTCTAGTATGATCATCAATATAAGTTATAAACCATTTTTTATTAGAAAAGGTGTTTATTCTATTAGAACCCCAAACATCACTATGAATAACTGCAAACGGTTTTGATTGTTTATATGGTTGTGTAGAAAAAGAAGAACAGTGATGTTTAGCAAATTCACAAGTTTCACAATAAAATAAAGATGGATCCTTCTTACAAAATAATTTAGGAAACAAATGTTTCAAATACGGAAAACTAGGATGTCCTAACCGTAAATGTCATAACATAATATCATTATTAGAAGAAACAAAAATAAATTCAAAACAGGTACTTGTTTTTTGTTGATCTTTGAAGTTAAGTCCATTGTCAAGATAATAGAGTCCTCCACTCTCCTTAGCATTGCCAATCATCTTCCCCGTGCTCAAACCCTTAAAAGTGCAATGAGAATGAAAGAAGTTAGTTTGACAATTTATATCCTTTGTTAATTTAGTAATGGATAACAGCTTACATGATAAATTAGAAACATGTAAGATATCTTTTAAGGTTAACTTAGGTGACAGAATAACAGAACCTTTCCCTGCAATGGTTGAAAGAGATCCATCTGCAATTTTAATTTTGTGGTTACCTGCACAAGGACTATAAGAAGAAAACAGAGTCAACTCCCCAATCATATGATCAGTAGCACCAGAATCAATAATCCAAGTATGGCTAGGAGTGACACTAAGTAGAGCAGTATTTGGAAAATTACCTCTTTGAGCTATAGAGGAAGAACAAGTTTGAGAATCAAGAAGTTTGTACAATTGATCTAACTGTTCCTTGGTTAAAGGAGATGAGCTTGAAGGAGATTGCTTCTCTTGATCAGATGTACCAGCTTGGAGCGCATGACCTTTGTTTCTTTCTTTTTTTTTTTTTCAATTTAGAGGTTTTCCTTGGAGCTTCCAACATGTATCACGTGTGTGCCATGGACGTTTGCAACGTTCGCACCATGGAAAAACCATTGTTAGATAAACCATTTTGGCCGCTTGGGCCGCTGCCACTGCCGTCTGGTCTGCTGCCACTGTCGCCTAGGGCGTTGCTTAAATTGTCGGCGTTGTTGACTACTTCTGATTTTTTACCCAAACCATCATCTTTGTCACTGCTACTCATAAGGGCTACCTTCCATAGGATATTGTGTGCCATTAGCTTTAACTCAGTTGGTTCTGGAGTGCCAAACGCTAATGGGTTGTGGAAAGGTTTGCACAACCCTAACAAGAGCTCTGATACCATGAAGAAAGTAAAAGACAAAATACTTTCATATTTTATTACTACAGCCCTAAGCTATTTATATAGGAAAAGAAATTACAATAGTAATACTAAATAATAATGACAGAATAAAAATAAACATAATAATATAAAATAAAAGAGAATAAAATCTAATTTCTCTTGATTCTTCAACATCTCTATTTTGTTAACATTAACTGCTGAACCCATGTTAGTCTGCATCAAAATAAGATTTATCTGGAACTCATCTTGTGATTTCACGTAGTCTTCGTCATCAAGCACCATTGAATCATAGAAAAATGAGGTTTAATCAATGGGTTTCTCCTGGTTCGTGACCGTGGATTTCGATCTTAGGATTGTAAATGGAAGGTCGCTGGGAGACTCCAGAAAACCCTTGTTGTCGTGGTTGCAAACGATTTCTACGCAAATCTTTGATTTCATTTAAGCTTGTCAGGAAATAGTCGAAAGTGTTAATCATTTTTTCTTCCGTTTTAGTATACTGGTGTAGCATTCGAAGGTGTAATGCCTCAATTTCCATTTGATTGGGCTCGACATCATCCTTGATTAAGCACCAAGACGATGGTCTGATACCAATTGAGACAGGAATTTGGATTCTAGGGATTACGCCGATAAAATTCAATACTCAATCTTATGAAAATCAATGGTCGAATGAGCTCCAATGATAAAGAGTAAATGTTGAATATTAGAGAGAATTTTCTTAGAGAAAAAGATAAGTTTTTGTTAAAATATGAGTTACCTTCATTCAAGACAATTGGCCTAGCTATATAGCTGAGTCATTTACAAAATGACCTAATGGAATTCTCAAGTATTAGGGTAAAATATTTTTATTGAATTGAAATATGCTGACAATACATCAATACATCATATATATATATATATATATATATATATATATATATATATATATATATATATATATATATATATAAAAATATAAAAGACTATTAGGAGATAAATAAGAAGGACAAGACCTATGTGGGAGTTTTGAAGGCAAGGATACTAGAAGGTAAATGATTTGAGATACGAAGCACTTAATATTGGTTCTCTCCTAAATTTCTTGGGAACCTCTTTTTGAAATAACTTAGCTTGAGGTTGATCTAACACATACCCATTTTTCCTTTTAGTAATCTCGTTTTCTTGGGGTGTTTTAACACATGTCGACTCATGACTAATGACCTCTTTTTGACAGAAAGAATTAAGTCCATGATAAAAGTAATCTTTGGCATTATCAGACCTAATCCTCTTAATACTTACTCCAAATTGATATATTATCATGGCGAAGAACTATAGAAACACATAAGTCACTTCAGATTTTTGTTTTAGTAAATACACCCAAGTAACCCGAGTACAAACATCAATAATGGTTACAAACTAATGTACACTTGATATATTTGGAACATTTGAAGGACCCACACATCTGTATGAATTTAATAAAACGAAAAAGTACTTTTTTGATTATTGATTGGAAAAGGTATATGCTTGTGTTTAGCAAGCTCACACACCGCATAGTGAAAACTCTATACATCTAATTCTTTAAAACAAAGGAAATAATTGCTTAATGGCTCTAAATGAAGGGTGATCAAGGCGATAGTGGTACATAAGAACCTTCTCCTTGAGGGTTTTTATTGATTCTGAAAAAGATGAGTTATTGTTGTTGAGTAAGCCCAAAAGAAAATGAAAACTTACCTGAATGTGCTAAAGAACAAGTACCTGCGAGCTTCTCCAAACTAGTGAGTAAAGGTCTCGACTTTTCTACCTCATCTTGGTTCAGTTGCATCATAGCTTCTCGACTATCTTTAATAGTACTATGCGTGCTTGACCTCCCTTTCTTCCCCACTCCTTGTCTCTGTTATGAGAGCCTACTCTCTACTAGGTGGCTTCCCATTCAATTTCTAACATCTTTTAGGAGTGTGGCGAGGCTTGTTGTAGTAGGTACACCATACTCCTTCACCTTTCTTATTGACATAGGTTCCTCCTCCTTTCTTTTGGTCAACCATCATAGTCGAATTCTTCTCAGCTAGCATTGCTGAGCTATCTATAGGTGGGACTGTCAGCAATAGTTCCCTTCTATTTTCTTCACTCCTCACTATAGTCATTACCTCATTAATTCCTTATACTTTCTTCTTACCAAGGATTTGCACTCTAACATGAGTCCCACCAAAAAATCATAAACTTTATCTTGCTCAATATACTCCTTGAGTAATGCCACATCTTCTGAACACGTGGCTTTTATAACTCTGTAACGATCCAACTCCATCCTAAAAGCTTTGAGATGATTTGCATACTCCGTAACAGTCTTGTTTCCCTGTTTAGCAGCCACAGTTTTCACCTTCACATCATATAGTTGGGCAACATATTTGGCTTTAGAATAAGTCTCTTCTAATGCCTTCCAAATCTCCTTCGCAGTGCTGAGGAACATGCAAGTGTCACTGATTTTTGAGATCATTGCATTCCATAACCAAGCCATGATCATAGAATCATCTTTATCCCATTTCTTCAATTTGAGATCTTTTTATTTGGGGGGTTCATCCTATGTAGTCAATAGCGGTGTCGCAGCCGCAATAACGGCGATATGTCATGTTGTGGTGGCTCTGGGCTATGCGAAACAGTGTTGCAGCGCATAGGGTTGCGGCTGTAGCGACGTTCTTCGCGGCGCAATTGCGAAGATGAGGAAGAAATACTAAAAAGGAGGCCACATCAGTTTTTTAAGAGCACAAAGACTAAAATACCCTCGATTTTAATGGGCGTAGCGTCTAAAATGTCCTCACTTTTACGAGTGCAAAGTCTAAAATACCCTTGATTTTTGTCTTCTTATTTCAAGGTAACTTTTTACTAGAATTTTCACGACCATTCTTCTCCAAACATTACAAATGCAGTGCTCTGATTGTGGTAACCTATGAAATTTCTTCTTAGCGACCGTCTCCCCTGTTCCTTTCTTTCCCACAACTGATTCTTCTCAAGAAAGTTTCCCTTATCTCTGTGCCAACGTCCCCCTCTTCTCTTCGACCATTCGTCACCTCTCTGTTACTTCCATCTCGACCATTATTCTGCTATGTTTTTCAGTTTCTGTCTGTTTTTGTGCTAACAGTCCCCTATTATGGTATCATCTTAGTTCTTTCCATCTCCCTTGTTTTTCTGTTTCTGATTTGGTGATTAGTTTTAAATATGTTGTTTAGTTTTGTTCATTAATCTAATTTTTTAGCCGCTATATGTGTATGGTTGAAAGTGCTTGTAATGTTTTTCTAGACTTCGACGTAGTGGCCATACTGTTATCCACTACACTGCTATAGGTTTTGGAAGACGGTCGCTACGCTACGCTATATGCTACTGACTACATAGGTATCATCTGTTAAGTGTTCCGCCATTCCTTTACTTTTCAAAAAATGCATACAAGTTGAGACCACTTCAAATACTTCTTTCCATTCAACTTGTGAACAAATGAGAGGTTTTGTAATTCAGTTTGGGATTTTTTATTCCTTGTTTCATTCTCATTTCATTATTAATCACTACTCCTTCTCCACCCAAGGATGAAAGAAATAAAAAACTAGAAGCAAAAAGTTTTGAATTGAAAAACGCGCGCTTTTCAAACGGCCCAATAACCAAGGTGCTTAGAACTAAAAGTAACCACCCAAAACGGAATGAGAATCGATCGACCTATAAGTTAACCAAAAATAGTTGTGAACGGTGGTTAAGACAGTGGAGCGTGGTGTTCACGTGCCGGGAACTGACTGCGCGAGATGACTGCATTGGTGGCGATCTTCTAGGTTCTCTCAGGTTTTTGGCCGACGATGCTGATGGATGGGGTGGTGACGTTCGACGTGCGACAGAAAGTGGAGAGAAAGGGCTCAAACAGTTGTAGTGTGAAGAGTAGTAATGTGAATAGTGTTGCAGTGAATCAGCACAAAAAAAAGGTAAAGAATGGTTACTACAATGAAGGCAGAAAAGAATAAACAAACGAAACTGCAAAGGCAGCTAGGGTTTGTGCGAAAGCGAGAGTCCCAGGAACCGGGAGCTCTGATGCCATCTCACAGATTAAGGTAAAATATTTTTATTGTATTGAAATATGCTGACAATAATACATTAGATATATATACAATATTATTAAAGATAAATAAAGAAAATATAATTAGTACTCCTATACAACCAAATCCCTATAATTGAGGGATATTTTTTAATAATAAAGCGAAAACAGATTTTGATAGAAATATTATAAAATCCTTTTCACTCACAAATGACAACTCACCAAAATGTAAATATCAAACAAAAAATCAACTACCCTTTGATAATTTCCTGTAACAGAGAGCATGTCACATATTTGCTTCTTGATATGAGGTTGCTTACGACAGTGGGAGGGATTTTATCTTTAACATCTGAGAAGAGAATTATACCATTCTTGATGTTTGCTTGGGGTTTCAAAGCTTGTTTCTTGGAGGAGCTGTTTGATTTAGTCATGGTATTATCAACATTGCTGGATTCAATGCTTATGGTAGTATCAACATTGCTGGATTTTCAATGCTTATGGTATTATCAACATTGCTGAATTAGTCATGGAACCCTGGGAAATTCAATGCTTATGGGTTTTGCTGGAGTAATTCTCCCACAATCTGCAGTTTTCTGAAATTTGTATATGATAGATGTTGAAGTTGTGGGATTTTAGAGAAAAAAAGGTGAGAAAATAATTATGGTTTGAATATTATTGATAATAGCTTTATACTAACTTGATTACAAAAGATTTAATACTAATCTCTATTTATAGAGAAACATATACTAAATCCTAAATTAGGAATAAATCATAATAATAATAATAAGAGATATTCTAAGATTTTCTATGATTATAAATTGATCATAGAAAATAACTCAAGATGCTCTAATATAATATAAAAGATATTATAAGATATTTTCTAATATTTTAACACTCCCCCTCAAGCTAAAGCTTAGTAAGCTTTAGCTTGTTACAAGAAAACAATATTTTGCTCTGCAAAATAATAAAAAGGATGTAAAAGCAACTCAGAGATGCATATGAAGTCGGAGAGGATTGCTATAAATATAGCCTATCCATATAGTCTGATCGATCATCAGCATGAGAGAAATTCATGGCAAACAATTGAATAAAGTAAGGTTTGTTCTTCTAAAAACTGCATTTGGAAGTTTTAAACCAATAATATTGAAGAGGCATGCTTCAAGGAGAGAAAGGCAAGGCCAGTACATCTGTGACAAAGATGGGGCCAGTGCATCTGGGACAAATTGCCATGCTAAAGTGTGAGTCATGAAAATAAAAGACGTTGTTAGAATGACCATTAATGGAAAAAGAAGTCATCACTAATATGATTCATTTGTGGGAAAAGAGACACCACCGGAATGATCGTCGATGGGAATAGAAGCCACTGTTATAATCTATTAGTAAGAACTAAATTGCATTACAAACACCAAAGAGGAAGCAGCGCGACTCTAATAAAATGAAACCATGATCGATCAACGGAGTGAGAAAATGCGTCCAAAACAGGAGAGATAATGGCTGTTTGAATAATAACACATACTTTCGTTAATCAAAATTGGAAAGTAAGGGCAAATCTGGAAACAGGAAGGAAAGCCTAATCTAGACGACTGAAACATTGTGTAGGAAGGCGGCCTAAGCTCGAGGCTGTAGGCGGCGGTGCGTGGAATGAACACGAAGGATCTTGAAGGCACATTAGCGCGGCGTGTGGAGCAACTTTTGACATAAAAAGTCTGGGTCGTGTAGATTGGGAGATTCCACATACAATGGAAGTGGTTGTGTCGGAAAACTTGCCGGAAAACTTTTCCACCAGCGACGACAGATGGAAGGCAGCAGGAGATTGTGGATCTTGAAGGTAGTAGGTGTAACGTAGCCTGAAACTAGAATACTTGGGCAGATTCAAACCCGCGAGGTTAAGGTGTGATTGACTGACCAAGCAGCAACTGAGAGGCGTCAAAACGCGTCGTCACACGTTGTGGAGACAGCGGCGTGTGAGATCTACTCGCAGGAGAGATTAGCAGCGCGTGAGAGCGCATGTGACGGCTTTTGGCGACGCGCTTTCAGGCATGACCTGATCTGGAGATGACAACGCTGTTTGCTGGAAAATTTGCTGGAAATAGTGGCAGCGGCGACAATAGCGAACTGAACGGAAAACGAGTGAAACGTGTTGGAATGTTGGAAAAGAGAAACTATATATTCCCTAACTGTTGGGAATTCGGCAGCAGAATAGAAGCGGAATCGTTCAAGGAGGATCGAAATAGGCTCTAGATACCATGTTGAAGTTGTGGGATTTTAGAGAAAAAGAGGAGAGAAAATATTAAAGGTTTGAATATTATTGATAATAGCTTTAAGCTAACTTGATTGCAAAAGACTCAATACTAGTCTCTATTTATAGAAAAACATAGACTCAATCCTAAATCAGGAATAAATCATAATAATAATGAGAGATATTCTAAAATATCTCTATGATTATAAATTGATCATAGGGAATAACTCAAAATACTTTAGTATAATATAATGGATACTATAAGATATTTTCTATTATTCTAACATAATCTTTTTTCCTTCCAAAAATCAAGTGGATGGAAATATCATATTTTTATTGTAATATGAAGTGGGTGAAACTAACTGCTAAGAAACACAGAAAATTTCAGATCTTCCAAGAAGCCCCACAATGTACAATTATTTAATTGAGCTGTGAAAAGTGTAGCATATTAGGAAAAAGAGCCACGACGGTGTGCATTTTATAGCATATCAACAAGAAGCCTGATCCCGCTAGATTGGGTTTATTTTGAAGAAAACTACCTTCCTCAATGTGCATTTTTGACATGTGTATGTATATGCGTGTTAGAGCTTTGGAGGATGGTAATTTCCTTTTACTATTATTTTCCATAGATGACAAACTGGTAATTTATGTTGGACTTAGCCATTAAATGTGAACAATTCATTTTAGAGGATATTTTAATATGTTCATGATTTTATATGAATCTTCACACCACATATGAAAATAAATTTTGCCGCAACAAGTTGAATGTTATTTATGTTGCTGTTTTATTTCTATATATATGTACGACAATGCTGAACAGTTTTTCTTTTCTTGCCACAGCTAAGCCAGGGAGAGTTGTAGGCCCAGTTCTACACTATGAAGATGAGAGAATCACAAAATCCTCTAACGACCCAAGGATGGTTTACCAAAATACTAGTCAAGCAGTCTCGAGCTGCGATGCCTTTCAAACCCATCCCCCAAACCCAAAGACTACTTCTGGTATACACAAGGAACAAGGCAAGAATGAATTCCCATCCCCGCAGTCCAACTTACATGCCACAGCAATCACTGATTTGAACAATAACCCATATCTCCGGCGAGTCAATAACAATAACCTAAACGATCCTGTAACAACTATTGATGCCAAAATGCTGCAGGCACAATCCCATCTTGGTGTAGTTGGTGCTGCAGCAGTAGCTGTTGCCACGCACAGTCACAGGTATTCAAGATGCATTCAATATGGGTTGTTCTAGGCTTTTGGAGGTCATGTTAGTGAAACCTTCTATGCTAGTACAGCCCAGAGTTGGAGTGAAGGAGGGCTATTAATCTTAGAAGGGTTTAGGTTTTCATTATTTACTTCAGATTACCATCCTTGTAATTATATGTACAACATTCAATTGATTAATAAGGAAAATTAATTGTTTCTCACCTTGTTTCAACGGTCATTGCTTGCCAACTGTGTTGCTGCATGGATTATCTGACTGTATACATTCTAGATCTCGCTTTTTCACATTAAGAAATCCCAAGCAAAATGTAATTTTCTTTTTCTTTTGCTTGACTTTTTTCTATACATTTGATAGGATTATTGGACATAAGATCAGGTGAAAGCCCCAAACATGTTGTGTGGAGAGTATATGTCCGTGATGGTAAAAAAGAGAAGAATTATTCTAGTAATGAGAGAGTAGAGGAACTCTTTGAATTCTTTGAATTTCAGTTACACATAGGGGAATAAATTGATAATGGCAGTGGAGCATTGCTCATGTATAATTATTGTTATCATTGTATTAAGATAATATTATTTTCTCTGGAGGAGCTTCTTAGAACACACTTGGGAATTGATTGGAATTGGAATTGGATGAGAGAAAGTAAAACATGAATGTTCGAGTAAATGAAGATTTATCGGTCACACTCAAGAATGTTCTTAGTCTTAGAAATTTTATATCAAACGGTTTTAATAGCACTTCAACTAACTAATTATTTTTTTAACAACCTTTAAACCACCCTAACCGAATTACAAACATAAAACAATCATTTTGAATTAATTACATTTAACACTCTTCGTAATTCAACATGATTAAGGTAGTGTTATTCCAAACTTGTTCCTCATCGCTTGGATCTTCACCTTTTTCAAGCTTTTAATTAGAATGTCAGCTTTTTGATCATTGGTGCTACAATATTCAAGTTTTATTTTACCTTTTATTACTTAATTTCTCAAGAAGTGAAACCTTGTTTCTATATATTTGCTTCTTCCATGAACACTTAGATGTTTTGTTAGATCTATGGTTCATTTATTATCTATCTTCATCTTCATAACCTCATTGTTTCTTAGTCCCAGTTCTGCCAGCAATATAGCTTGGCAAGCTCCCATTGATGCAACCACATATTTAGCTTCACAAGTGGACAATGTTACTATGCTTTGCTTCCTTGAACACCTTGTTTCTTTATATTTGCTTCTTCCAGGAACACTTGGATGTTTTGTTAGGCCTATGGATGATTTATTATCTATCTTCATGTTCACAACATCATTGTTTCTTAGTCCCAGTTCCGTCAGCCATATAGCTTGGCAAGCTCTCATTGATGCAACCATATATTCAGCTTCACAAGTGGACAATGTTACTATGCGTTGCTTCCTTGAACACCATGAGATTGGTGATTCATTTATCATGAAAACATAGCCTGAGGTGCTCTTCATATCATCTTTATCTCCACACCAATCTGCATCAGTAAATTCATCTAAGTCAGCTTCATTGCCATTCGAATTCCTGGGATACACCAGTCCAAGTTCATTGGTTTTTTTTTTTTTTTTTTTAATTTTTTTTAATTTTTTTTTATGTATCTCAAAATTCCTTTTGCTTCCATGTAGTGAGGTGTTCCAGGCTTCTATATATACCTACTAACTAGTCCAACACTATGTGCAATGTTTGGCCTTGTGTTGCACAAATACCTCAAGGATCCTACCATTTGCTTGAATGTTGTAGCCATTAATAACACATCATCTGAACCTGAATCCTCAACTACCATCAGAGCTTCACCATCATCTTTTTGGACCTTCTTGGATCTACATTCATATGCAAAATTTCCCCATTTTTGACAATTGTAACATTGAATCTCTTTCTTGTTAAACTTCTTTTTTCCATTTGAATTATTGTTGTTGTTATTGTCACTGTTTTTTTGGTTTCTTGATCTTCCAGCCCCTTCATCAAAACCATATCTCTTGTACCACTTGAATTATTCATTACCTTTCTTGAGCTCCACATCACCTTGGCTGGTCTTCTTGCTAGCTTGAGCCTGTAGTGCTTGTAATTGAGATGCTAAGTTGTTACATTTCCCTTACTCTCAGCTCATGAGCTTCAAGAGAGCCTTGCAAATCCTCCACTTTCATCTTATCAAGATCTTTTGATTTTTCAATATCTACTACAATATGATAATACCTCTATGTTAAAGTTCTAAGAATCTTTTCAATAATAACCACTTGAGTTATTGATTCACCATTAAGTGCTATCTGATTCACAATTGCCTGCACACAACTGAGGTAATATGCCATAACTTCATCTTCTTCCATCTGAACAATTCATATTTCCTTATTAACATTTGGAGCTTCACATTCTTGGCCTTTTCCCCACCTGTATAGTATTTGACCAAGATATTGTTGAGACAAAATCCTTAATTAATGTTTTGATGATACCTACACAAAAATTAATTAAGACTTATAATTATGATTCTAAGTGTTTTGGTATTTAACATGTGTGTTTGAGTGTGTTAATTAAAGATAAGTACCAAGCAATTCAAAACAAATCATATAAAAAGAAGCAAGCTAATTTAGGGAAACGAAGAACGTTCTTGATAGAATTCCGTAAAACAAATAACTTTCTCCACAATTCCAAAATAACAAGAATGATTAGATTCTTAAAGAAAAGGTTAGATTCATAATTTACAATTCGTTCCAGAATTTTACAAGAAATATACAAGGATCAATTCAGTATAAAAATCAATAGAAAAGACAAAGGCAAAAGCTATATTTCATAGTTCATAAAGCAAGATCATTCTCCAAGTTAAGCAAGCATGAAGTACAAAAATGACATAATGGACATGACACCTCAGTTGTACTTTTTAGCATCCTGCACACGTGATACATAACATGAGATCACTTCAGACAACTGTCAAGTGAAGATTAAAACTCAACACACCTCAAAGCAGAAACAAAGGTCATTCTTGGTTTAAAAGAACATTTCTGCTTTAAGAAATAACATATTTTCTTTATGGCTGATCTTATTTAATTATTGACACATGACAATTGCACCTTTCTCAACGACCAAATGAGATGTCATAAATCTTTTTGAAGTATATAAAAGAAGCCTCAAGATGAAGGATTGATCAGAGCTTCAAGTGCAAAGCAATACATCACTCATACAATCACATTCAAAATCTCTTGTGCTTCTCAATCATTTCAAAGATTCAGTTATGTTGTTAACTTGATATCATAATCAATTTTACTGAGTTCTTATCCAAGAATCTAATCTTAAACACGAGTTTAGCATACTTAGATTCTACCAATCTCTTTAAATGATCACTTGTAAACTCAAGACTATTATGTTGAAATAGTTTGAGTAGTTTGTAAAAGTACTTTTATGTTTAAAAGGAAATGTGTAAAAATCCTTTCCGAAGATTGAAAGGTAACTTGTGGAAATCCTTTCTAGGTCGATTTGTAAAAGTTATGAGAAAAGCAAGAATGATCTTACTTTGAGCACTTAGTGGAAAATCTCACAATTGTGAGGACTACACATAACCCGTGTTGTGGAAAATCTCACAATTGTGATTTAAGCAGGGAAGAAAGCGAAAGAGTTGACGAATGCGACATCCTAAAAAGGTATGGGATACACTACAAACTCATCACAAAGGAATGAGTCATGTGAAAGAAACAAGGATCAACATAGGCATAAGAAAGATTGAACTATTTGAAATAAACGAAGGTGAAACTATTGATGAAATGTAGTCAAGGTTTACAACCATTGTAAATGAAATGTGATCGTTAGGAAAGACATACTCAGTACAAGACAAAGTAAGAAAAATTATGAGATGCCTCCCATTCATATGGGGACCAGTGGTAACAATCATAAGCCAGGCCAAGAACTTTGAAGTACTCAGATTAGAGGAATTAGTTGAAACCTTACAAGCACATGAAGTGATGTTGCAGGAACACAAACCAACAAAGGAAAACAAATAGCCTTAAAAGCCTCTCAAGAAAGTATACCACTACAACAAGAATAAGAATTAGAAGAAATCGGACAAGAAGAAGCTGATGAAGAAATAGTTCTTCTTACAAGACAAATCCAAAAGGATAATGAGAAAAAGGGATCAGATCAAAAAGGGATCAGATCAAAAAGGGATTTCCAAATGAAAAGGAAAAATTCAAAACTAAGGTTGACAAGAGTACCAAAGGACACCAAAGAAATTTCCTTTCAAGAAGATATTAATGATGGTGACCTAGGATGATTTTGATGCATTAGAAATTGAGGTACCTGAAGAAGCTAACTTATGTTTGATTGCAAACTCCGAAGGTAAAGAGGTAGTAAATTATGAACCATGTCCCTTATCTGAACAAATTGAAAAATATTTTGATAGCTTACTTAATGATTCAAATATTCTTTTTCAAAAATGTAGCTCTTTAAAGGATCAAGTTTTAAAAGAAAAAAGGGAAAAGAGAAAGCTCAGGTTATGATTGATGAACTAAAAAACATTATTCAGAACATGCATAAATCTCATTTTAAGGAAACTGATGAAATTGAAAACCAAGAATGTTCTAAGATTCAAAAGGAGAACATTCTTCTTAAAAAAGAAAATGAAATTCTCAAAAACGACTTAGGAAACTTTATTAAATCCCCTAAAACGTTTAAAAAAATCATGGGATCCTAAGTGTAACACCCCGATTTTTAACAGCGCGAGTGTATTTTTTTTTTTAAAACAAAGAAATAAAATAAAGAAAATACTTTTGGATAAATATTTAAGTCGTAACATAACGACAATGTCAACAAATATTTACAAGCAGCGGAATAATTTTTTTGAAATAAAAATCCAAAGTATTCAAACATCAAAATACACCGGGGCTGTGAGGCTTATCGATCATAGCTCATATCTCAGGGGTATTCTCGGCAGACCTGTACAAAAGTACTGCCCCAAGAATTTTAACTTTTCCCACGTCACATCAAAAAGTGGAACATGGACCCATCAAAAGAAAAGACATCAAACAGTTTAAGCATGGATACAATATTCCAACATGAAATAAATACAATCACAAAAGAAAGACATCTAGTCCTTATACAACAATCTAATCTGATCATTCTACAAAAACTACACAACCCGGGTGATCTCCACGCGCCCTACAAGATCCTCCTGACACAGCTTCAGTCATGTATGACTAACTACTTTCCCATCTCCAGGGTACTAACCGGTAGGATGATCCTGTTTCTCATCTGAGGGCAAAGCCCATATTTCCACAATAATTGTAAAGGTCACCATCCGAAATTAACAAAAATAACATAGAAAAATTCTTATATTTTCAAATGCTCAAAAGAACCTTTCGTCTTAGCATACTCCTCGAAAGGGTTTTCATATGTCAAAAAATGCATAAACAACGTTGAAAAATGAAGTTTTGACGAACTGCATTGTCGTAGCCGAATACAATTGAGAAAATGCAGATTTTCAATTCTAAAATGGCTCTGAATCAATCAACATTTCAAACATTAATATTATCAATTATGAACACATAATTAACACCAAATTAATCTCCACAAATTCACATCTCAATCACACATCGAATATTCATTAAATCAATTATGAACACATAAATACATCAAAACTTAATCAACTCAACTTCACATCTCAAAGCAATTACAACAAATCATAACAACAACCGAATATGTATATACAATCGTCAAAATATAACAAACATGACTCGCGTGCCGAACACCGTAATGCAATGCGTATATGCCAAAATGCATGATTCCGGAATTCCAAACCAAAACCCTCCTCGAGGGGAGTAAATCCTAATTGTACAGCCTCTCACAAACCAGTACTAATTACCGAGGTGCAATCTCTCACGGATCATCATGATTTACTAGCGTGCAGTTTCTCACAGACCAGCACGGCATACAAGAGTGCAGTCGCTCACAGACCAACACAATTTTCTAGAGTGCAATCGCTCACAGATCAGCACATTCTAGAGTGCAATCTCTCACAGATCAGCACGACGCGACAATCCCCGCAAGGATAAGATGAACCAACAATTCACATGGCATCATCCCGTGGCCCATCACGATCACCACTATCACCATGGCCCCATCGCGGTCACCATGTACTATGAAATGCATGAGCATACTCTAACTCTTTTCACCATAATCATTAAGTAAATGCAACTATTAAAAGATTCCTCATTTTTAATACTCATTTAACACTAATGATTTTTCAAACACAACACAAAGCATACTCAAACATATTTATTCACACCAATTAAAATTTCCACAACCACACATAAATCACATTTCTAAATTCAATCCACACAAATTGAATTAAATTCATTTTCCACCAATTCACACATAAATTTCTTTCAAAAATTCATAATATTAATTATGAACACATAATCAAATTAAATTTAATTCACCTCAAATTCAACATAAATCACCCATATTAATCTCCAAAATTTCCAAACATTAATCACCATATTCAATCTCCAAAGTATTCAACCATAAATCACCACAATAAAATTAATATATCAGAGTTCTACCCACCGCTAACACGGTGCCAACGGTCTCGATTCCTTTTCGAGACTCAAGGAGCTAACTACATAAACATGAATATTTATAACAATTTGTTCACAATAAAACTAATCCACACGCAACAAAATTCCTAAAATTAAATCTTTCTCAGACACCAAACTCTTCAAATTAAATAATCTATATTATTTACTTAAAACAAATATTGTCCAAATTTATCATTGACATACTCGACTATGAAGGCACCGAAATATTTGAGTTAATAAAATACTATAAACTTTTTTTCTTTTTAAACTCAATCAAAGAGTAATTAAAAGAGTAACATTTTAAACTCTAACCATTTTTTAATTTCAAATCTGTCTTTTTGCTCAAACTCTTTAACTTAGTTAAAATTTGAACTTTTTTTCACAACTTTAACAACTCTAAATTTTTCGTAAAATTTCAACTTCAGTTCAAACTCATTTATTTGAAAATAACTCATTACGTAACTCAAACACATCAAATTTAATTACCTCCAATTCACACCAAACTCAATCAATTCAATTCCACAACACGTATATAGTCCCTCAATTAAATTTCAACAATTCAAACATAACTCACCCAATTTCAAAATGCCATATTTTTACACATAAACCACCAAATTTCATCAATTCATTTTCTACAAAATCCACAAATAAATCACTTCTCAAAAATTCATAATAATAATTATGAACATATAAATCACACCAAACTTGAATCACCACAAACCACAACTCAAATTTAAATTCCACTAAATTACACATAATCACATTAAATTAATTTTTCACAAAATCACACCTCAAATACATCAAATTTCTTTTCCACAAAATCACAAATAATGTCCTAAATGCAAACTAAAAGTTTGGAAGGAGCCCTTACCTCCGTTGTAGTTTTAACAACCAATTACGACGCCGCGATTAATTTCGGGAAAATTTAAGTTCGTAATGTCGCTTCAAAAACTAGCTCACTAGCACCGCAGCGTGGCAATGAGCAACTTTCTCTTCTGTCATTTCTTGAAAGGGAGCTTAGATCTAGAAGAAAAATGATGATTTGTATTTGTTGGATTTTGAAATCACAACATAAAATGGAAACAGAGAAAGAAAGAAGAAAAGGAACAAGGAAAGAAGGAAGAAAAAGAACACGCGATCACTTCTGTTTCCTTGTTTTCTTTTATATATATATACATACTTTACTTAATATATATATATATATATATATATATATATATATATATATATATATATATATATATATACTAATAATATATATATATATATATATTATTAAAATCAAACTACAAATATCTAAAAATAAAAAGATAAAAGTTTGGACATATGACAAAAGATAAAAAAAAGTTTTATGTCCTTCATTAAAAAGGATGGAGGATCAGTAAGATTTGGGAACAATGATCAAACCAAAATCAAAGATAAAGGTACCATAGGTAAGGAAAATTTGCTAAAATTAATTATGTTAAATATGTTGAAGGGTTGAAACATAATCTTCTAAGCATTAGTCAACTTTGTGATAATTGCTTTGAAGTTATTTTAAACCAAACATATGCAAAGTCAGAATGGCAAACTCTGGTGAGATTTTATTTTTTGCATTTAGAAAGAAAAATCTCTATGTTTTATACATTGAAGAATTACTAGTTGAATCATGCTTCATGTCCATTAACAAAGACACATGGATATGGCATAAGTGAACTGGTCATGTCAGTATGAAAACTATTTCAAACTTATCAAAATTAGATTTGGTTAGAGGACTTCCCAAAATAAACTTTGATAAGGATAAAGTATGTGAAGCTTGTGCAAAAGGAAAATAAGTTAAAAGCAGTTTTATTCAAAATATTTTATATTGTTGGGGAGTCCGGGGGAGCCCGACATTTGTAATGGGCTAAACATCATGGATTCTTAAGAGACTTAGACACTACATCTCAATCCAAAACCTTAAGGCATTAGGTTTATGGGTCATTCTCTTTATATATCCAATATAGCCTCCATTCCTAGTCAATGTGGGACTAACCACTCATAATTGAATTCCAACAATCTCCCCCTCAATTATGAGTCCCCACCACTAGACTTGATCCAAGTCTGACTTGATCCAAGTCCTTTTTGCTCCCCTATCAAGCCAAACCGGGCTCAGATACCACTTGTTGGGGAGTCCGGGGGAGCCTGGCATTCGGAATGGGCTAAACATCATGGATTCTTAAGAGACTTAGACACCACATCTCACCCCAAAACCTTAAGGCATTAGGTTTATGGGTCATTCTCCTTATATATCCAATATTGCCTCCATTCCTGGTCAATGTGGGACTAACCACTCATAATTGAATTCCATCAATCTCCCCCTCAATTATGAGTTCTCACCACTAGACTTGATCCACTTGATCTGAGTCTGACTTGATCCAAGTCCTTTTTGCTCCCCCATCAAGCCAAACCAAGCTCTAATACCACTTGTTGGGGAGTTTGAGGGAGCGTGGCATTTGAAATGGGCTGAACATCAAGGATTCATAAGAGACTTATACACCACATCTCAACCCAAAACCTTAAGGCATTAAGGTTTGTGGGTCATTCTCCTTATATATCCAATATAGCCTCCATTCCTGGTCAATGTGGGACTAAACACTCATATATCAACTAAAAAACCTCTTGAACTACTTCACATTGATTGTTTTGGTCCTAACTTAGGTGGTATGAAATATGGATTTGTTATTATTGATGATTTTTCTCGATACACATGGGTAGTATTTTTAAAACAAAATGATGATGCATTTGATGCCTTCAAAATCTTTTATAAAAAAGTTCAAAATGAAAACGAATCCAATATAATCTATGTGAGAAGTGACCATGGATGGGAATTCATAAATGCATCTTTTAAAACATTTTTTTTGATGAACTTGGCATCTCTCATAATCTATCTTGTGCAAGAACTCCTTAATAAAATGGAGTTGTTGAAAAAAAAAATAGAACATTACAAGAGATGGCAAGAACAATCTTGGAAGAATCAAATGTTGAAAAGTATTTATGGGCTGAAGCTATCAATAGTTCATGCTACATTTTGAATGGTGTATCCATAAGGAAAATCATAAACAAAACACCCTATGAAATTTGGAAAAATAGGAAGCCAAATATTTCATATTTTCACATCCTTGGATGCTACTACTACATCTTAAATAACAAAGATAACTTAGGAAAATTTGATGCAAGATCCTACAAAGCTATCTTTTTATGACATTCTACATAATCTAATGGATGTTGCATTTTTAATTTGAAAACTAAAACTGTTGAAATAAGTATGCATATATTATTTGATGAGTTTGATGACCTCGATTTAAGAAAAAGAGATGACGAGGAGGAAGAACAATTTGGATATTCACAACAGATTGTTCCCTAGGAAAACGAGATTGATAAATAATCTCTATTTCAAAATCCTCCAAGAAGTTGGAAACTAATAGCTGATCATCGTAAAAATCAAATTATTGGAGATACAACTGATGAGATTAGAATAAGAATGTCATTGAAAGATGATGTCAATAGAAACATGGCAATCATATCCAAAATAGAACCAAAATCCATCAACGAAGCCATAATTGATCAAGCTTGGATTGCAGCAATGAAGGAAGAACTTCTTCAATTCGAAAAGTATGAAGTCTGGACTCTTGTTGTAGATCCACAAGATCAAATAATTATTGGAACAAGATGGGTATTCAGAAACAAGCTAGATAAAGAAGGTAAGGTTGTAAGAAACAAAGCAAGGTTGGTTGCTCAAGGTTATAATCAACAAGAAGGTATAAACTATGATGAAACCTTTGCTCCAGTTGCAAGGTTAGAAGCTATGCGAATTCATCTTGCATATGCATCTCATATACTTATCAAAAAAATTCAAATGGATGTTAAAAGTGCATTCTTAAATGGTTTTTTAAATGAAAAAGTTTATGTTCGTCAACCCCCTGGTTTTGGAGATCAAAAGAAACAAAATCATGTTTTTAAACTTATTAAAGCTTTTATGGATTAAAACAAGCTCCTAGAGCATCGTATGAAAGATTAAGCTCTTTTTTGATCCAAAATGGATTTTTCCTAGGAAAAATTGACACAACACTTTTCAAGAAAATAAATAAAAAGAATTTACTTGTTGTTCAAGTGTATGTTGATGATATTATCTTCATATCAACTAATGAAAAAAATTTGTGAAGATTTTTCAAATTTCATGCAAAGTGAATTTGAGATGAGTGTGATGGGGTAATTCAGGTATTTTCTTGGATTTCAAATTAAGCAACACAAAGATGGAATTTTCATATGTCAAGAAAAATATATAAAGGATCTTTTGACAAAATATAAAATGAGTGAAGCCAAAATCATGACTACTCCCATGCATCCACCCTCTTCATTAGACAAATATGAAAATGGAAAATCAAGTTTCAAAAAAGAATACAGTAGAATGATTAGTTCTTTACTTTATTTAACTGCAGTAGGCCTATTATTGTTTTTGCTGTAGGATTATGTGCTAGGTTTCAATCCTCGCCAAAAGAATCCCATTTAACAGTTGTGAAAAGCATTTTTCGTTATCTTGTTGGTACTACTGATCTTGGCCTTTGGTATAGCAAAATTTCTCATTTTTATTTTGTAGTCTATTGTCATGCTGATTATGCCGAAGGTAAGATAGAAAATAAAAAGCACAACTGGTGCATGTCGGCTCCTAGGAGAAGCATTAATAAGCTGGTCATGCAGAAAACAAAACACATCTTCTCTGTCAACCACCGAAGCTGAATATGTCTTAGCAGCAAATTGTTGCTCCAAGATTTGATGGATAAAAAATCAACTTAAAGACTTTTCAGTAAGTTATTCTCGTATTCCAATTTACTGTGATAATACTTGTAAGACCCTTAATTTTAAATCCTAATTTATACAATTTTAGGGTATTTTGTGTTAAATTGCTTAGGCTTTTAGCCCATTTTTCGGTATTTAGTGAGTTAAATGCCGAAAATATATTTTTGGAAATTGGATTAAAATTATTTGTCGAAGAATAATTTGTTTAGGTTTACGAAGAATATAATTCAGGGCAGTTTTGTTCAAAATATCTCGGGTTGCTGAAAATTGTATCTGTCAATTGAGTTGCGACGAGAGTAGATATTTTTATCAAAATGGTTTGAGAAGTGACGGGAGGTGATGTGAGAATGATGATTCTACAAATATCTAAAATATCTGGATATTTAGATAATGTTTTGGTTTAATTAATATATATATATACATACATACATATACATATATATATAAGTAATATATATTATGAGAGAAGGAAAGGAAAAAAGAATAGAAAACGTAACAGAGGAAACGAGAAATGCAACCTCTCCCTTTGCGCGAACCCTTTCCCTTATACTTCCTTTTCTTGCTTTGGCTTCAAGAAAACCAAGTGTGAGTGAAAGGAAAACATTCCCCTGCTGCTCGACTTCTTCCCTCTGTCCTCTTTCTTCTTCTCGGATTCAAAAACGGTGTTAGGGATTTCAAAACCGTCAAACACAAACGTCCACATTTTGTCTAGATCTAAGCTTCGTTTCACGAAGAGATAGAAGGGAAAGTTGCTCACCTCCACGCTACGGTGCTAGTGAACTAACTTTGGAAGCGACGTCGCGGATGGAGATTTTATCGGAATTACTCGCGGTACGGTAATCACTCATTAAAGCTATCGTTAAGGTAAGGGCTCCTTCCAAACTTTTAGTTTGCATTTAGGGACTTATCTGTGGTTGTGTGGAAAAGAATTTGTTAGGGTTGAAGTGTTGATTTGGGAAAAATGAATTTAATGCTTTTATGGGTGAAATTCTAATGTGGGGTTTTGGTGATATTGATGAATGTTTCATGGAAAATGAATTTAACTCATTTATGTATGATTTTGAGTAAATGAAATTTGTTGTGTTTGAGTGGTGGGTGGTGTTGATTTGTGTCGTCGTATTCGATGTGTTCATAATTGATACTTATGAAATCTGAGATGTGTTTGTGTGGATTTTGTGGAAAAATGAATGGATGTGATTTGGTGTGAATTGTGGATTGTATTTGAGAATATGTCTGAGTATGTTCTGTGTGGAATTTGAAAACCATTAGAGTTAAACGAGTATTAAAAATGGGGAATCTTTTAATATCTATGTTTACTTAATGTTTGCACTGAAAATCGTTTAAGTTAAAGGAGTATTAAGAATGGGGAATCTCTTAATATCCTTGTTTACTTAATGTTTATCGTGAAAACCATTAGATTTAAACGAGTATTAAAAATGGGGAATCTTTTAATATCTCTGTTTACTTAATGTTTGCAGTGAAAATCGTTAGAGTTAAATGAGTATTAGAAATAGGGAATCTTTTAATATCTCTGCTTACTTAACGATTGTTGTGAAAATTGTTAGAGTTAAATGAGTATTAAAAATGGGGAATCATTTAATATATGCATTTACTTAACGATTGACGTGGATAGAGTTAGAGTATGCTCATGCATTTCATTTTGGTAAATCGTGCTGACCCGTGATAGGTGGCACCTCGATAAATAGTACTTTGGCCTGTGATAGGCGGTACATTTGCGATTTACCTTTTTGGTAAATTGTGTTGACCCGTGATAGGTGGCACCTCGGTAAATAGTACTTTGGCCTGTGATAGGCGGTACATTTACGATTTACGCTTTTTCTTTTAGTAAATCGTGCTGACCCGTGATAGGTGGCACCTCGGTAATTTAGTACTTTGGCCTGTGATAGGTGGTACGATTATGATTTACGGCCCTTCGAGGAGGGTTTTGGTTTGGAATTCCGAGTCCATGCATCTTGGCATATACGCATTGCATTAGGGTGCTTGGCACACGAGTCGTGTTGGATTCAAGAGTATGATTGCGTGTTTGAACCTGAGATGTCGTGGTAATTGCGTTGTAATTGCTAAGTGTTATGTGGTGGAATTGTGTGATAGTGTGTTTGATTGCAAAACTATTTCGAAGCTCATGATGTCGTAGTGATTGTGTTATAAGTGCTAAGTGTTATGTTTTGGAGTTGTGGGTGGATGTGATTGAGTTAGTTTTTGTAGTTTTAGAAAAATATTCAGGGAAATCGATTCCCAAATTGATTATGTGAAAAGCCATTTATCCAAATCGATTTGCCAATCGATTTGGTTTGTCACAGGAGCTCAGCTATTTTGACAAAATCGATGTGCCAATCGATTTTGTAAATATGTATCATAAAACCATTTAAGAAATCGATTTCCCAATCGATTGTTGTGTCTCTCGTTTTCTTGAATCTTGAAAAGATATTGAACTAATCAATTTGCCAATCGATTTGGCTATTACAGTAGCTCAGCTATTTTGTCAAAATCGATTTGCCAATCGGTTGGATTTGTTACAGGGGCTCAACTATTCATTCAATCGATTGATTTAAGCTCAGAGTACATGTTTCACTAAAAACCTTCAAGAAATCGATTTCCCAATTGATTTTCTTAGTAGAAACTCTTACTCTGAGTCAGATAATCGATTGCTCAATTGATTCATCAATGGATTGGTCAGTTATATATTACTTGATTGATTAAAAACCTTATTTTGATTTCATTTTTATTTGGCAAGTATTATATGAACTTTTAGCATATGGAAAACCCTTTTAAGGTGCATGCTAAATTGAAAGGTTATTTTGTGCATTTAAAAACTTAAGTGTTATGTGTTAACTGTTAATTTCGTTGGTGACCCTTTACAACTATTGTGGAAATATGGGCTTTGCCATCATATGAGAGCCAGGACAATCCTACCGGTTCGTACCCTGTGGATGGGAATGTAGATGGGAATGCCTGACTGGAGCTATCTTAGGAGGATCTTACGGGGTGCGTGGAGATCACTCAGGGTGTATAGTTTTTTTGTTTGTAGAATGATCAGATTAGGTTGACATGGAGGGAACAGATGTCTTTCTTTGGAATTGCGTTTATTTTAAATTGGAAGACTATACCTGTACTAATATTGTCAGCATGACATGTTATTTTTGATGAATTCCATGTTTCACTTTTTGATGTGTAAATACTTTGGATTCAAATTTCGAAAAACTATTCTGCTGCTTGTAAATTATAATGACTTAAATATTTATCCAAAGGTATTTTCCTTATTTATTTCTTTGTTAAATGATTTTGTTTTGAAAAAAAAAATATACACCCTCGCTTTGAAAATCGGGGTGTTACAATGTAATATCAGAGCTTTGGTTTTGGATTTCTTTGGGGCTGTGGATCCCTTAGTTTAGGTTGTAGGTCAACCTGTAGGTTGGGAGTCGTTATCTGATCATGCATCAGGGTAATTGGTCTGAGTTGTCAGATTAGGGGTAGTTATTATGTGTTGAAATATTCGAAACTTAGTTTTGGAATTATTCAAAGTGGTGTTAACACTCTTCTTGATGTTTGTTTTGGGGAAACACTACCTACAAAAAGGAACGACGTTGCAAGAATGAAAGTCAGTGGGGATGATCAAATGGTTGAATCTACAAATAACATGGATGTTTCTGCTGTTGCACAGACAACTGCAAAGACTCTATGGGATCTGGAGAAGAGGGAAAGAGAGAGATGTGCTATTGAGCCAAGAGGATTGAAAAATTTTCATCGGTACCATCCTCCAAAGTTCAAGGATGATGAGAACTCAGAAAAAGCTCATTAGTGGATTCAAGAAATGGAAAAGATCTTCGAGATGACGAATTGTCAGGCAGAATGGAAGCAAATCATGACGGAATGGAATTTATGAAATGGTTCCAAGGACACAGAAGCTATGTGTTGGTGTTAACTCAAAGATGATGAGTATGGATGGATTAACATTAGACTAATGAGGGATTTCAAGTAAAAATCTAAGTTGAGGACTTTTGTTAAGAAAGTATTAGATGTTTTCCTAGTAGATTTCATGATGAAACTGGATGAAGTTTGACAACTGTCAAAGAGATATGAACATCATGGAATTGCTGAGAAGATGAGGCTTTCATTTGGAATAGCATTTGGTGTTTAGGTGTCAATGAAAGAGACTGGTATTGAAGTTAAGGGAGCGCTGCACATTAGGAGTAAATACTCCTTTGGTTAGATAAAATACGCTTTCAGGAATAGTCGATACCTTGAGGGATAAAGTCGAGCATTCGAGTTAGACTAGATTCGTAACTTGGACTATTAAGTATGCATCTCATGACGAGTATAGGAGTGAGACTATATATTTTGTTGATAAGTGACAAATCTCTTTGTGGTTTAGGTGATAGTAAATATGGATAATGATATTGGACGAATCTATAGACACATAAGTGTGAATTTTGAGCGATGTTCAGAAAAACATAATGAGTTAAGCCTTGATGTATTTAACTCCATGTTACCATTAAGTGGAATTTGAAGTATCGAGTACGAGAATACTTCGAGATTGCGGTAATATAAGTTTTAAGAGTCTATTAAAGGATGAAAATTACTAAGAGGATGTTAATATTTTGATAGGTCGGAAGGATTATTCGAGATTTGATTTGGGACCCTAAGATGGTTGATATTTTTAGTTGATGATTTAAAATCCACAAGGTTGGATGGAGGACCATGTAATGCTTAAAACTTTCATAATCGAAGGATTTGAGGCAGGCAAGTGATAAATAATTCATGTTAAGGATGGAAGTGTTTGGAGATTTTGAGGATCAAATTTTAGAATCCTATTAAATGATAGAAAGTGAAAAAGAAGAGATGTAACAGATGATTTATGATTAAGTTGTTGGTCTTGGGAAATCAAGCGTTGAGATTTAAACTGAGTGTTTTAGTGACTAGATGAACAATGAAAGGTATGTGGGTATTTGAGATATTTTACTGCAAAATTTATGAGGATGAAGTTTTAGATAATTATTTCCTAGGAAATGCTTATGAGGAACGTTTGAGAAATAATTCTTTAGGACATTCGATTGTTAGGATTCTTTCAGTTTGTATCTCGGTGAAGGTTGAGAAGGAATAAGAATCCAGCGAGTGAACCAAATATTGGAAAATGTGCCCAGAAATTTGTTGGAGCAGCACATAGAGATGTAGCTTATGACAATTAAAGATTCAAGAAAGGAATTATCTCAACTATAATTCAGACAATATTATTATAAAGGTATGCCAACAATATAAAGGCATTACTTGAGTGCATGTCATGGGAGTTGTTATTGTGTTCGTCAAACAAAGGAGTTAAATGTTTGTTTGATAGGAATCAATTGAACATGAAATGGAAAAGTTTGGTGGGAATTAGTAAGCCTTGATTTATTGGAATCACTATAACGAAGATAACAATGATTTACGGCCCTTCGAGGAGGGTTTTGGTATGGAATTCCGAGTCCATGCATCTTGGCATATACACATTGCATTAGGGTGCTTGGCACACGAGTCGTGTTTGATTCAAGAGTATGATTGGGTGTTTGAACCTGAGATGTCGTGGTAATTGCGTTGTAATTGCTAAGTGTTATGTGGTGGAATTGTGTGATAGTATGTTTGATTGCAAAACTATTTCGAAGCTCATGATGTCGTAGTGATTGTGTTATAAGTGCTAAGTGTTATGTTTTGGAGTTGTGGGTGGATGTGATTGAGTTAGTTTATGTAGTTTTAGAAAAATATTCAGGGAAATCGATTCCCAAATCGATTATGTGAAAAGCCATTTATCCAAATCGATTTGCCAATCGATTTGGTTTATTACAGGAGCTCAGCTATTTTGACAAAATCGATGTGCCAATCGATTTTGTAAATATGTTTCATAAAACCATTTAAGAAAACGATTTCCCAATCGATTGTTCTGTCTCCTGTTTTCTTGAATCTTGAAAAGATATTGAACTAATCGATTTGCCAATCGATTTGGCTATTACAGTAGCTCAGCTATTTTGTCAAAATCGATTTGCCAATCGGTTGGATTTGTTACAGGGGCTCAGCTATTCATTCAATCGATTGCCTAATCGATTGATTTAAGCCCAGAGTACAGGTTTCACTAAAAACCTTCAAGAAATCGATTTCCCAATTGATTTGCTTAGTAGAAACTCTTACTCTAAGTCAGATAATCGTTTGCTCAATTGATTCATCAATGGATTGGTCAGTTATATATTACTTGATTGATTAAAAACCTTATTTTGATTTCATTTTTATTTGGCAAGTATTATTTGAACTTTTAGCATATGGAAAACTTTTTTAAGGTGCATGCTAAGTTGAAAGGTTATTTTGTGCATTTAAAAACTTAAGTGTTATGTGTTAACTGTTAATTTCGGTTGGTGACCCTTTACAACTATTGTAGAAATCTGGGCTTTGCCCTCAGATGAGAGCCAGGACAATCCTACCGGTTCGTACCCTTTGCTCCATTATCTACCATTCTTCCACCCTTATTTCAAGGTGCAACTCTGTCGATCTGTCAGGCTCCACCCCATCTTAAAGAAAAAACTCAACACTCGTTCAAGCACTTCATCTTCTAAACGAAGATCAATGCAACTCTTGGTAAATATTGGTACATCAAAAACCAAAAACACTTATCAACAATCTATACCATTTTTGATGATGAGTCTGACCCTACGCCATCACCATAGACTCCCAAACCCAAATCGACACCTTCATCACCACAGACAAAATCTTAATTCGTCACTTGATCACATAACCCCAGCAGTTCCTGCCTCTCAAACTCTCACCACTCCATTTTTCCACAAGGATATGTATCCTGGACTTCAAATTTAGCAAAACTCTCTGATAGCACCAATCTTTGTGTCACCCCAAAAAACCAACTCCTCCATATTTGGAATAAGTCAATATATGGTTTTTCTTGATTTAGACACTCCTGGTCCATCAATGCCTTACCATTATACTCCTACAGGCTCCCTTCATTCAAAAGGAAAAAAATCACAAATTAATGTTTTGATGATAACTAAACAAAAGTTAATTAAGAATTATAATTACAATTCTAAGTGTTTTGGTATTTAACATGTGTGTTTGAGTGTGTTAATGAAAGATAGGTACTAAGAATTTCAAAACATATCATATTAAAAAGAAGCAAGCTAATTCAGAGAAAGAAAGAACTTTCTTAACATAAGTTTGTAAAACGAAGAACGTTCTTGACAGAAGTTTGTAAAACGAAGAATATTATCCACAATTTCAAAATAACAAGAATGATCAGATTCTTAAAGAAAAGATTAGATCTAGGATCTACAATCCGTTCCAGAATTTCACTAGAAATATACAAGGATCAATTCAATATAAAAATCACTCGAAAAGACAAAGGCAAAAACTATACTTCATAGTTCATAAAGCAAGATCATTCTTCAATTTAAGTCAGCATGAAGTACGAAAATGACAAAATGGACATGACACCTCAACTGTACTTTTTAGCTGCCTGCACACGTGATATAAAGCATGAGATCACTTCAGACATTTGTTAAGTGAAGATTAAAACTCAGCACACCTGAGATCGTTCTTGGTTTACAAGAACATTCCTACCTTAAGCAAGAAAATTCTTGCTTTATGGGTGATCTTATCCACTTACTGTCACATGACAGCTGGACCTTTCTTAATGGCCAAATGAGTTGTCATAAGCCTTCTTTATGTATATAAAAGAAGCCCCAAGATGAAGGATATATCAGAGCTTCAAGTAAAAAGCAATACATCACTCATACAATCACATTCAAAATCCCTTGTGCTTATCAACCATTTCAAAGATTCAATTTTGTTTTAAACTTGATATCAAATTCAATTTTACTGAGTTCTTGTCCAAGAATTTAATCTCAAACACGAGTTGAACATACTTAGATTCTACCAATCTCTTTAAATCATCACTTGTAAGTTCAAGACTATTGTGCTGAAATAGTTTGTAAAAATCCTTTTAGATTTAAAAGATAATGTGTAAATATCCTTTATGAAGATTGAAAGGTAACTTGTGGAAATCCTTTCTAGGTTGAAAGGTAGTTGATCATAGCATTTGAGCAGATGTATTTAGCTTTTTAGTTTGGTATTTTAAAAGCTCTATATATCTTAGATTAATATTTTTAGCTTGTTTCTAAACTTTGAGTCTAATTTGAATTATAATTTTATTATTTGCATTTTAATTTTATTATTTATATTTTTATTCTTTCTCGCTATATAGGTCATAACTTATATGGATATTAGATGGACGCATTTGAGCATTCGTTGGAAAGATAAACATCTGAGCTACAACTTTTGTGTTTGATGAAAAGAGCAATTCCGAACTTTACCGGGCCAAAATTGCAGATTTCGTAATTTGGACTTTTGTAATAATTTTAATTAGCGGGTCACTTGTTTTTAAACCCTAAACCGTAAATCCCAATGTCAAGTACTATATATGGGTAGTTTTGTTTCTTTTCTACGAACGGAAAAATTAGGATTCAAATTGCTACAAGAAATAAACAGTTTTTATTTTAATTCCATGGAAGACTAATTTTATATGATTAATCCACGAGTTCAGAGTTTCATCAACACCTTGAGATTCAGGTTACACTATCAATTTTGATTCATGATTCTATTCTTGTTTATTTGATTATATTGATAATTTGATTGCTTAAATTGAATTTCAATAGGATTAATTAAATTTATTTGACAAAATTTAGTTTCGGTTCTAATTTAATTGAATTATAATTCTGAGATGCTTGATCGTCAATTGTAATATTTTGATGATTATAATGCTTAATCCAATCAAAGAAACCAAATTCACATAGGATTGATTACACTTGTTTGATCAATTCTATAGTCAAATAACAATAGAATCACAAATTAGAAATTAAACTCATTGATAGAATATGAGATTGGTCTAAAACTCCAATAAGTGGATTAACCGTTTTGCTCATCTGTTAAATCAAAAATCTAAAAAACCACTTTTTAATTTCAATGTTCAATTCGGTTATTATTCTTATATCAGAAGTCTTTGCGAAACGATTCGAGTTATTACCTCTATTTACATTTTATCAATTGTATTTGACATGTGTACGACAACGGATGAAATGTTGATTTGTAAAAGTTGTGTGAAAACCAAGAACGATCTTGTTTTGAGCACTTAGTGGAAAATCTCACAATTGCAAGAACTGGATGTAACCCGTGTTGGGTGAACCATGATATATCTCTGTGTGATATCTCTTCACTTATCTTTATTTACTTTTTATCTCTTAATCATATTTTATATAGATAAGTTAAAATTGTGTGTTTTCACTAATCAAGAACGTTCTTCGTTTATAACCAAGATCAATCTTGAGTTAAATATTTTATGTTTAACAAGAATTTTTAAAAAGGGATAATTACAATTCAAACAACCTTCTTTGTACTTCAGATATCCCATGCCTCCTTTGATGTAGATGCCTTTGAAATCTTCTCAACGTTGTTTGAATCCATACTTTGTTGGATGTAAAACAATGCCTTGTAATCCATTTTCTTGTAATCTTTGAAAGTTGTCTGTTGTCTTTCTATAGGATTCGCACCTAGCTGTTCATAGCCATCTTGAACAATCTCAAGCACTTCTTGAGTACCCAAAAATGATCTTATTGATGCAGACCACCTATCCCAATTCTTCTGATAAAAAACTAGAAGATTTGATGGAAAGCCTCCTCCATTTGTGACTCAAACTTGTGTTTCCCATTTTAATTCCCCTCACACTTGCACTCGTGTTTCCCAAGGATTATATCCCAAGCTCTTGATACCAATTGTGTGAACACAATTGGTAATTGATGGTAATTGGAATTGAAAGAGAGAAAGTAAAACAAAAGTGGTTTGGTAAACGAAGATTGATGAGTCACACTCAAGAATGTTGTAAGTGTTAGAAGTTTTATATCAAACAGTTTTAATAGTAGCACTTCAACTAACAAACTATTTTTTTAACAATCTTTCAACCACCATAACTGAATTACAAACATAAAACAATCATTTTGAATTAACTGCATTTAACAGAGGTATGCTATGTTTTATACACTTTATCATTTTTCCTTTTTCCATAAATCAATAAATTTCCATTTCATCTATCATTTTACTATTCACTAATTCTTATTTTTCTGTGAGTATCATTGGTCGTACCTGCTGGATCTTTGAGAAGTATCACTGATTATGTACAATGTACATGCCACCTAAGTTGTGAGATTGAATGAAAGTAATTGAAGCAAGACTCTCAACGGTGGAAGACTTTGTTTGCCAGGAGTTAAGGAAATCTCACAAAACTGTGATGACTGAGTTCACGAGGTTGCTAGAGCGACGACCAATCGAAATGGGGAAATATGCTCATTATGAGGACTTAGTGACAAAGTATAAGATGGTAGTGAAATTTTTTGTTTTACCATCATTTGATGGTTATAATCCTATGGCCTGGATCACGTGAGTTGAAACGTATTTTGAAGTTCAACGGACTTTAGATGAGGTTAAGGTTAGATATGCGAGGCTAAGCATGGAGGGAGCAACAACTCCCTGGTTTAACTTGTTGCGTGAGATAGAGGATGATTTGAATTGGTTGAAGCTAAAACAAGCTTTAATTTAAGGTATGGTGGAAGACAAAGTCATAAGTAGCAAGGCTAGAAGAGGAGCAATACCTTGGGTATTTCATGGGAGGATTGAAGAACCACATTTGCTTAAAGGTGCGTACGTTTAATCCACAAACAAGAATGCAATTGATGAAGATTTCTCATGATGTTGAAATTTAGTTACACGGGTCTTTGATTTCAACTGAAGGTAGTATAGGTGGGCTTCATAGTTGAAAGGGAAGTGGGCCAAATGGATCGGGGACCAACAAGAAGAAAGGATATGGTTCTCATTATAACTTGGGTGTGAATTGACTTAGAGGTGGGCGGCTTGGAAATGGGGTTTAATAATAACTTCATCAGGTGAATGCACAACAAAATCAGGTCAACCCAATCCACCTCAAATGCAAACACGAAGGCCTTTTAGAATACAATGAGATCTGGAAACAATGAAGGGAGAAGTGTGAAAAAAGACCACAACTGTGGCCTCAAGTATCTGCATATTCAAAATTGATGGAGCTGCAGTCACGAGGGTTTTGTTTTCGGTGTGGGGAAAAATACCTTCCTTTTTACTAGTTTGCTGAAAAGAAGCTCGGATGGTGATTTTGGGAGACATCGAGATGGTTAACATAGAAGGTGTGGTGATTTCCATAAAATCTAAGAAGGATGGGGATAAAGTTCTTGATTGGAATTCCATGGGATTGTTTAGTATTACTGAAGTAAAGAAAAAAATTAGATAATACTCCTCCAACCACTTTACGCCTCAAGAGAAGTCTAAAGGGGTTTCCGTCATGGTTTTAATTGATAGCGACACTAGTCACAATTTCGTTTCACCATCATGGCAAGGTGACATGTGATTGGGAGAAAATGACTATCAATTTTCAATGGGCTGGAAAAATGGTGGAAGTACATGTTCAGTTTTTCACCACAAAACACATGGCCAATTTTAAAGCACTTCGAGCACAAACTGAAACACTACATAGTTTATTGGAAGAAGAATTGGTTCAAAAATTAAATGAAGATTGTAGGAGCTAACTCAGGACCAACAACAAAAAGATTAAGACTAGTTGGAGAATTTTAAGGGTTTTTTTTTGTAGAGAATATAAGGCTGCCTTATGAATGAGAATATAAACCATGCAATTGGATGCAGGTCCTGTGAGTGTTAGGTGTAAGACCCTTAATTTTAAATTATAATTTACGTATTTTGTGGAATTTTGTGTTGATTTTTTTAGGCTTTTTAGCCAATTTTATGGCATTTTGTGATTTAAATGCCAAAAATACCTTTTTGGAGACCCGATTAAAATTATTCGTCGATGAATAATATTATTTAATTACGGTGAATCTTTTGTCGAAGAATTTTTTTTAAGATGCAGCATTTTTCAGAAAAATTCATCTCCTGATTAAATTGCGGCGAGAGTAGATATTTTTGTGAAAAAGTGGTTTGTGAGGTGATGTGAGGTGACATGCGTAAAGATGATTTTTATAAAAACATCTAGATATTTGTAAATATTTAGATATTTTTTTTGGAATTGATTTGATTATAATATATATATATATATATATATATATATATATATGGGTGTGTGTGTGTGTAAAAGGCAAAGAAAGGAAGAGAACATTTTGTCCTATAGCTTTCACATTTGCCTTCCATCTTCTTTCTTTTTTCTCCTCTATTTCAAAAACAAAACAAGCAAAGTGTTGGTTTTTCAAAAATCCACAAACACAAACTTTCATTTTTCTTCGACATCTAAGCTTCCATTCGAGAAGTGACAGAAAAGAAAGTTGTTGTTATCCACACTGCAGTGCTAGTGAGCTAGTTTTCGAAGCGACATCACAAACTTAAATTTTAACGGAATTAATCGCGGTGTCGAAATCGGTTGTTAAAGCTAGAATGGAGGTAAGGGCTTCGTCCAATCTTTTAGTTTGCATTTAGGACATTATTTGTGATTCTTTGGAACAAAAATTTGATGTATTTGAAGTGTAATTTTGTGGAAAATGAATTTAATTCGTTTATGTGTGAAATGGTGAAATTTGTTTTCAGTGTGTTTGGAGGTGTGGTTTATGGTGATCCATATTTGATGTGATTTATATGTTCATAATTATTATTATGAATTTTTTAGATGTGATATATTTGCGGATTTTGAGGAAAATGAATTGATGAAGTTTGGTGGTTTATATGTAAAAATGTAGAGTTTTGATATTGGGTGAGTTATGTTTGAATTGTTGAAATTTAATTTATGTGTTATATGTGTGTTGTGGAATTGAATGGATTGTTGTTGGTGTGAATTGGCGGTAATTAAATTTGATGAGTTTGAGTTGCGTAATGTGTTATTTTCAAATTAATGAGTTTGAACTGAAATTGAAAGTTTACAAAAAAATTAGCGTTGTTAAAGTTGTGAAAAATTTCAAATTTTAACTAAGTTAAAGAGTTTGAGCAAAATGATAGATTGAAATTAAAAATGGTTAGAGTTTAAAATGTTACTCTTTTAATTACTCTTGGACTGAGGTTAAAAAGAAAAAAAGTTTAGAGTATTTTATTAACTCAAAATTTTTGGTGCTTTAATAGTTGAGTTTGTGTATGTGAAATTTGGACAATATTTGTTTTACTTAGTTTTACGTAAATAATATAGATTATTTGGTTTTAAAAGTTTGATGTGTGAGAAAGATTTAATTTTGGGAATTTGGTTGTGGTTGGATTAATTTTATTGTGAACAAATTGTTATAAATATTTATATTTATGTAGTTAGCTCCTTGAGTCTCGAAAAGGAATTGAGACCGTTGGCACCGAGTTAGCAGTGGGGAGAACTCTGATATATTAATGTTGTTGTGGTGATTTATGGTTGAAAATTTTGGAGATTAAATATGGGTGATTAATGTTTGAAAATTATGGCGATTCATGTTTGGTGAAATTGATGTGTTCATAATTAATATTATGAATTTTTTAGAAGTTTATGTGTGAGAGGCTGTACAATTATGATTTACACACTTCAATGAGGGTTTTGGTTTGGAATTCCGGAATCATGCATTTTGTAATATACGCATTGCATTAGAGTGTTTGGCACACGAGTTATGTTTGTTATATTATGATGATTGTATATACATATTCAGTTGTTGTTGTAAGCTGCTGTAGTTGCTTAGAGGTGTGAAGTGAGGTTGATTAAGTTTCGATGTACTTATGTGTTCATAATAGATGTTATGAATATTCGAGGTGTGAATTTATGGAGATTAATTTGGTGTTAGTTATGTGTTCATAATTGATAATGTAAATGTTTGAAGTGTTAATTGTTTCAGAGGCATTTTAGAACTAAAAATTTGCATTTTCTCAGTTGTATTCGGCTACGACAGTACAATGTGTTAAAACTTCATTTTTCAAACATTGTTTATGCATTTTTTGACATATGAAAACCCTTTCAATGAGTATGCTAAGTTGAAAGGTTATTTTGTGCATTATTTAAATGTTATGTGATATTTGTTTATTTTGGTTGGTGACCCTTTACAATTATTGTAGAAATATGGCCTTTGCCCTCAAATGAGAACCAAGATCATCCTATCGGTTAGTACCCTAGAGATATAAAGGTAGTTAGACATACCTGACCGAAGTTGTGTCAGGAGTATCACCTGGGTTGTACTTTTTGTAGCATGATCAGATTATTGGTTCTATGAGGACTAGATGTCTTTCTTTTGTGATTGTATTTATTTCATTTTGGAAGATTGTATTTATGCTCAAAATGTCTAATGACTTTTCTTTTGACGGGTCCATGTTCCACTATTGGATGTGACGTGGGGAAAGTAGAGATTCTCCGAGCAGTGCTTTTATGCACGTGTCTGCCGAGAATACCCCAGGGGTATGAGCTATGTCTAACATGTCTCATAGCCCCGTTGTATTTTTCTATGTAAATACCTTGGATTTTTGTTTCCAAAACTATTTCCGTTGTTTTTAAATATTGTTGACTTTTTTCGTTGTGTTACGACTTAAATATTTTATCCAAAAGTGTTTCTTTCTTTATTTATTTGTTTTATGAATTAGTTTAAAAAAATCACACTCACGCTGTTAAAAATCGGGGTGTTGCATTGTGGTATCAGAGTTTTGGTTTAGATTGTAGGTCAACCTATAGGTTTGGAGTTGTTATCTGATCATGCGTAGGGTTAAGTTGTTTGAGTGTCAGGTCTAGTGTAGTTGTTATATATTGATGTAGTCGAAAATTATTTTTGGAATTATTCCAAGGAGTGTGGGGATTTATTCTTGATGTTGGTTTTGAGGAAACAATGCATCCAAGATGGGATGGCGTTGCAAGAGTCAACATCAATGGGGATGATCAAATGGCTGAAGCTGTGAATAACATGGTTGCTTCAGTTGCTGCACAGACTACTGCAAAGACTCTGCGAGATCTAGAGAAGAAGGAAAGAGAGATTTATGCTGCTGCGTCAAGGGGATTGGAAGATTTTCGTCGTTACAATCCTCCTAAGTTCAAGGGTGAGGAGTGCCCAGAAAAAGCTGACTAGTAGATTCAAGAAGTGGAAAAGATCTTCAAAATGATTAATTGTCAGGCAGGGTTGAGGCGAATCATGATGAAATGGGATTTATGAAGTGGTTCCAAGGAAACAGAGGCTATGTTGTTGATGGTAACTCAAAGATGATGGGTATGGATGGATTAAAGTTAGACTAATAGGCGATTTCATAGTGGAGAGCTATTTAAGAAGAGTATTAGGTGTCCGCTTGGTAGATTTCAGGATGAGACTAGATGAAGTTTGATAATTTCCAAAGGGGTTTGAACACCATGGAATTATTGAGAAGACATGGATTCATTTTGGAATAGCGTTTGGTGTTTAGGTGTCAACGAAAGAGACTTGTATTGAAGTTAAGGGGCATTTCACGGTAGGGGGTAAATTCTACCTTTGTTAGATAAAGTATACTTTGAGGAATAGTCGATACCTTGAGGGGTAAAGTCGAGCATCCGAGTTAAACTAGATTCGTGACTCAGATTATTAAGTATGAATCTCATGACTATTATAGGAGTGAGAATATATATTTCTCCGATAATTGACAAATCTCTATGTGGATTTGGAGATGGTAGTGATATTGGATGTAACTATAGACACGTAAGTGTGAATTTTGAGTGATGTTTGGAAAAACATAAGGAGTTAACACTTGATGTATTGAACCGCATGTTACTATTAAATGGAATTGAAAGTACATAGTACGAGAATACTTAGAGATTGTAACGATGTACGCTTTGAGAGTCTATTAAATGAGGGTAATTAGTAGAAGAATGTTAATATTTTGATAGGTCAGAGGAATTATTTGAGATTTGATTTGGGACCCTAAGATGGTTGATCTTTATGTCAATGATTTAAAATCCACAAGGTTGGATGGAGGACCAAGTAATGCCTAAAACTGGTATAATTGAGGTAGTTGAGGTAGGCAAGTGATAAATAATTCATGTTATGGATGAAAGTGTTTGAAGATTTACTAAACAGGTCGTGTTATGATTTGAAGAGTTTTTATTAGTGAGATTACTAATACAATTAGAGTCAACGATGAATACAACCTCGTATTGTATCTTAAGATGGAATTAGACGATGTGATGAGAATTTGGAGATTTCGAGGATCAAATTTTAGAATTTTATTTAATGATAGAAAATAAAAAGAAGAAATGTAACAAATGATTTATGGTTTAGATGTTGATCTTGGGAAGTCAAGCGTTAAGATTTAAAATGAGTGTTTCAATGACTAGATGACGATGAAAGGTATGTGGGTCTTTGAGATATTTTACTGCAAATTTATGAGGATGAGGTTTATAGATAATTATTCCTTAAGAGATGCTTATTGGAAACGAATAAGAATCCAACAAGTGAACTAAATTTTGGAAAATGTGCCTAGAAAACTTGTCGGAACAACACATGGAGATGTAGCTTATGACAATTAAGGATTCATGAAAGGAATTATCTCACTCATAATTTAGATATTGTTATTATAAGGAAATGATACAAAGGAACTAATTGAGTTCATGTCATTGGGGTTGTTATTGTGTTCGCCAATCAATAGAGTTTATTGTTTGGTTGATAGGGAAGAATTGAGCATGAAATGGAAAAGTTTGGTGGGAATTAGTAATGCTTGATTTATTGGGTGTTAGGCATGAGACAAATGTAGGTCTTAATTAGTGAATGAAATTCAAGTTGGATTTTTGTTGGAGACGTGACTCTTGAAATGAAGTACTAAACTGGAAGGAAGTTTTTGTATCATGAGTAGTATAGTTTTGGCATGTTATCCAAAAAATTTAAGGAAGGTTAGATCACCAAGTAGATATGGGGATGGAATTATTAGAGTTATAATTAGAGCAACATACGGATAAGAACACTATGGTTTGGCGTAGTTTGTAAGACCCTTAATTTTAAATCCTAAATTATGCAATTTTAGGGTATTTGGTGTTAAATTTCTTAGGCTTTTAGCACATTTTTCGGTATTTAGTGAGTTAAATGCCGAAAATATATTTTTGGAAATTGGATTAAAATTAT
Source organism: Cicer pinnatifidum (assembly GCA_037974775.1). NCBI lineage: Eukaryota > Viridiplantae > Streptophyta > Magnoliopsida > Fabales > Fabaceae > Cicer > Cicer pinnatifidum. The sequence goes on along the minus strand of JBBPBR010000007.1, from coordinate 32,354,241 downwards.
TTGTCGAAGAATAATTTGTTTAGGTTTACGAAGAATTTACTATCGAACAATTTTGTTAAAAATATCTCAGGTTGCTGAAAATTTCAATCTGTCAATTGAGTAGCGACGAGAGTAGATATTTTTAACAAAAAGTGGTTTGGGAAATGATGGGTGAAATGATGTTTTGTTAAAATATCTAGAATATATAGATATCTATTTTTTTGGTTTTAATTATATATATATATGTATATGAAAGAAGTAGAAAGAGAGCAACAGAGAAAGAATACGGAAAAAGAGGAAGGAAAAAAAGACAAAAAGGTTTTCGTTCTCTGCCTTGCAAACTCTCTCGATCTTGCTTCTTTTCTTTCCTTTCTTTGCTTTATTTTGCTTTAAGAAGAGAAACCCATGGCTTGGGGGTGAGAAGACTTAATATCTGCATTTACTTAATGATTGTCGTCCGAATTATTAGAGTTAAATGTGTATTAAAAATGGGGAATCTTTTAATATCTGCATTTACATAATGATTGTTGTACGAATTGTTAGAGTTAAATGGGTATTAAAAATGGGGAATCTTTTAATATCTGCATTTATTAATGATTGTCGCCGGATTTGTTAGAGTTAAATGGGTATTAAAAATGGGGAATCTTTAAATATATGCATTTACATAATGATTGTCGTCCGAATTATTAGAGTTAAATGGGTATTAAAAATGGGGAATCTTTTAATATCTGCATTTACTTAATGATTGTTGTCCGAATTGTTAGAGTTAAATGGGTATTAAAAATGGGGAATCTTTTAATATCTGCATTTACTTAATGATTGTCGTCCGAATTGTTAGAGTTAAATGGGTATTAAAATGGGGAATCTTTTAATATCCGCATTTACTTAACGATTGTCGTGGATAGAGTTTGAGTATGCTCATGCATTTCATAGTACATGGTAACGGGATTGGCCATGGTGTTAGTGGTGACCGGATGGGCCACGAGATGATTCCATGTGATTTCCTGGTTCATCTTATCCTTGTGGGGATTGTCGCGTCGTGTAAGGTATGCACGTGTTTAGTGAATCGTGCTGACATGTGATAGGTAGCACCTCGATAATTTAGTACTTCGGCCTGTGATAGGCGGTACAATTATTATTTATGGCCCTTCAAGGATGGTTTTGGTTTGGAATTCTGAGTCCATTCATTTTGGCATATACGGATTGCATTAGGGTGCTTGGCACGCGAGTCGTGTTTGATTTAAGATTATGATTGATTGCAAAACGATTTCGAAACTCAAGTTGTCGTGGTGATTGTGCAACAATTGCTAAGTGTGAATATTTTGGAGTTGTGGGTAAGTGTTATTGATTGTAAAACCATTTCGAAACTCAAGTTGTTGTGGTGATTGCGCTATAATTGCTAAGTGTGATTGTTTGAATTTGTGTGTAAATGTTGATTCATTTCGAAATCCTTTAAAAAGCTGAATTTTCCTGAATTTTGTTGTTGTTCTGCTGCTGTCTGATGTGTATTCAAATACATGAGGCTGTATTCGAATACAGACATGTTGTTTTTGCCACTGACTTACTGTGTAGTCGAATACATAACGTTGTATTCGAATACAGACATGTTGTGTTGCTACTGACTTACTGTGTAGTCGAATACAAAATGTTATATTGGAAGATAGACATGTTGTTTTTGCTGCTGACTGGTGAATCAGCCTTGTATTCGAATACAACAGTGCAGTTTTGTTAAAAGCTTCATTTATCAACTTTGTTTACGCATGTTGGGCATATGGAAACCCTTTTAAGGTGCATGCTAAGTGGAAAGTTTATTTTGTGCATTTAAAAACTTAAATGTTATGTGTTAATTGTTCATTTCGGTTGGTGACCCTTTATAACTATTGTGGAAATCTGGGCTTTGCCGTCAGATAAGAATCAGGATCTTCCCACAGGTTAGTATCTTGTGAATTGGAATGTAGTTGGACACACTTGACTGGAGCTGTGTTAGGAGGGTCTTGCGGGGCACGTGAAGATCATCCAGGATGTATAGTTTTTTGGTAGAATGATCAGATTAGGATGATGTATAGGGATTATACATCTTTCTTTTTGGGTTGTGTTTACTTTAATTTGGAAGACTGTATAGGATGATGTATAGGCTGCTTGTAAATTAAGTTGACTTATTTGTCATTTAGTTACGACTTAAATATTTATCCAAAAGTATTTCCTTATTTATTTCTTTGTTATTAGGAATTCGTTTTGAAAAAAAATACAGTCGCACTGTTAAAAATCGGGGTTTTACAATTGTGGTATCAGAGGTTTGGTTTGGATTTCTTTGGAGCTGTGGAGCCGTTGGTTTAGGTTATAGGTCAACCTATAGGTTCATAGTCGTTATCTGATCATGCGTCGGGGTAATTGGTTTGAGTTGTCAGATCAGGGTTAGTTATTATGTGTTGATAGAGTCAGAAGTTATTTTTGGAATTATTTGAAGTGGTGTTAACACTCTTCTTGATTTTGGTTTTTGGGAAACACTACCTCTAAGTAGAAATGACGTTGCAAGAATGAAAGTCAGTAGGGATGATCAAATGGTTGAAGCTACGAATAACATGGATGTTTCTGTTGTTGCACAAACAGCTGCAAAGACTTTGCGGGATCTGAAGAAGAGGGAAAGAGATATATGTGCTATTAAGTCAAGAGGATTGAAATATTTTCGTCGTTACCATTCTCCAAAGTTCAAGGGTGATGAGAACTAAAAAAAAAAAGTTTATTAGTGGATTCAAGAAATGGAAAAGATCTTCGAGATGACGAATTGTCAGGCAGAGTTGAAGCCAATCATGACGGCATGGAATTTATGAAATGGTTCCAAGGACACAGAAGCTATGTGTTGGTGTTAACTGGAAGATAATGAGTATGGATGGATTAATATTAGACTAATAAGGGATTTCAAGTAAAGATCTAAGTGGAGGACTTTTATTAAGAAAAGTATTAGATGTTTTCCTAGTAGATTTCAGGATGAAACTGGATGAAGTTTGATAACTGTCAAAGAGATGTGAACATCATGGAAATGTTGAGAAGACAAGGCTTCCTTTTGGAATAGAATTTGGTGCTTAGGTGTCCAATAAGAGGCATGCGTTGAAGTTAAGGGGCACTACACGTTTGGGGTAAATATCACCTTGGTTAGATAAAGTACACTTTGAGGAATAGTCGATACCTTGAGGGGTAAAGTGGAGCATTCGAGTTAATTTAGATTTGCGACTTAGATTGTTAAGTATGAATCTCATGACGATTACAAGAGTGAGAATATATATTTTGTTGATAAGTGACAAATCTCTTTGTGGTTTAGGAGATAGTAAGTATGGATAGTGATATTGGATGAAACTATAGACACGTAAGTGTGAATTTTGAGCAATGTTCGGAAAAACATAATGAGTTAAGCCTTGATTTATTGAACTCTATGTTACCATTAAGTGGAATTTGAAGTATCGAGTACGAGAATACTTCGAGATTGTGGTAATATATGTTTTGGGAGTCTATTAAAGGATGGAAATTACTAAGAGGATGTTAATATTTTGATAGGTCGGAAGGATTATTCGAGATTTGATTTGGGACCCTAAGATGGTTGATTTTTTTTAGTTGATGATTTAAAATCCACAAGGTTGGATAGAGGACCAAGTAATGCTTAAAACCTTCGTAATCGAAGGAGTTGAGGCATGCAAGTGATAAATAATTCATGTTAAGGATGGAAGCTTTTGGAGATTTTAAGGATCAAATTTTAGAATCCTATTAAATGATAGAAAGTGAAAAAGAATAGATGTAATGAATGATTTATGATTTAGTTGTTGGTCTTGGGAAATCAAGCGTTGAGATTTAAAATGAGTGTTTTAGTGACTAGATGAACAATGAAAGGTATGTGGGTCTTTGAGAAATTTTATTGCAAAATTTATGAGGATGAAGTTATAGATAATTATTTCTTAGGAAATGCTTATGGGGAACGTTTGAGAAATAATTCTTTTGGACGTTCGATTGTTAGGATTCTTTCAGTTTGTATCTCGTTGAAGGTTGAGAAGGAATAAGAATCCAACGAGTGAACCAAATATTGGAAAATGTGCCAAGAAATTTGTTGGAGCAGCACATAGAGATGTAGCTTATGACAATTAAAGATTCAGGAAAGGAATTATCTCACCTATAATTCAGACATTATTATTATAAAGGTATACCAATGATATAAAGGCATCACTTGAGTGCATGTCATGGGGGTTGTTATTGTGTTCGTCACTCAAAGGAGTTAAATGTTTGTTTGATAGGAAACAATTGAACATGAAATGGAAAAGTTTGGTGGAAATTAGTAAGCCTTGATTTATTGGAATCACTATAATGAAGATGTATCAAGGTTCGAGGTAGAAATTTAAGGTTTGTATAAATGGAAAAGTGATGGAGTGAATACAACGCGTTTGACCTGTCATAATGAAAGGATAATCATCAAGTTCCAAATGAAGGATGCAGCGAAATTAAGAAGTATTAGAATGAATGTTGGCAGTAATGAAGTACTAAACTGAAAAGAAGGTTGTGTGTCCTAAGTAGTATAGTCTTTGACATGATTTCGAAAATATTTGAGGAAGCTTAGATCACCAAGCAAATATGGGGATAGAATTATTAAAGTTATAATTGGAATAACATACTGATAAGAACACTACGGTTGACGTAGTGGTAAGACTAAAGAAAAATCGAGGATTTATGGACAATGGAGAAATTTAGGAGTCCTCGACTGTAGTGATTGTTTTGTGCTCAGTGTGTTGGTGTCATACTTAGTGTTTCCGTTTGGTACCAAATGGATGTTTTGTACCAAGTGGATGCAAATGAGGCTATGTGATAGTCTAAGCCACTATCAGGGTTGTAGGTTATTTATATACAAATTGAGGGATTGATCATCCTTAATCTCTTGTTGATAGTAGACAAAATCATGTTGAATGGAACAGACGAGCCTTACCGACTATGGATGTGTGTGAAGTTATTAAGCACCCTATGATAAGGGGTAGGCAACACTTTCTTCGAGAAGGCCGGGTGAAACAAGTGGTGACTTGTATGTGAATTTGAGTACAAACCTAGTGTGGATTGTTACTCGTACTTTAAGTTTCGAGGACGAAACTTCTTTTTAGAGGGTAGTAATGTAAGACCCTTAATTTTAAATCCTAAATTATACAATTTGAGAGTATTTTGTGTTAAATTCCTTAGACTTTTAGCCTAGTTTTTGGTATTTTGTGTGTTTAATGCCAGAAATATTTTAATGATCCGGTTAAAATAATTTGTCGGAAAATAATTAATTTATGTTGCGAAGAATTTATTACCGGACAGTTTTGTTAAAAATATCACTCGTTGCTGAAAATTTATGTCAATTGAGTTACGACAATAGTTGATATTTTTATCAAAATAGTTTGAGATGTGAGCGAAGAGATGTGTGGAAGAGTTGTTAGATATTTGTTGGGGTTTGAATTTAAGTATAATATATATATATATATATAATTATAAGTATATATATACATATGTGTGTTACAAAGGAAAAAAAAAAAAGAAACGAAACAGAGGAAGAGAACCGTCCCCTGCCTCGCCCATTCAAGCTTCCTTCTTCTTTCTTCCTTCTCCCTTCTTTTCTTTTGGGTGCTTCCTTTTGATTCAAGAAAAGGAACCGCGACTTTGTGGGTGAGAAATCAAGGATTTCTCAGCTTCATTCTTCTCGTTTGATTCAAAAACGGAGAAAAATGGTGTCGGTGTTTTCAAAACCCTCAAGCGCAAACCTCCATGTTTCATCGAGATCTAAGCTTCGTTTCGCGAAGAGATAGAAGGGAAAGTTGCTCACCACCATGCTACGGAGCTAGTGAACTAACTTTGGAAGCGACATCGCAAACGGTGATTTTATCGGAATTACTCGCGGTACCGTAATCGCTCGTTAAAGCTACCGTTAAGGTAAGGGCCCCTTCCAAACTTTTAGTTTGCATTTAGGGACTTATGTGTGGTTTTGTGGAGAATAAATTTGTTGGGTTTGAAGTGCTGATTTGGGGAAAATGAATTTAATGCTTTTATGGGTGAAATTTTAGAGTGGGGTTTTTGGTGATATTGATGAGTGTTTTGTGGAAAATGAATTGAACTCATTTAAGTGTGGTTTTGAGGAAATGAAATTTTATATGTTTGAGTGGTGGGTTGTGATGATTTGTGGTTGTCGTGTTTGACGTGTTCATAACTAATACTTATATATTTTGAGATGTGTTTGTGTGGATTATGTGGAAAAATGAATTGATGTAATTTGGTGTGAATTGTGGATTGAATTTCAGAATACGTATGAGCATGTTCTGTGTTGAATTTGAAAATCATTAGCATTAAACTGGTATTAAAAATGGGGAATATTTTAATATATGCATTTACTTAATGATTGTCGTCCAAATTATTAGAGTTAAATGGGTATTAAAAATGGGGAATCTTTTAATATCTGCATTTACTTAATGATTGTTGTCCGAATTGTTAGAGTTAAATGGGTATTAAAAATGGGGAATCTTTTAAAATCTGCATTTACTTAATGATTGTCGTCCGAATTATTTGCGTTAAATGGGTATTAAAAATGGGGAATCTTTTAATATCTGCATTTAGTTAATGATTGTTGTCCAAATTGTTGTAGTTAAATGGGTATTAATCATGGGGAACCTTTTAATATCTCCATTTACTTAATGATTGTCATCGGATTTGTTAGAGTTAAATGTTTATTAAAAATGGGGAATCTTTAAATATCTGCAGTTACTTAATGATTGTCGTCCGAATTGTTTGAGTTAAATGGGTATAAAAAATGGAGAATCTTTAAATATCTGCATTTACTTAATGATTGTCGTCCGAATTGTTAGAGTTAAATGGGTATTAAAAATGGGGAATCTTTTAATATCTGCATTTACTTAATGATTGTTGTCTGAATTGTTAGAGTTAAATGGATATTAAAAATGGGGAATCTTTTAATATATGCATTTACATAATGATTGTCGTCCGAATTATTAGAGTTAAATGGGTATTAAAAATGGGGAATATTTTAATATCTGCATTTACGTAACGATTGACGTGGATAGAGTTAGAGTATGCTCATGTATTTAGTTGTACATGGTGACCGGATTGGCCATGGTGTTAGTGGTGACCGGATGGGCCAGGAGATGATTCCATGTGATTTGCTGGTTCATCTTATCCTTGTGGGGATTATCGCATCGTGTTAGGTCTGCACGTGTTTAGTAAATCGTGATGACCCGTGATAGGTAGCACCTCGCTAATTTAGTACTTCGGCCTGTGATAGGCGGTACAATTATGATTGATGGCCCTTCAAGGAAAGTTTTGGTTTGGAATTCCGAGTCCATTCATTTTGGCATATAGGGACTGCATTAGGGTGCTTGGCACGCGAGTCGTGTTTGATTCAAGATTATGATTGATTGCAAAACCATTTTGAAACTCAAGTTGTCGTGGTGATTGTGCTACAATTGCTAAGTGTGAATGTTTTGGAGTTGTGGGCAAGTGTGATTGATTGTAAAACCATTTCGAAACTCAAGTTGTCGTGGTGATTGCGCTATAATTGCTAAGTGTGATTGTTTAAATTTGTGTGTAAATGTTGATTGATTTCGAAACCTTTTAAAAAGCTGAATTTTGTTGTTGTTCTGCTACTGTCTGATGTGTATTAAAATACATGAGGTTGTATTCGAATACAGACATGTTGTTTTTGCCACTGACTTACTATGTAGTCGAATACAAAAGATTGTATTCGAATACAAACATGTTGTTTTGCTACTGACTTACTGTGTAGTCGAATACAAAATGTTGTATTGGAATATAGACATGTTGTTTTTGCTACAGACTGCTGAATCAGCCTTGTATTCGAATACAACAGTGCAGTTTTTTTAAAAGCTTCATTTTGCAACTTTGTTTATGCATGTTGGGCATATGGAAACCCTTTTAAGGTGCATGCTAAGTGGAAAGTTTATTTTGTGCATTTAAAAACTTAAATGTTATGTGTTAATTGTTAATTTCGATTGGTGACCCTTTACAACTATTGTGGAAATCGGGGTTTTGCCCTCAGATGAGAATCAGGATCTTCCCACTGTTTTGTACCCTGTGAATGGGAATGTAGTTGGACACACTTGATTGGATCTGTGTTAGGAAAGTCTTACGGGGCGCGTGAAGATCATCCGGGATGTATAGTTTTTTAGTAGAATGATCATATTAGGATGATGTATAGGGACTAGACGTCTTTCTTTTTGGGTTGTATTTACTTTAATTTGGAAGACTCTACCTATACCAATATTGTCAGCTTGACATTTTATTTTTGATGGATTCCATGTACCACTTTTGATGTGTAAATACTTGGATTCATATTTCAAAAACTATTCCGCTGCTTGTAAATTATGTTGACTTATTTGTCATTGTGTTACGAGTTAAATATTTATCCAAAAGTATTTCCTTATTTATTTCTTTGTTATTAGGAATTCGTTTTGAAAAAAAAAAATACACTCGCGCTGTTAAAAATCGGGGTTATACAATTATGGTATCAGAGCTTTGGTTAGGATTTCTTTGGAGCTGTTGAGCTGTTTGTTTAGGTTATAGGTCATCCTGAAGGTTGGGAGTCATTATCTGATCATGCATCGGGGTAATTGGTCTGAGTTGTCAAATCAGGGTTAGTTATTATGTGGTTATATAGTCGGAAGTTAGTTTTGGAATTATTCGAAGTGGTGTTAACACTCTTCTTGATGTTGGTTTTTGGGAAACACTACCTCTAAGAAGGAACGACGTTGCAAGAATGAACGTCAGTAGGGATGATCTAATGGTCGAAGCTACGAATAACATGGATGTTTCTGTTGTTGCACAGACAGCTGCAAAGACTCTCCGGGATCTTGAGAAGAGGGAAAGAGAGATATGTGCTATTAAGTCAAGAGGATTGAAATATTTTCGTCGTTACCATCCTCCAAAGTTCAAGGGTGATATGAACTCAAAAAAAAGTTTATTAGTGGATTCAAGAAATGGAAAAGATCTTCGAGATGACGGATTGTCATGCATTGAAGCAAATCATGACGACATGGAATTTATGAAATGGTTAGGACACAGAAGCTATGTGTTGGTGTTAACTGGAAGATAATGAGTATGGATGGATTAACATTAGACTAATAAGGGATTTCAAGTAAAGATCTAAGTGGAAGAGAACCGTCCCCTGCCTCGCGCATTCAAGCTTCCTTCTTCTTTCTTCCTTCTCCGTTCTTTTCTTTTGGTTGCTTCCTTTTGATTCAAGAAAAGGAACCAAGGCTTTGTGGGTGAGAAATCAAGGATTTCTCAGCTTCATTCTTCTCCTTTGATTCAAAAACTGAGAAAAACGGTGTCAGTGTTTTCAAAACCGTATAACGCAAAACTCCATGTTTCATCTAGATCTAAGTTTCGTTTCGCGACGAGATAGAAGGGAAAGTTGCTCACCACCATGCTACGGAGCTAGTGAACTAACTTTGGAAGCGACGTCGCTAACGTTAAGGTAAGGGTCCCTTCCAAACTTTTAGTTTGCATTAGGGACTTATTTGTGGTTTTGTGGAGAATAAATTTGTTGGGTTTGAAGTGCAGATTCGGGGAAAATGAATTTAATGCTTTTATGGATGAAATTTTAGAGTTGGGTTTTTGGTGATATTGATGAGTGTTTTGTTGAAAATGAATTGAACTCATTTATGTGTGGTTTTGAGGAAATGAAATTTTATATGTTTGAGTGGTGGGGTGTGATGATTTGTTGTTGTTGTGTTTGACGTGTTCATAACTAATACTTATAAATTTTGAGAGTTGTTTGTGTTGATTATGTCGAAAAATGAATTGATGTGATTTTGTGTGAATTGTGGTTTGAATTTGAGAATATGTCTGAGTATGTTCTGTGTGGAATTTGAAAATCATTAGAGTTAAACGGGTATTAAAAATGGCGAATCTTTTAATATCTACATTTACTTAATGATTATCGTCCGAATTATTAGAGTTAAATGGGTATTAAAAATGGGGAATATTTTAATATCTGCATTTAGTTAATGATTGTCGTCCGAATTGTTAGAGTTAAATGGGTATTAAAAATGGGGATTCTTTTAATATCTGCATTTACTTAATGATTGTTGTCTAAGTTGTTAGAGTTAAATGGGTATAAAAAATGCGGAATCTTTTAATATCTGCATTTACATAATGATTGTCGTCCGAATTGTTTGAGTTAAATGGGTAATAAAAATGGGGAATCTTTTAATATTTGCATTTACTTAATGATTGTCGTCCGAATTGTTAGAGTTAAATGAGTATTAAAAATGGGGAATCTTTTAATATCTGCATTTACTTAATGATGGTCGTGGATAGAGTCAGAGTATGCTCATGCATTTCATAGTACATGGCGACCGGATGGGCCATGGTATTAGTGGTGACCGAATGGGCCACGAGATGATTCCATGTGATTTGCTGGTTCATCTTATCCTTACGAGGATTATCGCGTCGTGTATGGTCTGCGATAGACTGCACGTGTTTAGTAAATCATGCTGACGCGTGATAGGTAGCACCTCGGTAATTTAGTAGTTTGGCCTGTGATAGGCGGTACAATTATGATTTACGGCCCTTCGAGGAGGGTTTTAGTTTGGAATTCCTAGTCCATGCATTTTGGGATATACGCATTGCATTAGGATGCTTGGCACGCGATTCGTGTTTGATTCAAGATTATGATTGATTGTAAAACCATTTCGAAACTCAAGTTGTCGTGGTGATTGTGCTATAATTGCTAAGTGTGAATGTTTGGAATTGTGTGTAAGTGTGATGGATTGTAAAACCATTTCGAAACTCAAGTTGTCGTGGTGATTGCGCTATAACTGCTAAGTGTGATTCTTTGAATTTGTGTGTAAATGTTGATTGATTTCGAAACCCTTTAAGAAGCTGAATTTTGTTGTTTTTCTCCTGTTGTCTGATGTGTATTCGAATACAGGAGGCTATATTCGAATACATACATGATGTTTTTGCCACTAACTTACTGTGTAGTCGAATACAAACATGTTGTTTTGCTACAGACTTACTGTGTAGTCGAATACAGAAGGCTGTTTTGAATACAAACATGTTGTTTTTGCTGCTGACTGCTCAAACAGCCTTGTATTCAAATACAAAGATGCTGTCTTCCAATACAAAAGTGCAGTTTTGTTAAAAGCTTCATTTTTCAACTTTTTTATGCATGTTGGGCATATGGAAACCATTTTAAGGTGCATGCTAAGTTGAAAGGTTATTTTGTGCATTTAAAAAGTTAAATGTTATGTGTTAATTGTTAATTTCGGTTGGTGACCATTTACAACTATTGTGGAAATTTGGGCTTTGCCCTCAGATGAGAATCAGGATCTTCCCACTAGTTAGTACCCCGTGAATGAGCATGTAGTTGGACACACTTGATTGGAGCTGTGTTAGGAGGGTCTTGCGGGGTGCGTGATGATCATCCGGGATGTATAGTTTTTTGGTAGAATGATCAGATTTGGTTGATGTATAGGGACTAGACGTCTTTCTTTTTGGGTTGTGTTTACTTTAATTTGGAAGACTGTACCTATACCAATATTGTGAGCTTGACATTTTATTTTTGATGGATTCGATGTACCACTTTTGCTGTGTAAATACTTCGATTCGTATTTCAAAAACTATTCCGCTGCTTGTAAAATATGTTGACCTATTTGTCGTTGTGTTATGACTTAAATATTTATCCAAAAATATTTCCTTATTTATTTCTTTGTTATTAGGAATTCGTTTTCAAAAAAAAAATATGCTCGGGCTGTTAAAAATCGGGGTGTTTCAGCTTTTGTAAGACCCTTAACTTTAAATTCGAATTTATGTATTTTGGGGAATTTTGTACTGAATTTGTGAGGCTTTTTAACCAATTTGATGACATTTTGTGAGTTAAATGCCAAAAATATCTTTTTAGAGACATGATTAAAATTATTCATCGATGAATAATTTTATTTAATTACAGTGAATCTATTGTCAAACAAAAAAATTTCTGAGATACAACATTTTTCAGAAAAATTCATCTACCGATTGATTTACGGCGATAGTAGATATTTTTTTTGAAAAAAGTATTTTGTGATGTGATGTGAGGTGACAGGCGTAATGATGATTTTTATAAAAATATCTAGATATTTGTTAGATATTTATTATTATTATTATTATTATTATTATTATTATTATTATTATTATTATTATTGTTATTATATATATATATATGTATGTGTGTGTGAAAGGAAGGCAAAATTAAAAAGCTGTAAACAGAGAGAAAGTAACATTCATTCTCCCCAGGCCTCACGTTCTTCTCCATCTTTCTTGCATTTTCAAAAAAAAAAAAAAAAAAACCAAAACCATAAAATACAAATCCTCATTTATTTATTAGATCTAAGCTTCCATTCGAGAAGTGACAGAAGAGAAAGTTGCTCATTGCCACGCTGCGGTGCTGGTGAGCTAGTTTTCGACGCGACATCACGAACTTAAATTTTACCAGAATTAATTACGGTACCGTAATCGCGTGTTAGAGCTATCGTTAAGGTAAGGGCTCCTTCCAAACTTTTAGTTTGCATTTAGGACATTATTTGTGATTTTATGGAAAAGAAATTTGATGTATTTGATGTGTGAATTTTTAGAAAATGAATTTAATGTGATTATGTGTGATTTAGTGGAATTTAAATTTGAGGTGGTTTGTGGTGATCCATATTTGATGTGATTTGTATGTTCATAATTATTATTATGAATTTTTGAGATGTGATTTATTTGTTGATTTTATGGAAAATAAATTGATGAAATTTGGTGGGTTATGTGTAAAAATGTGGAGTTTTGAAATTAGATGAGTTATGTTTGAATTATTGAAATTTAATTGAGGTGTTATATGTGTGTTGTGGAATTGAATTGATTGTTGTTGGTGTGAATTGGCGGTAATTAAATTTGATGAGTTTGAGGTACGTAATGAGTTATTTTCAAATAAATGAGTTTGATCTGAAATTAAAATTTTACAAAAAAAATTAGCGTTGTTAAAGTTGTGAAAAAGTTCAAATTTTAACTAAGTTAAAGAGTTTGAGCAAAAAGATAGATTGAAATTAAAAATGGTTAGAGTTTAAAGTATTACTCTTTTAATTACTCTTTGATTGAGTTTAAAAAGAAAAAAAAAAGTTTAGAGTATTTTATTAACTCAAAAATTTCGATGCTTTAATAGTCGAGTGTGTGTATATGAAATTTGGGCAATATTTGTTTAATTTAGTTTTAAGTAAATAATATAGATTATTTGCTTTTAAAAGTTTGGTGTGTGAGAAAGATTTAATTTTAAGAATTTTGTTGTGTCTGAATTAATTTTATTGTGAACAAATTGTATAAATATTTATGTTTATGTAGTTAGCTCCTTGAGTCTCCAAAATGAATCGAGACCGTTGGCACCGAGTTAGCGGTGGGGAGAACTCTGATATATTAATGTTGTTGTGGTGATTTATGGTTGAAAATTTTGGAGATAGAATATGGGTGATTAATGTTTGGAAATTTTGGTGATTCATGTTTTGTGAAATTTGTAAGACCCTTAATTTTAAATCCTAAATTATACAATTTTAGGGTATTTTGTGTAGAATTTCTTACACTTTTAGCCCAGTTTTTGGTATTTAGTGGGTTAAATGCCAAAAATATATTTTTGGAAATTGGATTAAAATTATTTGTCGAAGAATAATTTATTTAGGTTACGATGAATAAAATACCGGACAATTTTGTAAAAATATCTCGGGTTGCTGAAAATTATATTTGTCAAATAAGTTGTGACGAGAGTAGATATTTTTAACAAAATGGTTTGAGAAGTCATGATTTTCATAAATATCTAAAATATCTAGATATTTATTTGTTTAGGTTTAATCATTATATATATATATATATATATATATTTATATATTATATATATAATATATTATTATTATTAGTAATATTATAGTATGTAATATATATGTATATATGGAAGCTAGAAAAGGAAAGGCAGAGAACAACGTAAACAGAGGAAGCTCACGCCTTCCACCTTCGCCCTTCTTCCTTCTTTCTTTTTCCATTTCTTTTCTTTCTTTGATATCAAGAATAGAAACCCAAGGCTTAGTGGGTAAGAAAGCAAGGAGATCTCAACTTCACTCTTCCTCGTTGTTTCGAAAACGAAGAAAAACGGTATTAGGGATTTCAAAATCGTAAAACACAAACCTTCCGGTTTCATCTAGATCTAAGCTTCGTTTCGCGAAGAGATAGAAGGGAAAGTTGCTCACTACCACGCTACGGTGCTAGGGAACCAACTTTGGAAGCGACGTCGCGAGCGGAGATTTTACTGGATTTACTCGCAGTACCGTAATCGCTCGTAAAAGCTAACGTGAAGGTAAGGACTCCTTCCAAACTTTTAGTTTGCATTTAGGGACTTATCTGTGGTTGTGTGGAAATGAATTTTGTTAGGGTTAAAGTAATGTTTCGTGGGAAATGAATTTAAACTCATTTATGTATGATTTTGAGTAAATGCAACTTGTTGTGTTTGATTGGTGGGTTGTGTTGATTTGTGTTCGTTGTATTTGACGTGTTCTTAATTAATACTAATGAAATTTGATATGTGTATGTTGGATTTGGTGGAGAAATGAATTGGTGTGTTTTGGTGTGAGTTGTGGATTAGATTTGATAATATGTTTGAGTTTGTTTTGTGTGGAATTTGAAAACCATTAAGTTAAATGAGCATTAAGAATGGGGAATCTCTTAATGTCTTGTTTACTTAATGTGTGTTTGTGAAAATCGTTTAAGTTGAATGAGTATTAAGAATGGGGAATCTCTTAATGTCTTGTTTACATAATGTTTGTTTTGGAAAATCGTTTAAGTTAAAAGAGTATTAAGAATGGGGAATCTCTTAATATTTCTGTTTACTTAATGTTTGTTTTGGAAAATAGTTTAAGTTAAATGAGTATTAAGAATGGGGAATCTCTTAATATTTCTGTTTACTTAATGTTTGTTTTGGAAAATCGTTTAAGTTAAAAGAGTATTAAGAATGGGGAATCTCTTAATATTTCTGTTTACTTAATGTTTGTTTTTGAAAATCGTTTAAGTTAAATGAGTATTAAGAATGGGGAATCTCTTAATATTTCTGTTTACTTAATGTTTGTTTTGGAAAATCGTTTAAGTTAAAAGAGTATTAAGAATGGGGAATCTCTTAATATTTCTGTTTACTTAATGTTTGCTTTTGAAAATCGTTTAAGTTAAATGAGTATTAAGAATGAGGAATCTCTTAATGACTTGTTTACTTAATGTTGTTGCGAAAATCGTTTAAGTTAAACGAGTATTAAAAATGGGGAATCTTTTAATATCTGCATTTACTTAACGATTGCTGTGGATGGAGTCAGTGTATGCTCATGCATTTCATTTTGGTAAATTGTGCTGACCCGTGATAGGTGGCACCTCGGTAAACTGTAATGACCCGTGATAGGTGGTACGTTTATGATTTACGTTTTTGGTAAATTATGCCGACCCGTGATAGGTGGCACCTCGGTAAATAGTACTTTGGCCTGTGATAGGCCGTAATTTTACGATTTACGCTTTTTCTTTTAGTAAATCGTGCTGACCCGTGATAGGTGGCACCTCGGTAAACAGTACTGACCCGTGATAGGTGGTACGTTTACGATTTAAGTTTTTTAGTTAATCGTGCTGACCCGTGATAGGTGGCACCTCGGTAATTGGTACTTTGGCCTGCGATAGGCAGTACAATTATGATTTACGGCCCTTCGAGGAGGGTTTTGGTGTGGAATTCCGAGTCCATGCATTTTGGCATTGCATTAGGGTGCTTGGTACACGAGTCGTGTTTTGATTCAAGTGTATGATTGAGTGTTTGAAACTCAATTTGTTGTGGTGTTTGTGTGGGAATTGCTAAGTGTTAAGATTTTGAGTCGTGTATAAATGTGATTGAGTTAGTTTATGTATTTTTGGAAGAGCATGCAGGGAAATCGATTTCCCAATCGATTTGATGAGTTGCAGGGACTTCGCTAACTTGACAAAATCGATTTGCCAATCGATTTTGTAATATGTTTTTCAAAACCATTTAAGAAATCGATTTGGCCATACAGGAACTCAAAAAAACTGACAAAATCGATTTGGCCATACAGGAACTCAGCAAAACTGACAAAATTGATTTGGAAATCGATTTGGCCATATAGGAACTCAGCAAAACTGACAAAATCGATTTGGCCATACAGTAACTCAGTAAAACTGACAAAATCGATTTCCCAATCGATTGGCTTAGTAGAAATTCTTATTTTGAGTTAGACAATCGATTGCTCAATTGATTTATCAATGTTTTGGTCAGTTATGTATTACTTGATGGATTGAGAACTTTATTTTGATTTCATTTTCATTTGGTAAGTATTGTATGAACTTTTAGCATATGGAAAACCCTTTTAAGGTGCATGCTAAGTGGAAAGGTTATTTGTGCAGTTAAAAACTTAAATGGTATGTGTTAACTGTTAATTTCGGTTGGTGACCTTTACAACTATTGTGGAAATCTGGGCTTTGCCCTCAAATGAGAGCCAGGACAATCCTACCGGTTCGTACCCTACGGATGGGAATGTAGATGGGAATGTGATGACTCTTCATCATATGCATAATTTGTATTGATTTTAGTCTTATTTATCTTTAATCATTAGTTAATTTAATGAGTTATTTAATATATTTTGTTGATTTTAGTTATTTGATTTAATGAAATGTTTTTGTTCTTATTTGCTTTATTAAGTAGAGATTTTTCGTAGTTTTGCGTTGTTACTTTGTCTTAGTGCAGTGCTGAATTTTGGTGAGAAATCAACATGACCTATATGGAGTATTTCAGCCATATCTGGAGTTCTAGATGTCCAATTGGATTCAATCCAAGTGCTAATGAAAGCTAAGATCCATATCTACAACTTTCATGAAGACACCGGGACCAAATTCAGACTCGACAGATGCGAAAAATGCAAAATACTTCAGACAGCAGATGCTGTGCGCCTGGAGCGCGCCCAGCGCGCCTGAAGCGCATTTCTCATGTTTCAGCTCTGCCAACGCGCGCCTGAAGCGCGTGACGCGCATCAGCAACCATAAAAACGCAATTTTTTACTGTTTTTTGGATCTTTTTGACTCTTGGGAACTTGGGAGACTTGTGCCCTAGCATAGAAACTCAAAGACGGCCGTTTCTAACGCAATTGGAGCAGCTTTATGAAGAATCATTCATGAATCCTTCTTGTAACTCTTCTCTAATCCCTATCTTTTGTATATCTGTCATGAGTAACTAAACCCTATTTGTTAGGGATGAGTGTAACCAGATGAAACCCTTATTTTTCTGATTTGATTTCTAGTTATATGAATGAGTTTATTGAATTATTTTTCTCATCTCTGTGCTTAATGCTTTTTATTGCTTGATCAACATTAAAATGTTCTACGATTTGTATTTTGAAACGGAAGTGGACTTTACGAATGCTTGAGATGAGAAATTCATGAATTTGTAGTCTAGGGATAGATGCAGGTCATGAAACCAATTAAATTAGTTGCAAAGCAATAATTTATAAGAGAATTTCTATACGGTAATGCTTAATTCTAATCTTAAATCCACTAAGGAATTAGGGGTTACTTTGGAATTAAAGGTTCTGTCACTAAGACATTAGGGCAAGAATAATTAAGAGAATTCGGTAATAATTCAATAAATGAATTCAGTAACTAGGATCAAATTAGATACCAAGGTTGGATTCGAAGTGAAACTCATCCCTAACATATTTCTCATTATAAAAGATCAATTTTATTATTGTTGTTAATTTCAAATATTATTTCAATCAACTTGGGAATCTTTTGTTCAATTTTAGTAATTAAATATAATTCAATAGTAAAACGCAATCCTTGAGTTCGACACTCGGTACTACCGTTTTATTATTACTTGCAACGATTCAGTACACTTGCTGAAACGCTATCAAGTTATTGGCGCCGTTGCCGGGGATTGCCATATCCCTATTGAATTTAATTTATTTACTTAATTGAAATTTTTTGCTCTGCAATAAAATTTTTGATTTTATTTTTTATTTTATTTTATTTTTTATTTTTATTTTTTTTTTGAATTTTTTTTTTCTATTTTTATTTGTTGAACTTGCTAATGTCATGTCTAGTGGTTTTTCTCTTCTTTGTTTGAGATAACTATGCGCTGTAGAGCATGGAAGATTATGATGATGATATTCTACTACAATTATATGAAGAGTGTGATACTTGTCTTATATCAAGTATATGTCGAATGATCGAGGGGAAAATCTTGAGCTATACATTTTTAAAATATCACCCTCAGATCCCTCCGTGGAAGCCTCTTAGATGTGACTTTTGTGGTAAAGCACATAATAATGGACGTTGTTTAGATGACCTTGATGAACTAATAGAATATGAAGACTTTTTTCTCAAACTTACAGAAAATGTCGAGTATTATATTAAAAAGATCTATTGGGAACAAATTCTACCTCCTAAAACTCTATCCAAAGAATCAGATGACAAAGACTTTCACATTACGGACGTTTTGGTTGAATTCATGAAGAATAACATGGTTTCAATTGAAAGATTTGAAAGTCAATGTGAGAGGTTATTTGAGCAAGTGGTTAAGTTTGAGATGATGGAGGAGAAGTTGAAGATTGAAGATAATTTCATTGTTGTGGTAGAAGAAGATAAGCAAGAGGAAAAAGAGGAAAATACGAACGAGGAAAAGAAAAAAGAAGAGATTGATAAAGTTCGAGATTCAATCTATGCCTTATTCATCAATGTCCAATTGAGAAGGACATGGAAGCAACACCTTTTATTTCTTAAGTTCATGGAATTTCTACCAAACAAAAAGAAAAAGAAGGATGATGTGTTCTTCTTGTCATATATGCCACCTTGACAATAGTTGAGGCGTCAAGCTAATGACTTTAAAGAAGCGCTTCGTGGGAGGCAACCCACAGGTAGAGGTAACTTTTAATTTTTTCAATCTTATTTTTTTTATTTGAATTTGTTTCTTTCTAATTGTGTGTAAACATGCACTATGATGAAGAATTATTAACAACTTGCATTTGGTCTGAAGTTTTATGTTTTGGCATTTTGAAATTTAAACTATATTTCTTTGCTAATATCATTGCTCAATTCGATAAGTTTCACTAATTCATGCATTGTTGATTACTACTAAATAAATTTTGTAGTGGCATGTTTGGCATCATTTAGATAATTCATACTCTTTCTTATTATCCTAGTTGTGAGCTTTTGAGCCTAAACACTTAAATTATTTGTTGTGTGATTATCCAGACGTGTATTATCCCTTCAGAACTTGCACTAATTCTGACTTGCATCACTTGTAATTTATGCATACATTGAGGCAATTTTATTTGGTCGTTTGAGCCTTTCTAACTACCCTATGAAAATGTTATCCTTTGCTAGCCCCTTTGAGCCTTGCCCCTTTATTTCGGTTACTAGCCACATTACAAAACAAAAACCCTACTTCAATTACATCACCTTACTTGGAGTTAGGTTGAAAAATTTTGTCTTGTCTTGATCAAATTCTAAGTTTGGGGTTGCTCATGGGATAGCAACCTTTTAAGTTTGGGGTGGTGATTCTCACAAAAAGAAAGAAAAAAGAAAAAGAAAAAGAAAAAGAAGAAAAAACAAAAAAAAATGATAAATAATATCTTCTTGGTTCTTTGGTCAATGTTTGAGAATCTCCATAATGAAAAGGAAAAAAAAATGGTAGAATAATTTGGAAATATATGCCTAACTCCAAGTAGTAAAGCCTACTATCCCAAAATGTCCTACCCTTACCTAAGCCCCATTACAACCCGAAAGTCCTCCAAAAATGTATGTGTTTGCTGCATTGTGATTGCTAACTAGAATTTTTTCAAGCCTATGGTAGCGTGATGCATGCTCTAGGATTTGAGTGATAAATTCATAACCCTTCTAAACACTTGAGAGAAATTTTGGTGAGATTGTGTGAAGAGAGAGTTGAATTTGATAAATGAATGCCAAGGTGTACAAACCTTATTATTTTTGTAAGCAACCATAGAGTATGATGGATGTTTTGTAGTAGCTGAAACTTTGAGAATTGAGTTTGATTTGAATTGAGAAATTAAGTTTAAGTTTGCTTTTAACTGCACCAAATTTGAAATTAATTGTTGCTTGGGGACAAGCAATAGATTAAGTTTGGGGTTGTGATGACTCTTCATCATATGCATAATTTTTATTGATTTTAGTCTTATTTATCTTTAATCATTAGTTAATTTAATGAGTTATTTAATATATTTTGTTGATTTTAGTTATTTGATTTAATGAAATGTTTTTGTTCTTATTTGCTTTATTAAGTAGAGATTTTTCGTAGTTTTGCGTTGTTACTTTGTTTTAGTGCAGTGCTGAATTTTGGTGAGAAATCAACATGACCTATATGGAGTATTTCAGCCATATCTGGAGTTCTAGATGTCCAATTGGAGTCAATCCAAGTGCTAATGAAAGCTAAGATCCATATCTACAACTTTCATGAAGACACCGGGACCAAATTCAGACTCGAGAGATGCGAAAAATGCAAAATACTTCAGACAGCAGATGCTGTGCGCCTGGAGCGCGCCCAGCGCGCCTGAAGCGCATTTCTCATGTTTCAGCTCTGCCAACGCGCGCCTGAAGCGCGTGACGCGCATCAGCAACCATAAAAACGCAATTTTTTACTGTTTTTTGGATCTTTTTGACTCTTGGGAACTTGGGAGACTTGTGCCCTAGCATAGAAACTCAAAGACGGCCGTTTCTAACGCAATTGGAGCAGCTTTATGAAGAATCATTCATGAATCCTTCTTGTAACTCTTCTCTAATCCCTATCTTTTGTATATCTGTCATGAGTAACTAAACCCTATTTGTTAGGGATGAGTGTAACCAGATGAAACCCTTATTTTTCTGATTTGATTTCTAGTTATATGAATGAGTTTATTGAATTATTTTTCTCATCTCTGTGCTTAATGCTTTTTATTGCTTGATCAACATTAAAATGTTCTACGATTTGTATTTTGAAACGGAAGTGGACTTTACGAATGCTTGAGATGAGAAATTCATGAATTTGTAGTCTAGGGATAGATGCAGGTCATGAAACCAATTAAATTAGTTGCAAAGCAATAATTTATAAGAGAATTTCTATACGGTAATGCTTAATTCTAATCTTAAATCCACTAAGGAATTAGGGGTTACTTTGGAATTAAAGGTTTTGTCACTAAGACATTAGGGCAAGAATAATTAAGAGAATTCGGTAATAATTCAATAAATGAATTCAGTAACTAGGATCAAATTAGATACCAAGGTTGGATTCGAAGTGAAACTCATCCCTAACATATTTCTCATTATAAAAGATCAATTTTATTATTGTTGTTAATTTCAAATATTATTTCAATCAACTTGGGAATCTTTTGTTCAATTTTAGTAATTAAATATAATTCAATAGTAAAACGCAATCCTTGAGTTCGACACTCGGTACTACCGTTTTATTATTACTTGCAACGATTCAGTACACTTGCTGAAACGCTATCAGAATGCTTGACTGGAACTATGTTAGGAGGATCTCACGGGGCGCGTGGAGATCATTCAAGGTGTATAGCTATAGCTTTTTTTTTGAAGAATGATCAGATTAGGATGACATAGAGGGAACATATGTCTTTCCTTGGGATTACGTTATTTTGAACTGGAAAATTGTACCTTTACTAATATTGTCAGTATGGCATCTTATTTGAATGGGTTCCATGTATCAGTTATGTGGAGAAATGAATTGGTGTGTTTTGGTGTGAGTTGTAAGATTTGTTAATATGTTTGAGTTTGTTTTGTGTGGAATTTGAAAACCATTAAGTTAAATAAGTATTAAGAATGGGGAATCTCTTAATGTTTTGTTTACTTAATGTGTGTTTGTGAAAATCGTTTAAGTTGAATGAGTATTAAGAATGGGGAATCTCTTAGTGTCTTGTTTACTTAATGTTTGTTTTGGAAAATCGTTTAAGTTAAAAGAGTATTAAGAATGGGGAATCTCTTAATATTTCTGTTTACTTAATGTTTGTTTTGGAAAATCGTTTAAGTTAAAAGAGTATTAAGAATGGGGAATCTCTTAATATTTATGTTTACTTAATGTTTGTTTTGGAAAATCGTTTAAGTTAAAAGAGTATTAAGAATGGGAAATCTCTTAATATTTCTGTTTATTTAAGTTTGTTTTGGAAAATCGTTTAAGTTAAATGAGTATTAAGAATGGGGAATCTCTTAATAACTTGTTTACTTAATGTTGTTGCGAAAATCGTTTAAGTTAAATGAGTATTAAAAATGGGGAATCTTTTAATATCTGCATTTACTTAACGATTGTTGTGGATGGAGTCAGTGTATGCTCATGCATTTCATTTTGGTAAATTGTGCTGACCCGTGATAGGTGGCATCACGGTAAACAGTACTGACCCGTGATAGGTGGTACGTTTACGATTTACGTTTTTGGTAAATTGTGTTGATTCGTGATAGGTGGCACCTCGGTAAATAGTACTTTGGCCTGTGATAGGCGGTACTTTTACGATTTATGCTTTTTCTTTTAGTAAATCGTACTGACCCGTGATAGGTGGTACCTCGGTAAACATAACTGACCCGTGATAGGTGGTACGTTTACGATTTAAGTTTTTTAGTAAATCCTGCTGACCCGTGATAGGTGGCACCTCGGTAATTGGGACTTTGGTCTGCGATAGGCGGTACAATTATGATTTACGGCCCTTCGTGGAGGGTTTTGGTTTGGAATTCCGAGTCCATGCATTTAGGCATATACGCATTGCATTAGGGTGCTTGGTACACGAGTCGTGTTTTGATTCAAGTGTTGGATTGAGTGTTTGAAACTCAATTTGTCGTGATGTTTGTGTGGGAATTGCTAAGTGTTAAGATTTGGAGTTGTGTATGAATGTGATTGAGTTAGTTTATGTATTTTTGGAAGAACATGCAGGGAAATCGATTTCCCAATCGATTTGATGAGTTGCAGGGACTTCGCTAAAGTAACAAAATTGATTTGGAAATCGATTTGGCCATATAGGAACTCAGCAAAATTGACAAAATCATTTTGGAAATCGATTTGGCCATACAGAAACTCAACAAAACTGACAAAATCGATTTGGAAATCGATTTCCCATTCGATTGGCTTAGTAGAAATTCTTATTTTGAGTTAGATAATCGATTGTTCAATTGATTTATCATCGTTTTGGTCAGTTATGTGTTACTTGATGGATTGAGAACTTTATTTTGATTTCATTTTCATTTGGTAAGCATTGTATGAACTTTTAGCATATGGAAAACCCTTTTAAGGTGCATGCTAAGTGGAAAGGTTATTTGTGCATTTAAAAACTCAAATGCTATGTGTTAACTTTTAATTTCGGTTGGTGACCTTTACAACTATTGTGGAAATCTTGGATTTGCCCTCAGATGAGAGCCAGGACAATCCTACCGGTTCGTACCCTACGGATGGGAATGTAGATGGGAATGCTTGACTGGAACTATGTAAGGAGGATCTCACGGGGCGCGTGGAGATCACTCAGGGTGTATAGCTATAGTTTTTTTTTTGAAGAATGATAAGATTAGGATGACATAGAGGGAACAAATGTCTTTCCTTTGGATTACGTTATTTTAAACTGGAAAACTGTACCTTTACTAATATTGTTAGTATGACATCTTATTTGAATGGGTTCCGTGTATCATTTGTTGTTGTGTAAATACTTTGGATTCATGTTTCAAAAGAACTATTCCGCTGCGTATCAATTATATTGACTTATATGATTATTCAAAGGTATTTTACTTAATTATTCTTTGTTTCATCTTAATTTCTTTAGAAAAAAAAATACACCCTCGCTTTGAAAATCGGGGTATTACATTGTGGTATCAAAGCTTTGGTGTAGATTTCCTTGGGGGCTATGGAACCTTTGGTTTAGGTTGTAGGCCAACTGTAGGTTGGGAGTCGTTATCTGATCATGCGTCGGGGTAATTGGTCTGAGTTGTCAGACCAGGGATAGTTATTATGTGTCGATATATTCGAAACTTAGTTTCGGAATTATTCGAAGTGGTGTTAACACTCTTCTTGATGTTGGTTTTGGAGAAACACTACCTGCAGGAAGGAACGACGTTGCAAGAATGAACGTCAATGGGGATGATCAAATGGTTGAAGCTACAAATAACATGGATATTTCTGCTATTGCAGAGACAACTGCAAAGACTTTGTGGGATCTGGAGAAGAGGGAAAGAGAGATATATGCTATTGAGTCAAGAGGATGGAAAGATTTTCGTCGTTACCATCCTCCAAAGTTCAAGGGTGATGAGAACTCAGGAAAAAGGCTAATTAGGGATTCAAGAAATGGAAAAGATCTTCGAGATGAAGGATTGTCAGGCAGAATTGAAGCAAATCATGACGGCATGGAATTTATGAAATGGTTCCAAGGACACATAAGCTATGTGTTGGTGTTAACTCGAAGATGTTGAGTATGGATAGATTAACATTGGTCTAATAAGGGATTTCAAGTAAAGATCTAAGTGGAGGACTGTTGTTAAGAAAAGTATTAGATGTTTTCCTGGTAGATTTCAGGATGAAACTGGATGAAGTTTGACAACTGTCAAAGTGATGTGAACATCATGGAATTGTTGAGAAGATGAGGCTTCCATTTGGAATAACATTTGGTGTTTAGGTGTCAATGAGAGAGACTGGTATTGAAGTTAAGGGAGCGCTGCACAGTAGGAGTAAATACTCCTTTGGTTGGATAAAATACGCTTTGAGGAACAGTCGATACCTTGAGGGGTGAAGTGGAGCATTCGAGTTAGACTAGATTCACAACTTGGATTATTGAGTATGAATCTCATGAAGAGTATACGAGTGAGACTATATATATTTCGTTGTTAAGTGACAAATCTCTTCGTGGTTTAGGAGATAGTAAGTATGGATAGTGATATTGGATGAAACTATAGACACGTAAGTGTGAATTTTGAGGGATGTTCGGAAAAACATAATGAGTTAAGCCTTGATGTATTTAACTCTATGTTACCATTAAGTAGAATTTGAAGTATCGAGTACGAGAATACTTCGAGATTGCGGTAATATAAGTTTTGAGAGTCTATTAAAGGATGGAAATTACTAAGAGGATGTTAATATTTTGATATGTCAGAAGGATTATTCGAGATTTGATTTGGGACCCTAAGATGGTTGATTTTCATAGATGATGATTTAAAATCCACAAGGTTGGACGGAGGACCAAGTAATGCTTAAAACATTCATAATCGAAGGAGTTGAGATTGAAACAATCGATTTGGCCATACAGGAACTCAGCAAAACTTAAAAAATCGATTTGGAAATCCATTTGGCCATACAGGAACTCAGCAAAACTGACAAAATCGATTTCCCAATCGATTGGCTTAGTAGAAATTCTTATTTTGAGTTAGATAATCGATTGCTCAATTGATTTATCTATGTTTTGGTCAGTAATGTATTACTTGATGGATTGAGAACATTATTTTGATTTCATTTTCATTTGGTAAGCATTGTATGAACTTTTAGCATATGGAAAACCCTTTTAAGGTGCATGCTAAGTGGAAAGGTTATTTGTGCATTTAAAAACTTAAATGTTATGTGTTAACTGTTAATTTCGGTTGGTGTCCTTTACAACTATTGTGGAAATCTGGGCTTTGCCCTCAGATGAGAGCCAGGACAATCCTACCGGTTCGTACCCTACGAATGGGAATGTAGATGGGAATGCTTGACTAGAACTATGTTAGGAGGATCTCACGGGGCGCGTGGAGATCACTCAGGGTGTATAGCTATAGTTTTTTTTTTGAAGAATGATCAGATTAGGATGACATAGAGGGAACAAATGTCTTTCCTTTGGATTACGTTATTTTGAACTGGAAAACTGTACCTTTACTAATATTGTCAATATGACATCTTATTTGAATGGGTTCCATGTATCATTTGTTGTTGTGTAAATACTTTGGATTCATGTTTGAAAAGAACTATTTCGCTGCATATCAATGATATTGACTTATATGATTATTCAAAGGTATTTTACTTAATTATTCTTTGTTTCATCTTAATTTCTTTTGAAAAAAAAAATACACCCTCGCTTTGAAAATCGGTGTGTTACAAAATTGATGTGTTCATAATTAATATTATGAATTTTTTAGAAGAAATTTATGTGTGACTTGGTGGAAAATAAATTTAATTCAATTTAGGTGTGAATGGAATTTGGAGATGTGATTTATGTGTGGTTGTGGAAATTTTGATTGGTGTGAATACATATGTTTGAGTATGCTCTGTGTTGTGTTTTAAAAAAATCATTAGTGTTAAATGAGTATTAAAAATGGGGAATCTTTTAATATCTGCATTTACTTAATGATTGTGGTGAAAAGAGTCAGAGTATGCTCATGCATTTCATAGTACATGGTGACCGCGATGGGGCCATGGTGATAGTGGTGACCGTGATGGGCCACGGGATGATGCCATGTGAAATGTTGATTGATTCAGAGCCATTTTAGAACTGAAAATCTGCATTTTCTTAGTTGTATTTGGCTACGACAGTGCAGTTTGTTAAAACTTCATTTTTCAAACATTGTTTATGCATTTTTGGATATATGAAAACCCTTTCGAGGAGTATGCTAAGACGAAAAGTTCATTTGAGCATTTGAAAATATAAGAATTTTGCTATGTGATATTTGTTAATTTCGGTTGGTGACCTTTACAATTATTGTGGAAATCTGGGCTTTTCCCTCAGATGAGAATCAGGATCATCCTACTGGTTAATACCATGGAGATGGGAAGGTAGTTAGTCATACCTGACCGAAGTTGTGTCAGGAGGATCTTGCAGGGCGCGTGGAGAGATCATCCGGGTTGTGTAGTTTTTGTAGCATGATCAGATTAGAGGGTTGTATAGGGTATAGTTGTCTTTCTTTTGTGGATGTATTTATTTCTATTTGAAAGACTGTACATATACCTCATATTGTCAGCTTGACTTTTATTTTGATGGGTCCTTGTACCATTTTTTTGATGCGACGTGGGAAAGTTAAAATTCTTGGGGCAGTGCTTTTGTACAGGTGTCTGCCGAGAATACTCTAGGGGTATGAGCTATGTTTGATAGGTCTCATATGTTACGTCCGTGTTTTCAAAGAAAAAAAAAGAAAAATACAATAATAATAACAATAATAATAATAATAATAATAATAATAATAATAATAATAATAATAATAATAATAATAATAATAATAAAAACTAACTTTCCCCTTTCTTTTTTCTTTTCATTTCACTCTCCCCCTTCTTCCTTCTCTCTCTCAGCAACCCCACTTCCCCACTGCCCCATTTCCATTTTTCTTCTTTATCTCTTCTTTCTTATCCTTCCCTTCTCCTTGCTTTTCTCACTCTATTACTCAAATCCTCAACCCTTAAAAGGGATTTAACATCCCCATAAGCACTGTAAGTACAGAAGTACGCCTAAGAGGGGGGGGGGGTGAATTAGGTGTAGGTAGATTTTCTGGTTTTTCTTTTATATGATAGTTGGATTTTGTGAATTTAAGAACAAGGCTTAATAATAACAGCAGTAAGTAAATGACACTTTAAGATTTATCCTGGTTCCCCTTATAACCAAGGGTACGTCCAGTCCTCTTGCACACCATAAGAGATTAATTCACTACTTGTTAGAAAAGTACAACTCCCACCCTGGGATTCTTGCTACAAAACTTCTAACAATACTTCTAAGATAGAACACCACTATCTTAGATTAAACTAATTTATACAAATGACACAATCAGGTTTGAATGAGTCTAATATGTAGTATATTGATAAACAACTCAATAGCAATTCAAGTACTTGAGAACCTTTTGAAATGATATGAAAATCTAATGCAAGTACTTAGAAAATTCAGAATTTTGTTTAAAGTTGTTCAATGAATTGATTCAAGGATCGTTTTTATTTGATCTGAAGTTATGGGGTATTTATATTCCATAAAACATCCCTTCAGATTCGTGGCCATTGATCCAAGAGGTTTGATGAAAAATTACAATGTTCTAAAGACATCCCAGATCTGAAAAATTGTAATGTTTCCAGGTGTATTCGAATACAGCATATGTGTATTCGAATACAAGTCTCTGTAACGTTTAAAAAATTCAAATTTTACATCTTGTATTCGAATACACATTGGTGTAGTCGAATACAGATTAGTGAATTTTAGCCTCTGACTTAGCTTGTATTCGACTACATATATGTGTAGTCGAATACACATATAGCAATTTTGGCCTCTGACTTAGCTTGTATTCGACTACAGATATGTGTAGTCGAATACACACATAGCAATTTTGGTCTCTGACTTGAAGTGTATTCGACTACACATTGTTGTAGTCGAATACAACATTTAAATTTTTGCCTCTGACTTAAGTTGTATTCGAATACAACATGGTGTATTCGAATACACTTATATACTTAGTCAAAAATCTGATTTTCAACTGCTTTGTTAATGTGTTTTGGTCTTTTGAAAACATTTTAAATGCATGCATAAATGTGACTTGTTCTCATGTACTTGAAGTATTGGTGAGTGTCATACACCTTTACATTTTATCATCTATGGTTTTAATTGGAAGCTTATTATGAAACTTATGAATCTTCTTTTTGATCTTGTTGCATCGTCCATAGTCGGTGGTTTTGTTGTCATAAAAAACATGTAGTTTACATTCTCCCCCTTTTTGATTATGACAAAATTTTGTTGTTGTGAAGGAAGTGTATAGTTGAAATCATTTTCTCCCCCGTCATATATGCATACTCCCTCATTGTATGTGATGAATTGAAACAATTGTTTTTGAGTACCTACAAGGTTTGAAATACAACAACAATACCAACTTTTTCTCCCCCTTTTGACATGATCAAAAAGAAGAAAAATAATAGAAAAAGAGACATATATGGTAAATTTAAGTCATAACACCATAACAGCATAACACAAACAGCAGATAAGGGAAATTTAAGTCATAACACCATAATAGAGACTACATAACAAGTTGTAATTAGAGCAATACAAAATACACCATAATCCAAAGGACAAAAGAGTTCAAATATTAAGGTAGTACATAATGCAAATAGTCAAATTAGTACAAATACATGCCAAATAGCGAACTTAATCAAAATCTGTCGGAATGTGAAAGTGATCAATTTTGTCCGATAAGTCACTAATGTCTTGAGAAAGAGTGGTATGATTGCGAGCAAGAGTAGTTTCGATGTTCTGGAAGTGAGTGTCAATAGAGGTTGTCAAATTGTCGAATTGAGTTTGAAAGAAGGTTTGGAAGGAATCAAGGCGAGCCATGATCATTTGATTGGAGATATAATCATCATCCGATGCAGTTTCCTCTTCATCATCTTGAGCAGCAGTGTTTGAGGGTCCAGCAGTGTCATCCTGTGCAGCATCAGAAGGTTGTCCATGATCACCTTTATGCACAAATGCTTCAAGCTCCTCATTCCATACTATCCGCATACTAGGCAAGACACCTAAATCCAGCATATTTTCTTTGGTAGGTGTAAACATCACTTCATCAGAAAAATCCACACCAAAGTGTTCCAGTATTCGTGAAACCTCTTTCGCATACGGTAAGCCAATTGCCTCACGAGATCCAAACATAATAGATTTCACAAAAAATGCCCAATTAAGCTGACGTCCTTCAAACATGAAATTCATAATTTGCAACTCAAATTCCGAAATTTGAGAGTAATTTCCAGCTTTTGGAACCAGAATATAGCTAAGAAAATAGTGTAGAAGCCGATAATCAACATTAAGATTTCCTACACCATAACGTTGCTGGGAATACTTAGAATCTGCCTGAGCTTTCTTTTGTTCCATGGTGCGTCTGTCAAACCGACAGAGGGAGACATATGCATCATACTTAGAAATATCACCCCATTCACATAATTTATTTGGACAAAACTTTTCACCATTAAAAGGAATATTCAGAATTTCTCCAATAGTTTTGGTAGTTAAACGGATGGTTTTACCCTTAACGCGAGAGACTAGCAGTTTTCCCTCTTCAGCAAGGTTGCAATAAAAAACCCTAACCAAGTCTGGATAAATAGGACCTTTATAACCTATAAATGCTTCAACATGTTGTGCTTTAAGTAACCTAGGAAAGTTAAAGTCAGAGAAAGAGTCTAAAGTACCGTATTTTGGAATGATAAGGCGCTTGTCAGAGTAGAATGTGCGAAAACGATCAATTTCTTCCGGTGAGTGTAGAAGCCGGGATAGATCAGTGATGTTAGGATTCCTTGTTCTTTTTCGTGAAGGACCTACTGCTGCATGCTTGGTTCGTGGTCCTCGTTTGCGAGCATCCATGGTGAGAAAAGAGATTTTGGGGAAAAATGGGTTTTGAAGAAAATGGAAGATTTTGGGAGAAATCTGAAGAGTAATGATGAGAAAGAAGCAAAGAGTAATGGATTATGTTAGGTTGGGTGAATGGGTAACTGAGTAAAATGAGGATGGATGAATTTTTGAGAGAATAGAGAAAATGCTAGGGCTGTATTCGAATACTGCATAAGAGAGAACTAAACCTAAAACATGAATTAGCTTTTATACCTTGGCAAAAACGCGAAGGTGTAGTCGACTACACCTGTTTGTATTCGAATACACAATTTTCTGGGAACGTGTATTCGACTACACATCCTTTGTATTCGAATACAGGAAATCTGGGAACGTGTGTATTCGAATACAAAGTGTCGTATTCGACTACATAAGCACAGTTTTGCTTAAAAACTTCGTTTTTTTTTTATGAAAATTGTATCATGTAATACATAAAAATCATATATCAAGAACAATAATCATAAAAAAATAAGAGATATGACAAACTTATGTATATCATGCAATGGCTAAAGATCATTTTCACATAAAATACCAAGTTCTCTTCGGATTTTATAAAATGAATCTTTTGGTAATGGTTTTGTAAATATATCAGCCAGTTGATTATGTGTATCAACAAATGTTACCTCAACATTACCTTTAAGTACATGATCCCGTAGAAAGTGATGTCGGATATCGATGTGTTTAGTTCTAGAGTGCATGATTGGATTCTTCGAGATGTTTATTGCGATTGTGTTATCACATCTTAAGGGAATGCATCCAAGATCAACTCCATAGTCATGTAATTGCTGTTTGAGCCAGAGAATCTGGGCACAACAGCTTCCTGCTGCAATGTATTCTACTTCAGCAGTACTAAGTGCAACACAAGCTTGCTTTTTACAAGACCATGACACTAGTGCATTTCCTAAGACATGGCATGTGCCACTGGTGCTTTTACGGTCTGTTTTGCATCCCGCATAATCCGAATCAGAGTATCCAACGAGGCTACATATGCTACCCTTGGGGTACCATAATCCTACATTTGTCGTTCCTTTCAGATACTTCATAATTCTTTTAACAGCTACTAGATGTGATTCTTTCGGATCTGCCTGAAATCTTGCACACAGACAAACACTAAACATAATATCTGGCCTGCTGGCTGTTAGATATAATAATGATCCAATCATACCTCGATATTTGGATATGTCGATTGAAATTCCTGATGCATCTTTATCAACATATGTTTCGGAGCCCATTGGAGTTGTACTTTCTTTGCAATTTTCCATTTCAAATTTCTTTAGTTATTCTTTATAGTATTTTGCTTGATTGATGAAGATGCCGTGCTCAAGTTGCTTGATATGAAGTCCAAGAAAATAGTTTAATTTCCCCATCATGGACATTTCGAATTCTCCTTGCATTATTGAAGAGAATTCTTCACATATGTCTTTGTTGGTTGATCCAAATATTATATCATCAACATAAATTTGAACCAGTAATGTGTGACCATTATCTCTTTTGACAAATAATGTTTTATCAACCTCCCCTTTGTCAAATCCTCGTTCACATAAAAAGGTGCTTAATCTGTCATACCAAGCTCTTAGAGCTTGTTTCAGACCATAAAGAGCCTTTTTCAATTTGTAAACATGTGAGGGATTTTTGGAATCTTCAAACCCAGGGGGCTGTTTGACATAGACTTCTTCATTTATGTATCCGTTGAGAAAGGCACTCTTCACATCCATTTGATATAACTCAAAATTCATGGAACAACCATATGCTAGTAATAGTCGTATTGCCTCTAATCTTCCTACCGGAGCAAATGTTTCGTCAAAATCTATCCCTTCCTCTTGATTGTATCCTTGAGCGACCAATCTAGCTTTGTTGCAAACAACTATGCCATTCTCATCTAGTTTATTTTTAAACACCCATTTTGTACCAATGATGTGTTTATTTCCAGGATTAGGAACAAGTTCCCATACTTGGCTTCGTTCAAATTGATTAAGTTCTTCTTGCATAGCAAGTATCCATTGATCATCTTTAAGTGCTTCACCAATTTTTGAGGGTTCTATTTGAGAAACAAATGCCATGTTTAAGCAAGCATCTTGCAACTTCAATCTTGTTGTGACTCCTTTATTGATATCACCTATGATATTATCAATTGGGTGATATCTATGGGTTCTCCATTCTTTAGGAAGATCATCACTTTGTTTTTCAATATTGACTTCACTTTCTTGATCTGGTTGATTAATTTGAGGTTCTTTGCTTGAATCATTGCTTTCAAAAACATCATCATCACAAGAAATAATATTTTCCTCTTTTATGGGGTTAGTTTCATCAAAAGTTACATGCATTGATTCTTCAACTAATAAAGTTCTTTTATTGAAAATTCTAAATGCTTTACTAGATAAAGAGTACCCGAGAAATATACCTTCATCAGCTTTTTCATCAAATTTTCCAAGGTTGTCTTTACCGTTATTTAACACAAAACACTTACATCCAAAAATGTGGAAGTGAGAGATATTGGGTTTTCTACCTTTGTAAAGTTCATAAGGAATTTTCTTAAGAATTGGCCTAATGATTACCCGGTTTGAAACATAGCATGCTGTGTTTACAGCATCTGCCCAAAAATATTTTGGTAGATTTGAATCGCTTAGCATAGTTCTAGCGAGTTCTATCAAGGATCTATTCTTTCTCTCAACAACCCCATTTTGTTGTGGTGTCCTTGGTGCAGAAAAATTGTGGAAAATGCCATTTTCTTCACAAAATTCTTCAAATGAAGTATTTTGAAACTCTCTTCCATGATCACTTCTAATTGATACAATTTTGGCAGATTGTTCATTTTGGACTAGCTTGGCATAATTTTTAAATGCCTTAAAAGCTTCATTTTTACTTGCCAAAAATAAGGTCCAGGTGAACCTTGAATAATCATCAACAATAACTAGTCCATATGAGTTTCCACCAAGACTTTTGGTTCTTGATGGACCGAACAAGTCCATATGTATCAATTGTAGTGGTCTAGAGGTTGAAATGACATTTTTAGGTTTGAAAGAACTTTTTGTTTGCTTCCCTTTTTGACATGCGTCACACAATTTATCCTTTATAAATTTCATTTTTGGTAAGCCTACAACAAGATCATGCTTGACCAATTTGTTTAAATGATCCATGTGAATATGAGCAAATCTCTTATGCCATAACCAAGCATCATTATTGTTGCTTACCAAAAGACATTTCATTTTTAAGGATAAATCGTCAAGATTAAGTATGAAAATGTTTTTGAAATGCTTACCGACAAACTGAGTTTCATTTGTAGCTTCATTTTGTATGATGCACTCATCTTTATTAAAAATTATCTTGTATTCTTTTTTGCAAAGCTGGCTAATGCTTATGAGATTGTGTTTTAGACCTTCAACATATAAGACATCTTCAATTGAGGGGGATGGTGATGTACCGACTTTTCCAAAGCCTAAAATTTTTCCTTTGTTGTTGTCTCCATGTATTACATGTCCCTTTGATTCAAGTGTTAAGGCTGAAAATTTTGTTACATCACCCGTCATATGTTTGGAGCATCCACTATCTAAGTACCACATATTTGAAGTATCTTGCTTGCATACCTACAAAATTGAAATCAAACTTTATTAGGTACCCAATGTGCTTTGGGTCCTTGATGGTTAGTACCTTTCTTTACCCATATGTAATGTCCACTTGGAACACTAATGTTTCTAATGTAACATACATTAGGCGTATGACCATGAAGACCACAATAAGAACAAGTAGGATTAAATCTACTATTAGTAGCATATCTATGAGATTTATTTTGAATAGTTTTCTTATTAGAAAAATCATCCTTTTTCATAACTGTAATCTTTTCTTGATTAGATTGATTACTTGCTTTAACAAAAATAGTTTTGTTCAAATTTGGTTTATCAAATTTTGAATATCCAAGACCACTTTTGTCGTTTGAGTATCTTTGCATATTTAAGACATTTTCCAATCCTAATTGTCCCTTCTCGTATCGTTCAATCACTCTATTCAATTGAACAATTTTGAAAGAGAGGGAATCACATTTATTGCATGTAAAATTATGTTTTAGTTTTTCAGAATTTTTCTCCATAGTATCAACTTTTTCTTGTAAACTTGAAATTTGTTTCTTTTGTGTTGACACTAATTTACACAGATTTTTACATTCAATAAGTAATTCCTTTATTGCGTTTTGAGCATCATTGTATTCTATAATTAATTCACTATTAGTTTTATTATAAAGAGGAGAGTCTATATTACTAACCTCTTCTTCATCATCTGATTGATGCGAAGCCATTAATGCAACATTGGCGCATTCTTCACTTTCTGTTTCTGAAGATGAACTTACTTCGTTGTCTTCCCAAGCTATGTACGCCTTCTTGAAGTCTTTCCTTTTGATGGCATTCTTCTTAGCAAGGTTTGGACAATCTGCTTTAATATGTCCTTGTTTACCACATTCAAAGCAAGTGAAGTTTTGACTTGATGTAGAATTATCTTTCTTCTTCAAGCTTTTCTTTTTGAATGTTCTATCATTTTTAAGAAACTTACCAAATTTCTTAACTAGAAAGATAATATTTTCATCTTCATCTGAATCGTCAACTTTGATTTGTTCTCTTGATTCGGTCTTTAGAGCAATATTTTTGGTCTTCTTTTCTTGACTTTCATTTTGTTCTAGCCTTCCAAGTTCTATTTCGTGCTCTTGAAGTTTTCCAAATAGTGCAGAAAGAGACATTTTGGATAGGCTTTTCTTTTCGGATATTGCTGTCACTTTTGGTTGCCAAGCCCTTGTCAATGATCTTAGTACTTTTAGATTTAATTCATCATTGGTGAAGACTTTTCCAAGTGCTGTCAAGTGATTGGTTAAGTGGGAGAATCTTTTCTGCAAGTCTAGAATAGACTCTCCGGGCTGCATTCTAAATAACTCATATTCTTGTGATAGTGTGTTGAGTTTAGATCTTTTTACCTCAATGGTGCCTTCATGAGTTATTTCCAACGTATCCCATATCTCTGTTGCTGTTTTGCAGTGAGATATCCGGAAAAATTCGTCCATTCCTAGTGCAGATTGCAGTATATTCTTAGCCTTCTTATCGAACAACACTTTTCTTTTATCATCATCAGTCCAAGAATCTTTTATCTTAATCTCTTCTTTGTTATTGATGACAGTTTTTGGAATGTGAGGTCCATTTTCAACTGCATCCCATATTTCATCTCCTTGTGCTTCAAGGTATGCTTGCATACGTATTTTCCAGAAATCATAGTGCTCTCCAACAAAACATGGTGGCTTGGTACCTCTATGACCATCTCTAAACACAGGTTGTGCGGAAGCCATGTATATTTGATCCAGGAGTAAGTTACCTTAACCCGCTCTGATACCAATTGTAAGTACAGAAGTACGCCTAAGAGGGGGGGGTGAATTAGGTGTAGGTAGATTTTCCGGTTTTTCTTTTATATGATAGTTGGATTTTGTGAATTTAAGAACAAGGCTTAATAATAATAGCAGTAAGTAAATGACACTTTAAGATCTATCCTGGTTCCCCTTATAACCAAGGGTACGTCCAGTCCTCTTGCACACCACAAGAGATTAATTCACTACTTATTAGAAAAGTACAACTCCCACCCTGGGATTCTTGCTACAAAACTTCTAACAATACTTCTAAGATAGAACACCACTATCTTAGATTAAACTAATTTATACAAATGATACAATCAGGTTTGAATGAGTCTAATATGTAGTATATTGATAAACAACTCAATAGCAATTCAAGTACATGAGAACCTTTTGAAATGATATGAAAATCTAATGCAAGTATTTAGAAAATTCAGAATTTTGTTTAAAGTTGTTCAATGAATTGATTCAAGGATCGTTTTTATTTGATCTGAAGTTATGGGGTATTTATATTCCATAAAACATCCCTTCAGATTCGTGGCCATTGATCCAAGAGGTTTGATGAAAAATTACAATGTTCTAAAGACATAACAGATCTGAAAAATTGTAATGTTTCCAGGTGTATTCGAATACAGCATATGTGTATTCGAATACAAGTCTCTGTAACGTTTAAAAAATTCAAATTTTACATCTTGTATTCGAATACACATTGGTGTAGTCGAATACAGATTAGTGAATTTTAGCCTCTGACTTAGCTTGTATTCGACTACATATATGTGTAGTCGAATACACATATAGAAATTTTGGCCTCTGACTTAGCTTGTATTCGACTACAGATATGTGTAGTCGAATACACACATAGCAATTTTGGTCTCTGACTTGAAGTGTATTCGACTACACATTGTTGTAGTCGAATACAACATTTAAATTTTTGCCTCTGACTTAAGTTGTATTCGAATACAACATGGTGTATTCGAATACACTTATATACTCAGTCAAAAATCTGATTTTCAACTGCTTTGTTAATGTGTTTTGGTCTTTTGAAAACATTTTAAATGCATGCATAAATGTGACTTGTTCTCATGTACTTGAAGTATTGGTGAGTATCATATACCTTTACATTTTATCATCTATGGTTTTAATTGGAAGCTTATTATGAAACTTATGAATCTTCTTTTTGATCTTGTTGCATCGTCCATAGTCGGTGGTTTTGTTGTCATCAAAAACATGTAGTTTACAAGCACAATTTCTCAAACTCCTACAAATTATTTTGGTTGGCATTTTTGGGTTAAGGTTTGTGTTCTAAGGAAGCAAAAGGGTACCCATCTCTTGAGAGTTGTTGCTTGAGACTCATTGAGGTAAGTGCACAACTTCAATCCTAGTATGAATTCATAGAAAAATGTAGTTTTTCTTAAAAATCTTATTTTATGCTCATAGTAGATTTAAATGATTTTTATGGTTTCCTAGAGTAAGCTAAACTTTAGAATATTTTTTCGAAAGTCTTGGAAATATTTTTGATACTCAGATTTCTCAACTGAGACCCTACCGGTTACTCTAAGAGTTGTTGAAGAGCAAACTTAGACAGTTCTCCATAGCAGTGAGTTGACGACGATCATCGTCATATATTTTTATAATGCTATTATTATTATTTTATTGTTTTCTATATTAAAATATTTATTGAAAAATTTGGGGAACACAACCTTTGAATTTTTATCTCGATTTCGTCAATTATTTAATTTAATGGTCGTGTTATATGATATGTTATTAATTTGATTTACGTATGAGTTAAAGTATTTAAATCTTGAATTTGTTATGCGATTGAGTATGTTTTTTTTTTTTTATGAATTACGATGAAATGATTTTAAATGTGTGTTTTGGGAAATCGGTGTTATAATTATAAATGCGTTAGGTGCACCTAGTTACCACGTTTTGATTAGGGAAAGTTAACCGTTAGATGGAGCCGCCCCTACGAGAGAGGTCATCCGTAGGAGGAGAGGGCTATCAACGAGATGTAAGCTCCCTAATTGATACGTGATGATGAGTTGCGGGATTGAGAGGAGAGGGCCATCCGTTAGATGGAGCCGCCCCTAAGGGTAAGGCCACCCTTAGGAGGAAAGGGCTATCAATGAGATAAAGCCGCCTCTTGGTTCTAAAAATTTGTATTGTTACTTGTTTGACTTTTATGATGATTTTAAGGTTCATTTTGATTTCGTTTCGTTATCAACTGGATTTTTAATATTTATGTCAAGCGATTAAATAGTTATTCATGCCTTTTGTGTTTCCCTTCTAATTGATGGTGGTTGTTGTCTCCTCACTAAGTCTTTGTGACTTACCCTTTTTGTTGCTTATTTTTTCAAATTCGCAAGCAGTTGAGTACGAATCTATTATTTGATTCAAGTCTCAACATACTTTTTTTTTGGTAGGCCTCTTTGATTGAGGACCATTTTTTGTAACATTTGTTGAGTCTATGTAAATTGCAGCTATTTTGGAGTCTAGAAATTCTATTTAGTTTTTTTGAGAAGTGTATTAAGCAATTTGATTATGTTATCTAAATTATGACTGGATTGAAAACTGAACAGGGATTTTGCAAAATTTGGAAATGTTGAAGTTATAGAGGATACTCTGTCGAAATTTCGAGAAAAAGCATATATATATTTTTAAATTGTTAAAGAGAGATTTAGTTGTTTAATTGTTAAGTTAGTTGATAGACTTGCCAGGCTAGGAGTATAGCTTGTGCGCCAGTTACGACATTTAAATTTCGGGTAATGATAGCCCCGGTGTATTTTCGTGTAAATACTTTGGGTTTGTATTTCAAAAACTAGTTCTGCTACTTGTAAATATTGTTGGCTTTTGTCGTTATGTTACGACTAAAATATTCATCCAAAGGTATTTTCTTTGTTTAAAAAAAAAATACTCTCGCGCTGTTAAAAATTGGGGTGTTACATTGTGGTATCAGAGCTTTGGTTTAGATTGTAGGTCAACCTGTAGGTTGAGAGTTGTTATTTGATCATGCGTAGGGTTAAGTTGTCTGTGTGTCAGGTCTAGTGTAGTTATTATGTATTGATATAGTCGTAAATTATTTTTGGAGTTATTCCAAGGGGTGTTGAGATTTCTTCTTGATGTTGGTTTTGAGGAAACAATGCATCCAAGAAGGGATGATGTTGCAAGAGTCAACATCAATGGGGATGATCAAATGGCTTAAGCTATGAATAACATGGTTGCTTCTATTGCTGCACAGTCTACTGCAAAGACTCAGCGAGATGTGGAGAAGCGGGAAAAAGAGATTTGTGATGTTGCGTCAAGGGGATTAGAAGATTTTCGTCGCTATAATCCTCCAAAGTTCAAAGGTGAGGAGAGCCCAAAAAAAGTTGACCAGTAGATTCAAGAAGTGGAAAAGATCTTCAAAATGATTAATTGTCAGGCAAGGCTGAGGCGAATCATGACGACATGGGATTTATGAAGTGGTTCCAAGGACACAGAGGCTATGTTGTTGATGGTAACTTGAAGATGATGGGGTATGGATGGATTAAAGTTAGACTAATAGGCGATATCATGTAAAGATCTAAGTCGAGAGCTTTTTAAGAAGAGTATTAGGTTTTCGCTTGAAAGATTTCCGGATGAGATTGGATAAAGTTTGATAATTGCCAAAGGGGTATGAACACCATGGAATTATTGAGAAGACAGAGATTTCATTTGGAATAGCATTTGGTGCTTAGGCGTCAACGAAAGAGACTTGTATTGAAGTTAAGGGGCTCTGCACGGTAGGGAGTAAATACTACCTTTGTTTGATAAAGTATATTTTGAGGAATAGTCAATACCTTGAGGGGTAAAGTCGAGCATTCGAGTTAAACTAGATTCGCGATCAGATTATTAAGTATGAATCTCATGACAATTATAGGAGTGAGAATATATAT
This sequence comes from Cicer pinnatifidum, assembly GCA_037974775.1. Lineage (NCBI taxonomy): Eukaryota > Viridiplantae > Streptophyta > Magnoliopsida > Fabales > Fabaceae > Cicer > Cicer pinnatifidum. Next base: position 32,314,573 of record JBBPBR010000007.1, on the reverse strand, counting down.
TTCTTTGATAAGTAGCAAATCTCTATGTGGATTACAAGATGGTAAGTATGGATAGTGATATTGGATGAAACTATAGACATGTAAGTGTGAATTTTGAGTGATGTTCGGAAAAACATAAGGAGTTAAACTTGATGTATTGAATCGCATGTTACTATTAAATGGAATTGAAAGTACATAGTACGAGAATACTTAGAGATTGTAACGATGTAAGCTTTGAGTTTCTATTCAATGATGGTAATTACTAGAAGAATGTTACTATTTTGGTAGGTCAGATGAATTATTTGAGATTTGATTTGGGACCCTAAGATGGTTGATCTTTAAGTCAATGGTTTAAAATCCACAAGGTTGGATGGAGGACCAAGTAATGCCTAAAACTGGTATAATTGAGGTAGTTGACGTAGGCAAGTGATAAATAATCCATGTTATGGATGAAAGTGTTTGAAGATTTACTAAAAAGGTCGTATTATTATTTGAAGAGTTTCTATTAGTGAGATTACTACTACAGTTAGAGTCAATGATGAATACAACCTCGTATTGTAACTTAAGATGAAATGGATGGAATTAGAAGGTGTGATGAGAATTTGGAGATTTTGAGGATCAAATTTTAGAATTTTATTTAATGATAGAAAATGAAAAAGAAGAAATATAACAAATGACTTATGGTTTAGATGTTGGTCTTGGGAAGTCGAGCGTTAAGATTTAAAATCCGTGTTTTAGTGACCAGATGGACGATGAAAAATATGTGAGTCTTTAAGATATTTTACTACAAAGTTATGAGTAATATGTTTATATCTAATTACTCCATAGAAAATGCTATTGGGAACATTTGAGAAATAGTTCTTTAGGACTCTCGATTGTTTGATTCTTTCAGTTTGTGTAAGACCCATAATTTTTAAGTGTATTCTTTGTATTTTGGTGTATTTTCTGTAAGGAACTCGGAGGCATTTTAGCCAAAGTTAATAATATTTTGGAGTTTATATGACCAAGAAGATATTTTGATGCCTGATTAGAATTACTCGTCGATAAATAAATTAAATTAACTGCGGTGAATCTTTTGCGAAGAATTTAATGCGTTATGGGTGAAATGGTAATTTAACAAATATCTAGATATTTTTAGATATTTGTTAATTATGATTAATATATATAATGAATATATGTTTGTTTAGAGGGAAAGATAAAGGGAAAAGAAAAAGAAAGGAAAGAAATAGAAAGAAAGGAAAATAGAAGGAAGGAAAAACAGAGAAAGAAAATATCTTCTCTCCTCTGCCTCGCGAAAACCATTTTTTCTCCCTTCCTCCATCTTCTTCCATTTTCGTTGTTTTTGCTTCCTTTGAGTTCGAAATCGATATTGGATGTTAGGACAAGGATTACTCAACTTCACTCTTCCCCTTTGATTCGAAAACGAAGAAAAACGGTATTAGGGATTCAAACACAAACCTATCCGTTTCATCTAGATCAAAGCGTCGTTTCAAGAAGTGATAGAAGGGAAGGTTGCTCACCTCCGTGCTACGGTTCTAGTGAACCAACTTTGGAAGCGGCGTTGCGAGCGGAAAATTTATCGGATTTACTCACGGTACCGTAATCGAACGAAAAAGCTAAAGTGAAGGTAAGGGCTCCTTCCAAACTTTTAGTTTGCATTTAGGGACTTACTTGTGGTTGTGGGGAAAAGAATTTGGTTAGGGTTTAAGTAACGTTTTGTGGAGAATGAATTTTAAACCCATTATGTGTGATTTCGAGTATGTGAAACTTGTTGTTGATTGATGTGATTTGGTGTGAATCGTTGATGGATTTGGATTGAATTTGATAACATGTTTGAGATGTGTTCTGTGTGGTTGGTGTGGAAAAATGATTTTGTGTGAGTTATGGATTGAATGTGAAAGTACGTTTGAGTTTGTTTTGTGTGGAATTTGAAAACCATTAAGTTAAACGAGTATTAAGAATGGGGAATCTCTTAATGTCTTGTTTACTTAATTTTTTGTTTTAGTAAACCGTGCAGACCCGTGATAGGTGGCACCTCGATAAACAGTACGGGCCCGTGATAGGCAGTACGTTTATGGTTTACGTTTTTGGTAAGTTGTGCAGACCCGTGATAGGTGGCACCTTGGTAAACAGTACAGACCCGTGATAGGTGGTACGTTTACGACTTACGTTTCTGGAAAATGGTGTTTGTCCGTGAGAGACTACACCCTGGTAAAGTGTGTTCACTTAATGTTTGTTTTGGAAAATCGTTAAGTTAAATGAGTATTAAGAATGGGGAATCTCTTAATGTCTCGTTTACTGAATGTTCTGTTGTGAAAATCGTTTAAGTCAAATGAGTGTTAAAAATGGGGAATCTTTTAATATCTGCATTTGCTTAACGATCGTTGTGAATGGAGTCAGTATACGCTCATGCATTTTCATGCTTTTTGTAAATCGTGCAGACCCTTGATAGGTGGCACCTTGATAAATAGTACTTTGGCCTGTGATAGGCGGTACATTTATGATTTACGTTTTTGTAAATTGTGCAGACCCGTGATAGGTGGCACCTCGGTAAATAGTACTTTGGCCCGTGATAGGCGGTACTTTTACGATTTACGGTTTTTTGTAAATTGTGCAGACCCGTGATAGGTGGCACCTTGGTAAAGAGTACTTTGGCCTGTGATAGGCGGTACATTTACAATTTACGTCCTTTTTAGTAAGTCGTGCAGACCCGTGATAGGTGGCACCTTGGTAAACGATACGGGCCCGTGATAGGCAGTACGTTTATAGTTTACGCTTTTTAGTAAATCGTACAGACCCGTGATAGGTCGCACCTCGGTAATTGGTACTTTGGCCGGCGATAGGCGGTACAATTATGATTTACGGCCCTTCGAGGAGGGTTTTGGTTTGGAATTCCGATACGGGCCCGTGATAGGCAGTACGTTTATGGTTTACGCTTTTTAGTAAATCGTGCAGACCCGTGATAGGTGGCACCTCAGTAATTGGTACTTTGGCCTGCGATAGGCGGTACAATTATGATTTACGGCCCTTCGAGGAGGGTTTTGGTTTGGAATTCCGAGTCCATGCATTTTGGCATATACGCATTGCATTAGGGTGCTTGGCACACGAGTCGTGGTTGATTCAAATTATGATTGTGTTGATTTTTGTAAGTGTTATGTTTTGAACTTATGTGTAAGTGTGTTTGATTCAAATTATGATTGTGTTGATTTTTGCTAAGTGTTATGGTTTGAAATTATGTGTAAGTATGTTTGATTCAATTAGTGATTGTGTTGATTGTACTAAGAGTTATGTTTTGGATTTGTGTGATAGTATGTTAGATTGTGAAACGTTTTCGAAACTCGTAATGTCGTGGTGATTGTACGGGTATTGCTAAGTGTTAAGGTTTGGAGTGGTGTTTGAATATGTTTGAGTTGGTTTATGTATTTTTGAAAGAATATACAGGGAAATCGATTTACCCAATCGATTTGATGAGTTACAGGGGCTCTGTTTTGCACGAAATCGATTTACCCAATCGATTTTGTAAGTTATATTTCAAAATCATTTAAGAAATCGATTTGGTAAATCGATTGGATTCAATTGGATTCAAGTCAGGGGCTTTGTCTTCCAAAAATCGATTTGTCCAATCGATTGGATTCATTACAGGGGTTCTGTCTTGTCTGTCAATCGATTTACCCAATCGATTGAGTCAATCGATTTACCCAATCGATTGATTTAAGCCCAGAGTTCAATTTTCACTAAAAACTTTCAGGAAATGGATTTCCCCAATCGATTGGCTCAGTGGAAAATCTTATTTTGAGTTAGATAATTGATTTCTCAATTGATTTATCAATGTTTTGGTCAATTATATATTACTTGATATTTTGAGAACTTTATTTGACTTCATTTACATTTGGCAAGCATTATATGAACTTTTAGCATATGGAAAATCCTTCTAAGATGCATGATAAGTTGAGAAGGTTATTTGTGCATTTAAAAGCTTAAATGTTATGTGTTAACTATTAATTTTCGGTTGGTGACCCTTTACAACTATTGTGGAAATCTGGGCTTTGCCCTCAGATGAGAGTCAGGATGATCCTACCGATTCGTACCCTCCGGATGGGAATGTGGATGGGAGTGCTTGATTGGAGCTATGTTAGGAGAATCTCACGGGGCGCATGGAGATTACTCAAGGCATATAGTTTTTGTTATGTATAGAATGATCAGACTAGGCTGTCACCCAGGACACTTATGTCTTTCTTTTGGGACTACTTTTATGTGAAGTTGGAAGGATGTATATGTACTATTGTGGATATCAGGACATGCTTTGGATTTATATTTTGAAAAACTTTTCCGCTGTTTGTAAATTATAATGACTTAATTATTTATCCAAAGGTGTTACCTTATTTATTTCTCAGGTTTATTTTAATTTCTTTTGGAAAAAAAAAATACACCCTCGCTTTGAAAAACGGGGTGTTACAGTTTGCATCTAGGTGAAGGTTGAGAAGGCATATGAATCCAACGAGTGAACCAAATTTTAGAAAATGTGCCAAGAAAGCTTGTTGGAGCAGCACATAGAGACAAAGCTTATGTCAATTAAAGATTCATGGAATGAATTATCTCACTTGTAATTCAGACATTGTTATTATAAAAGGAAAAATTGAGCAGGAAATGGAAAAGTTTGGTGGGAGGTAGTAAGGCTTGATTTATTGAAATCATTATAATAAAGATGTATCAAGGTTCGAGGTAGAAATTTAAGGTTTGTGTGAAGGGAAAAGCGATGGAGTGAATACAATATGTTTGACCTGTCATAATGAAAAGATAATCACCAAGCTGCAAATAAAGGACGTGACGGAATTGAGAAGTATCAGAATGAATGTTGGTAGTAGATGTAGGAAAATTATTTTCGGGTTTGTCCAGAATTGCAAATTATGTCGGATATGGATTAGTGAAGCGTGAATTTGAGATGTTATGGCATGAGACAAATGGAAGTCTTAATCTGGAATGAATTCAAGTTGGATTTTGATGGAGACGTGACTCTTGAAACGAAGCACTTAACCTAAGGAAGTTTGTGTGTTGTTGGTGGTATGGTTCTAGCATGTTGCTGAAAATAATTGAGGAAACTTTGATCACCAACCGAATGTTGGGATGTAATTATTAAAGTTAAAATTAGCCAAACATTTTGATAAGGACATTGTGGTTTGATGTAGCTGTGCACCTAAAGAAATCGAGGATTTGTGGGCAATGGAGAAATTAGGGAGTTGTTGGCAGTAAAAATTGTTTTGTGCTCAGTATGTTAGTGCCATACTTAGTGTTTCGGTTTGATATCTAATGGATGTTTCGTACCAAGTGGACGTATATGAGGCTATGTTACATAGCTATGGGCGATTGCAGTTCGTCGATATGATCAAAGTTATAGGAAAATAAGGTAAACTTAGTGGACCTTGAGGATATTGTTTGTCCGCTTGTGCATTAGAATAACCTTAAGTGCAAGTTGCAAAGAGGGCTATTACAGTTCGGTTAAGATAGTCTAAGCCACCATCATAGTTGTTGGCTACTTATTGACAAATTGAGGAACTTATCATCCTTAATCTCTTGTTGATAGTAAACAAAATCATGTTGAATGGAACGGGTGGGTCTTTCCGGCTATGGTAATGTATAGAGTTAGTAAGCACCCTATGAAAATGGGTTGGCAACACTTTCTTCGAGTGGGCCGGGTGAAACAAGTTGTGACTTGTAAGTTGAATTTGACTTGTAAGTTGTGACTCGTACTTTAAGTTTCGAGGACGAAACTTCTTTTTGGAGGGTAGTAATGTAAGACTCTTAATTTTAAATTCGAATTTATGTATTTTGGGGAATTTTGTACTTAATTTGTGAGGCTTTTTAACCAATTTTATGGCATTTTGTGAGTTAAATGCCAAAAATATCTTTTTAGAGACCTGATTAAAATTATTCATCGATGAATAATTTTATTTAATTATGGTGAATCTATTGTCGAAGAAAAAAAATTTCAGAGATACAACATTTTTCAAAAAAATTCATCTACCGATTGAATTGCGGCGAGAGTAGATATTTTTTTTGAAAAAAGTAATTTGTGATGTGATGTGAGGTGACAGGCATAATGATGATTTTTATAAAAATATCTAGATATTTATTTAGATATTTATTATTATTATTATTATTATTATTATTATTATTATTATTATTATTATTATTATTATTATTATATATGTGAAAGGAAGGCAAAACTAAAAAGCTGTAAACAGAGAGAAAGTAACATTCATTCTCCCCAGGCCTCACGTTCTTCTCCATCTTTCTTGCATTTTCAAAAAAAAAAAACCAAAACCATGAAATACAAACCCACATTTATTTATTAGATCTAAGCTTCCATTCGAGAAGTGACAGAAGAGAAAGTTGTTCATTGTCACGAACTTAAATTTTACCGGAATTAATTACGGTACCGTAATCGAGTGTTAGAACTATCGTTAAGGTAAGGGCTCCTTCCAAACTTTTTGTTTGCATTTAGGACATTTTTTGTGATTTTATGGAAAAGTAATTTGATGTATTTTGATGTGTGAATTTGTAGAAAATGAATTTAATGTGTTTTAATGTGATTATATGTTTGTTGTGGAATTGAATTGATTGTTGTTGGTGTGAATTGGCGGTAATTAAATTTGATGAGTTTAAGGTATGTAATGAGTTATTTTTAAATAAATGAGTTTGATCTGAAATTGAAATTTTACAAAAAAAATTAGCATTGTGAAAAAGTTCAAATTTTAACTAAGTTAAAGAGTTTGAGCAAAAAGATAGATTGAAATTAAAAATAGTTAGAGTTTAAAATATTACTCTTTTAATTACTCTTTGATTGAGTTTAAAAAGAAAAAAAAAAGTTTAGAGTATTTTATTAACTAAAAAATTTCGGTGCTTTAATAGTCGAGTGTGTGTATGTGAAATTTTGGCAATATTTGTTTAATTTAGTTTTAAGTAAATAATATAAATTATTTGGTTTTAAAGTTTGGTGTGTGAGAAAGATTTAATTTTAAGAATTTTGTTGTATGAGTATTAAAAAGAGGGTCTTTTAATGACTCCATTTACATAATGATTAATTTGGAAAAGTCAGAGTATGCTCATGCATTTCATAGTTAGTGGTGACGTGATGGGCCATTGGATGGTTCCTTAAGTTGATTGGTCAACCTTATCCTTATAAGGATTTTGGAGGCGTTAGGTCTGTGATAGACTGCACTATAGTAAATTGTGTTGGTCTATTATAAGTGACACCTCGGTAATTAAGACTGGTCTATGAGAGACGATACATTTATGATTTACGGCCCTCGAGGAGGGTGTAGAAATTCTGGAATCATGTGCACTGGCATATAAGCAATGCATTAGGGTGTTTTGTCACACGAGTCATGTTTGTTGTATGATGATATTTATATGCATGTTTGTTTATTATTTGATGTCATACCATGTTATGCTTTCGTGCTTTGTATTTTCTTATATATGTTATTTTTAGATTGCGACCCTCTACTATTATTGTGGACTGGGCTTACGCCACAAGTTTTTATTATTTTGAGTCGTGTTGAAATTGCAACGACGTCGAAGATGCGACATAGTGATGTTTTTGGATTGGTAATCAGAATCAATGAGGCTTGATACCACTCGTGGATCTTTAGTACCCAGTCACCCTCAGTTAGATTAATTATCAGCTTATGATTTTATTTAAGAATTTTATTTATTCTTCCTTTCTTATTGCAATGTTTTTGTCACAATGTAATTTATGCATTTGAAACAATTATAATTGTTTTAGTCAACGTGAATTGTTCCGTTGTAAGTAAGTTTGTTGTGTTGAAACCATCTCATATAATGGTACAATGATTCTAATCGTCTCTTTTGGAAAATAATTTTACAATTTAATATTTTACTCTGATTCAAATTACAGTACGATTATGAATATTTTATCTAAAAATGTTTTGTTGTTTTAAAAAATCAATTACACTCTCGCTATTAAAAATCGGGGTGTTACATATGTAATCTAGTTGGGCTTTTGGTTGGGCTTCTTGATGTTGGGCATGTTGTGCTTCTTGCCGCTGTAGTTGTCTTCGTTAGGCCCGTGCAGAAGCAGTTGGCCTAACACGATGACCCTCCTCACTAGAAGTACACTTGTTAATTGTAACACAACCCTCTCTATTAGTAAACATAATGCACACCATCTTTACATAACCAAAATCATTATAAAAATAAAAAAATAAAAAGATCCTACATGAACTCAGTGTAAAAAACCTACGTGAATCCGTTTTCAAAAACCTTGAAAGTACGTGAACTCAGTTTACAAACCATGTTCGTGAACTAAGTTCACGTAGGGTATACATCAACTCAATTCACGTACGTGAAATCATTTGCCTACGAACTCATATGTCTTACGCGAACTCAAATCACGTATACCCTACGTGAACTCATTTTACAAATACTATTCGTGAACCGAGTTCATGTACGTGTCAAGGTTTCTAGCAACAAATGTTTTTATCAACTTCAAAAATGGAAAATTGATTTTAGGGTTTCTGGCATTGCATTCCTAATCTTAAATAGAAAAACAACAATAATGTACAAAAAACTACAATAACAAGGATCATGTTTACTTGATTGAACAATATGAAGATGTTGAAGAAACTCAATAGTTCATGATGATGAAGATAGTGAATATGTTGAATATGATTAATGAAGATGTCGAAGATGATTGAAGAAAATTGAGAAGATGATGAAGATAGAATGAAGATGATGAAGATGGTTTAGGTTAATGAAGAGGAAGAAGATTAAAATAGAAGAAAAGGCAATTTGAGTTTGATAATGTGTCTATATCATTTATGACGGCGTTTAGATAACAATAGTGACTTGAAAAAAATGTTTCTAATATCAGCCTTTAATTTGCATTTCGTTATTAATAATAGTTTATAAATAAGATTTTTTTTATTAAAAAATATGATAATAAAAATATTTGAATAATATAAAATTATTAACAACCCTAGGATCAGACATATTCCTCGCGTGGCTTTTTCTTCTTCTCCAATACAAACCCTCCACCACAGTAGTCAACTTTTTGCGACCCACTATCTTGCTCCAACCTCTGTTGGCCATGCTACCACATCCATTAAATTCCTCTCTTCGTCTATAAAACTCACTGCTTCATATATCCGATCTATCAACTTAAATTTTCCAACAACCACTATTAAAGGACGTTTCCGTTCACCACAAAGATTTGTAATGACAATGTCATCACCTTTGTTCTTTTTCTTCATCATAAGGCGTGTTTTATCACCATTAATGATATATCTTTGAGTTAATCAAAATGCATCAAGTTTGTTTCATAAACTTATATTCTAGTTAAATTAACTAATCTAGATATTTTTCTTATGGGTTTATGTTTTGACGAAACATATATGCATTTATGGTTTTAGATTTTGTTTTTGTTTTCTAGGTTTTGGTTAAGAAGTAGAAGATGTACGAGGATTAAATAAATTAGTGTATCACTTGGTCAAGTGGTTTCAATGATTGGGTTTAAAGCATCTATTAGTCATCGAACCAACTTATATGTTAAGTTATTATCATTGAAAAACTATCACTGATTGATTGACTTGATGTGAATTTACATTTCAATACAAGGATTCTAAAGTATCTTGAAGGAGATTCGCCGATTAAACCGTTTCCATCCAATATATATAGATTGGTAGGGGCATTGGTGGAGGCGAATTAAACCTAAATCTTATTGTGATACTCACGCTTTGGAATTTATTTGTGATAATCTAAAACATTAAATTATAAATTAAAACATTAAATTAAAACATTAAATACATTAAATTGAAGAAACAAAATAAAATAAATTAAAGAAAAAAATACATCAAATTGAAAAGAAAAAGTTATCAAATTTAAATTAATGATTTCCATCTAAATATCCTCCAATGTAATATCTATAGGAGGATATGCATTGTTGTTGCATTTAGATGAAAATCATTAATATAAATTTGATGTAATTTTTTTCTTTAATTTAATGTATTTAGTTTCTTCAACTTAATGTATTTAGTTTCTTCAACTTAATGTATTTTACTTTTTATTTAATGTTTTAATTTAATGTTATATTTTATTAATATAATTTATTTTTTTCTTATTACTTTTATTATTATTACTATTTTTTATTTATTTGATATGGAGAAAAAAATTAGGAGGGAGTCGTTAACATTAGAATTAAGTTGCAAATGCATCTGGAAAATAGGAGTGTTACGTTGTTTGTTTTACTACATGTACTCAACCACATTAAAATAACACATAAATCTATTTAATGGATAAAGACATATAAAATATAAATGCACAACTTTCTTTGTGTGTAATATATCTAAATTAAAGTATTGTCATAATTGCATTGATAAATCACTCTCGGTATGACAGTGAGTATGTTTTTTTATTAGTGAGAACTTATCATGTGTATGATAGTTTAATTTCATAACTGAATAAATGTCTCGTAGATGACAATTATTTTGAAATTTTTATGAGTAATAACTTATCTGATGTATGTATGTATGATAGTGCAATCTCATCGAGAATAACTCGTCCCATGATAGATTATTACTTTTAAATTTTAATCAATCAAAACTTGTCTTATTTATGTTTTTTAATCTCATAGGTGACAATTTATCTCGCATTTTATAATTGATTTCATTTGTATGTCAACAATATTAAAAAAAAAGACCTAGTTTTTACTAATTTTTATTGAAAATATTTGTCCCGTGCATGATGTTTATAGTAAATTGTAATTAGTATATTATAATTATTTTCAATTTTATTTAAAATATATAAATATATAATAATTTTAACTAATGGATTAGAAACAAAATTTTGTTTAGTGTATGAATTGTATTTTCCAGAATCATCTTTAATGACTAGTTTAAAAAAAAAACTATAGTTATTATAGTTATAATCATTCTCATTTTTATGTTGATGTTATAATTATTTTATATATAATAATTATAATTATTATCATTTTATATAGAAGATATTAAAATTATACTAATTTTAACTAGTTAATTATCAACAAATTGATAACTCTACATCATATGCATATTTATTTGTTGTTTTTAGCGCTATTTATCTTTAATCATTACTTAGATTAGAAATTTATTTGATATAATTTTTTATTTTAGTTACTGAATTTAATGAAATGTTTATGTTCTTATTTTCTTGATTAAGACGAGATTTTTCGTAGTTTAGCGTTGTTGCATTGTGTTAGTGGAATGCTGAATTTTGGTGAAAAATCAACATGAACTATGTGGAGTATTTTAGACATATCTAGAGTTTTAGATGTCAATTGGAGTCCAACAAAGTGCAAATGAAAATTAGGTTCCATATCTACAAATTTCACGAAGACAGTAAAACCAAATTCGAACACAAAAGAGGATAAACATGTAGGAAACGTCAGACATCATATGTTATGATCCTGAAGCACAAATGCTTGCGTATATGGCACATTTCTACAATATTTTGACATCTTATCTCTGCCCAGGTGTGCCTAGAGCGCAAAAGCTTGTGGCGCATGACACAATGCAAAATGCATAAAAACTCGTTTTCTCACTTTCTATGTATCTTTTTGGCTGTTTTGAAATTTGGAGACTTGTGCCCGAGCAGAGAAACTCACACAGGACTGGTTCTAACACAATTGAAGGAGTTTTATGAAGAATCATTCATGAATATTTCTTGTAAATTTTCTTTAATCTCTATCGTTTGTATCTCTATCATGAGGAATTAAACCCTATTTGTTACGGATGAGTGAAACAAGATGAAACTCTTATTTATCTGATTTGATTTCTAGTTATATGAATAAGGTTATTAAATTAGTTTTCTCCTCTCAGTGCTTAATGCTTTATTGCTTGATCAACTCTAAACTGTTTTACCATTCGTATTTTGAAATGGAAGTGGACTTTACGAATGTTTGAGATGAAATATTCACGATATTGTAGTTAGTGGCAAATCTTGCGCAAAATATCGTGCGGACCCGGTGAGCGACAAGTATTAACTAAAATATTATAATTGAAATTCTTAAGAATCATATAGTTTTTTTTAAAGCTTCAAACAATTCATACATAAAACTAAAATATTATAATTAAAATTTTTAAAGGTTATATAGTTTTTTTGAGAGCTTCACACAATTCATATATAGTAGACAAGTTGAAAAAGTTAGAATTATAATTCTCACAAGTCACATAATTTTCACACGTAAGACAATTCACACAAGTTTTTAGAACTTCACACAATTCAATCAAATAAAATATATCCATTTTACGATTTTCATCTTTCTCGAAAACTTTCTTCTTGAAAAATACATCAAAATTCTTATATTTAAACATTGTGTCACGCCTAAAAGAAACACACATATTAATTAAAATAATTCACAATTAAAAAATAGTATCACACTATATCATATATCGATTATTAACATCTAAAAGTTTGCTAATAGGTAGTAGTTCAGTTTCTAACTAGGATGTTAGAGTATGTCTATTTGAGATTAGTTAGTTTATCCTTTGATATTAGGTAGTTTATCTATATATAGAGATTTTTTTTTTATTATTATTTTTATTATATTTTATTAGTATAAATTCTAAGAGAATGAGAATAAATTGAGGTGAGATGTGAGAGAAGAGAGGTATATAGCTGGAGAGGGGAGAGGCGAAATACGATGTCAGTTTTTCAAAACCATAAAGGCTTGAGGATATTTTAATAATTTATCACTATTATTTTGTTAATCTATTGTTGTTATATATAAAAATGGATAATATATTGTTATTATATATATAAAAAAATTTAAAATATAGGGATGCCATGGCCTTTGCCTTCTCCCAAGAAGATACGCCATTTTAGTTTAGGAATAGTTGTAGGTCATGAAACCAATTGAATAATTTGTTGAGGCAATATTTTAATAAAAGGATTCTTGTACAGTAAATTTTAATTCCAATATTAAATTCACTAAGGAATTAAGAGTTAGTTTGGAATTAAATGTTATGTCACTATGACAATAAGGCAAGAATAATAAAGAGAATTTGAAACTAGGATCAAATTAGAAACCAATGTTGGATTCCAAGTGAAACTAATCGCTGACATTTTCTCATTATAAAAGTTCAATACTATTATTACTCTTGTTAGTTTCAAAAATTATTTCAATCTATTCAGATACTTTTTATTCAATTTTAGTAATTAAATATAATTTAACCGCATAACACAATTATTGAGTTCGACACTTGGTCTTACTGCTTTATTATTACTTGCAACGATTCGATACATTTGTTGAAATGGTATCACATTTTTTACGCTGTTGTCGAAGATTGCTATATAAGAATTGAGTTCTAATTAATTTACTTATTTGGAATTATTTGCTTTGCAATAAAATTTTTGTTTTATTTTATTTTTAACATTTAGGAAAAAAAACCCTTTTTTTAATTTAAATTTTCTATTTTTATTTGTTGAGCTTGCTAATGTTATGTGCCAGTGGTTTGTTTCTTCTTTGTTTGAGATAACCATCCATGGTAGAGCGTGGAAGATTGTAATGATTATATTCTACTACAAGGTCTTATATCTAAAGAATTACGCATAATTGAGGGACAAACCTTGAGATATACATATGAATGTAATTTTTTTAAGTACTATGTCCCACCACAAGAAGATAAAGATCTATTGGTCATTAAAACAGAAGACAACAAATGTTACATGAAAAAGATCAATTGGGAATCAATTCTACCTCCTAAAATTCTATCCAAAGAATTAGATGACAAAGACTTTCACCTCAAGTGTGTTTTGGTTGAATTCCTGAAGAATAACATGGATTCAATTGAAAGATTTGAAAGTCAATGTGAGAGGTTATTTGAGAAAGTGGTTGAGTTTGAGAAGATGGGGGAGAAGTTGAGGATTAAAGATGACTTGATTGTTGTGGTTGTAGATGATAAGCAAGAGGAAAACACGAACAAGGAAAAGAAAAAGGAAGAGATTGATAAGGTTATTGATTTAATCTATGTCTTGTTAATCAATGTCCAATTGAAAAAGCAGAAGGATGATGTGTTCTTGATGTCATATATGCCACTTTGACAATGGTTGAGGCGCCAAGCTAATGACTTTGAATAAGCGCTTCATGGGAGACAACCCATAGGTAGACGTATGTTTTATTTTGTAATCATATTTTTGTTATTTCAATTTGTTTCTTTTTAATTGTGTGTAATTATGGACTATGATGAAGAATTTTTAACTACTTGAAGTTAGTCTTAAGTTATTTATTTGTGATTTCAAGTTTTAAATTATAATTCTCGGATCATGTTCATTGTTAAATTTGATGAGTTTCACTTATGCATAAATTGTTGAATAGTCATTGGTTTTGGAAGTCTTAACAACTTTTTAAAAAACTTTTGTAGTGACATGTTTGGCCTATTTTGAAAGTTCACACCCTCTCTTATTCTCCTAGCTGTGAGCTTTTGAACCAAAACACTTTAATTATTTGTTGTGTGATTATCCAGACATCTGTTATCTCTTCAAAACATGCACTAATTCTGACTTACATCACTTGTGATTTATGCATAAATTGAGGCTATTTTGTTTGATCGTTTGAGCATTTCTAACTATCTTGTACAAATTGTTATCCTTTGGTAGCCCCTTTGAGCCTTGCCCTTTTCTTTCATGTACAAGCCACATTACAAGCCAAAGATTTGACTTTAATTAAATCACCTTACTTGGAGTTAGGTAGCAAATTGTTTGCCTCGTCTTGGTTAAGTTCTAAGTTTGGGGTTGCTCATAGGATAACAACCTTTTAAGTTTGCGGTTGTGATTCCCAAAAATTAAAAAGTAATAATTAAATAATTAAAAAATTAAAAAAAAATAAATAAAGAAGAAGGAAAAGAAAAAAAATCAGTTTGTGAACTTTGATGAATAACAACTTCTTGGTTCTTTTGCCAATATTTGAGAAAGAAAAAAAAAGTAGAATAATTAACAAATGTGTACCTGACTCCAAGTAGTAAAAGCCTATTATTCCAAAAATATCGTAACCTTACCCAAATCCTATTACAATCTGAAAGTCCTCCAAAAGTGTACGTGTTTGTTGCACTATGATTGCTAACTAGAAGTTTTTCAAGCCTATAGTAGCGTGATGTCTGTTCTAGGATTTGAGTAATAAATTCACAATCCTTGCTAAACACTTGAGAAATTTTTTGGTGAGATTGTGTGAAGAGAGAATTGAACTTGATGAATCAATGTCGAGTTTACAAATAATGTTGTTTTTCATTTAATTGAGTATGAGTAATGTTTTTCAAGAATTGAGTTTGATTTGATTTGAGAAATTGATTTTAAGCTTACTTTTAATTGTACCCAATTTGAATTTAATTGTTGCTTGGGGAAAAGAAACATATGTTTGAGTTGTGATAGCTCTTCATCATAAGCATATTTTTTGTTATTTTTAGTGTTATTTATCTTTAATCATTAGTTAATTTAGGAATTTATTTGATATAGTTTGTTGATTTTAATTCTTAAATTTAATAAAATGTTTATGTTCTTATTATCTTGTTTAAGTAGAGATTTTTGGTAGTTTTGTGTTGTTTCCTTGTTTTAGTTCAATGTTGAATTTTAGTGAGAGATCAACATGACCTATGTGGAATATTCCAGCCATATTTGAAGTTGTAGATGTCCAATTGGAGTCAAACCAAGTGCAAATGAAATCTAAGATCTATAGCTACAACTTTTTTGAAGACACAAAAACCAAGTTAAGAACAACAAAGGAGAAAAATGTAGTAAATGCCAGATAACAGATGATGTGCGCTTGAAGCGCAAATGCTTGCGCTTGAAGCGCAAATGCTTGCGCTTGAAGCGCAAATGCTTGCGCTTGAAGCGCAAATGCTTGCGCTTGAAGCGCAAATGCTTGCGCTTGAGGCGCATTTCTACTGTGTTTTTGTAACACCCCAATTTCTCATCACCTTATTTCAAATAGTAGAATGACACAATTCTATTTTTTTGTTTTGAGTGTTAATATGTGTTCTAATTTCTTTAGGTGTGTCTGTGTGTTGCCTTAATAATTGATTTAAATTATTAATATTAATTATAATTAACTTACAAAATCATTCAAGGAGTGAATTTGTGTTGCTACACTAATTTATTACTTTTAGAACTAATAAAGTGAGTTTAGATTAATAATAATAATAATAATAATAATAATAAATATAATAATAGTCATATAGGAGTCTTATATACATTGGCTATATATATATATATATATATATATATATATCCGTACCATATATGCCCTTACCATATATACATCAGCCGATAGGTCAACAGGTATGCGCCATATATATATAAATATAATTATCCTAAGTTACGCGTATGCACTGAACGAAAGAGAAAGAAAACAACTCTGCCGCAACGGTATTTAGTCCCTGGGTTCTAACAACAACACTACAATAGAGCATAACCATACAGCAGGTATATTTCCTTAGTTCCATCAATTAATACTATTTGATCTAAATAAATTTAAGGAGTATTTTTTCCTAATTCCATCGACTATATCAAAATTGTGTTATTGATCGAGTCATATAAATGTTGGGCAGTATAGGGGTAGTCATAGTTAGCCTTCTCAATCTCCTGTTGGGGGTGAACTACATATTCCTAACCGTAAAAATAAAATATAAGGACTGTGATTTCAAATAGAAAATCCCCCTAAACAATTCTTTTGCCTAGCTTAACGAGTAATTTATCTAATATTTAGGATTTTTCTTTTATTTAGGTCAAATCCTACGTTTATGTTTAGGAAATATATGCCTATCAGCTAACTATGAGAAACAATGTGTTGTGCAAACCATAGCCCCTCAATTTATCTCATGATTTGATGGAGAATTATTTAACATGATTAATATGCCTTTGTTGCTGAAATGATTATTTTGTTACCCACTGTAATTTCTGAGACTAGTAGTTACGATTCACATGCATAATATCAAAATTTTGTTGTTCTGCAAGCAATTAGAGGCATTGGAAAAATGGTACTGTCATTATAATAAGATACAATTCAGTCATGAGTAATTAGACTAATCTCACTCTAGAAAAGAATTTTTGTTAGGGTGCCTTTAATTATGCTTTTAACACCGAAACTACAAATATACGTCATAATAATTTCGATGTGTGACTCTGTCCTATTTTAATTAAAATTAGAAATTATTTTCAATTAGTATAATAATATGTATGTTTCGATGATACTAAATATATCTTTGGATTTTAATACAAATAGCAGATAATTAATTTATGTATTAATAATAAGTAAAGTATTTATTCGTTGGAGCAAGTGACTAAATTGTAATTGGTTGTTGCGTTGATTTATTCTCGCTCGTGGACTGTTAGAGACGGTGATTGACGAAGACGGGACACATTGAATCAGCGGATCGGCTTCGTTGGGAAAAATCTTCAGCTAAGGTAAGGGGTTAGATGAGGTTCGATTTTATGAGTATAAAATAACTTGAGATGAACGGGAATACTGAAATTCCCAAATGTTCATTCGGGACTTACTACGTACGGTTGAGCCCTATTGAGTAATAATAATTAATTAATAAAATGTGAACGATAATAGTGAGTACAAAAATATAATTTAGCAACCTATAGAATTGCCGTGAATTTATTTATGTCAAGATTGTATGCTGTCTGATCTTATGAAATCTTATGCTGGTTGTTAATGTATGAATGATGTGTACTTGAATGTTTTTGTTACTTGATTGAATTTGTGATATTACTAGAATGTGCCACCTATTGAATTCCTTATTATGTGATTGATGAAATTGGATTGTGTATTGTGAGTAGTGTAAACCAAATATTGTGATTTTATTGTGATTGACTGATAAAGATATATAATGATGAACATTGTGAAGTCAAACTGAAACTTAGTGAGTTGTGATGATCGAGTAAGTATGAGATATGTGTTGTAGATTTTGAAGCTAGGATTATTTTGTCATCATATAGGGAGGGTCTGACAAACCTAGTGATTCGGGGAAGTACAACTGAATGAGCCCGATTGTGGAGGGCTACAGTCGAACAGTAAGGTAAGACTAATAGACCTTGGGGGTACACCTACTGGGGAATTCCTAAGTGGATTAGTGGGTTATTCCCTTAAGGCCGGGAACTACCGTGCAACACAAGAGTACCCCGACTGTCGCATATATGTGTCTCGGGTTGAGTTGAGGGGATTTATGAGGACTTGGCCATTCATGAATTGCCCGTCCTCTCTTATAGTGGCATAATATCAGGCCTCCTAACCAAGTACTTCAGAGTAGAATGGTACCAAATGATGAAGTATAGAGTATAGGACATGCATAGGATTTCATTATTTTGGTTGGTCTTATTATGAATGAATTTGATAAATCGTTGATATTATACACTTGACTGTTTTTGAGATTGTGATAATTTGATTGCTTGCGTGTTCTCCTCGTGTATTTTATACTGTTACATAATTGCGATGGACGTAGACGAGTTGTAAGTTGCAGGTGATGACTAGTACCATCGGAGAGGCGGAAGTCATCATGTCCTGAAGACTCTATTTATATGCATTGTATTGATGTTATTTTGAGTATTTTTATTTTGGGAATTCCCGCTCTGATAGTGACATCTGGTGGGGACTATATTTGCACTGAATTTAAAACATAAGTATGTGTACTTCAAAAAGGATTCTGTTGTTTGATATTATGATTTCGATGTCATTATGTTTGATGGAAATTTTGGATTTACGTGACATGTTTATGATTACGTGATACTCTTTATCTTAATAAAAAAAATTATTAGGGGTTTAGGGTGTCACATTAGTGGTATTAGAGCCTGGTTTGTCCAATCAGACTGTAAATGTGTTATGTGTTCGCTATGTTTCCTTGTGTACTCTGTTATGTGTTCAGTTGTTATGGACATTATTGTGTTAGTGTTGTAGAACTAGGTTAGTTTTCACTACCCTAAGTGTCTCACTATATTCGATTGGCTTATCTAATTGATGTAGGTAGTGATGGCTAGTGGAAGAAATGATACTGCAATTGATGAGGCTCTAGAATCCATGGTAGGAGTTACAGTGCAAGCTCTCCAAGCTTTGGGTGAATCTCAAGCTACTGCACAAGCCTCTGCGCAAGCTGCTACTCAAGCTGCACAGATTGTTGCTCAAGCTGTTGCTCAAGCTACTAGTTACAGTGGTGGCCAAGGAAATGTGCAAATAAATGAATTCATGGTGATGGATCGATTCCACAAGGCTAACCCCCATCATTTGAAGGTCACTATAATCCTGATGGAGCTCAAAAGTGGTTGCAAGAAGTTGAGAAAATTTTCAGAGGAGTGGCATGTCCCGAAGGTCAGAAAGTGCATCTTGGTACCTTTATGTTGACAGAGGAAGCTGAACATTGGTGGGATAATGCGCGCCAACGTTTAGATAATGCAGGGACTGCAATTACTTGGGCTATATTCAGGAACATGTTTCTAATTAAGTATTTCCCTGAAGATATCCGTAATAGAAAGGAGATGGAATTTGTTAAATTGGAACAGGGGAATATATCGATAGCGGAGTATGCTGCTAAGTTCGAGGAATTATCCAGGTACTATCCACTCTATGTTGGAGAAGCAGGAGAAAAGTCTAAGTGCAGCAAGTTTGAAATGGGACTCAGACCAGAGATCAAGAAACAATTTGGAATGCAAGAGATCCGTGACTTTCCTACCCTAGTGAATAAGAGTAGGATTTATGATGAGGAGTGCCGTGCTGAAAAGGCACATTACTGAAACACCGGAACCATGAGGGACAAGAGGCCTATGCTTCATAATAGAGGAAAACCTTACTCTTTTCCTCCTAGTAGATCTGGAAGTCGTCTAAATTATCAACAACACATTTTTTCAGCTGGAAAAGAGCTAGTAGTGGTAACGGAAAAGGAAATGGGAACAGTTATAGTTATGGAAGTGGTAGAGGAAACCCCTATGGACGAGGAGTTAGTAGCGGAAATAGTAACAACATGAGTCAAGTCTCGCGCAACAACAATGGTAATAATGGCGATCTAGCTACTCCTATCTGATGTAGCAGGTGTGGCAAGCAGGGTCACATGACATATGAATGTAGAGATGCTGGAATTACTTGTTTTAATTGTCAACAACAAGGCCACATTAGCACCACATGCCCTTACCCAAGGAAGACTCCACAGCTTGGAAACCAGAGTTCCCAAGCCAGCCGACCTAAATCCAATGGAAGAGTCTTTGCCCTCAGTGGTGCAGGAGCGTCTGAGAAAGACAACTTGATCCAAGGTACATGTCTCATAAGTGATACTCCTTTATTTGTACTATTTGATTGTGGTGCCACTCATTCCTTTGTGTCTCTTGATTGTGTTAGACGTTTAGGACTACCTGTATCTCATTTACAGTATGATTTGATTGTGAATACCCCCAACTAGTGATTTTGTTGATACCTCTAGTGTTTTTCTTGACATTTCTATCCATGTGTGTGGAAGGGACTTTCGAGTTGACTTAGTGTGTCTACCCTTGCGTCTGGTTGATGTGATTCTTGGTATGGATTGGCTATCTACCAACCGAGTCCGCGTAGATTGTTTTAGTAAAACCATTGAATTCATGGAGTCAGAAGAGAAGGATAAGCCTAGCAATATATCCATCAACCAAGTGAAGGCACTCTTGAAAGAAGATGCCCAGTTATACATGATCCTTGCCTCATTGGAATTTGAAGAAAAAGTGGTAATACGAGATGTTCCTGTTGCGTGTGAATTAACTGAAGTATTCCCTGAAGATGTCACTAGTTTACCACCAGAGCGTGAGATTGAGTTTAGCATTGACCTTGTACCAGGTACTGGACCCATATCCATGGCACCATATAGGATGTCCCCCTTAGAATTGTCTGAGCTTAAGAAGCAGCTGGAAGAGCTTTTAGATAAACATTTTATAAGGCCTAGTGTTTCACCATGGGGTGCACCTGTGTTGTTGGTTAAGAAGAAGGATGGCTCTATGAGGTTATGTGTGGATTACGTCGACTTAATAAAGTGACAATCAAGAATAAGTATCCGCTACCTAGGATAGATGACGTTATGGATCAACTGAGAGGATCATGTGTGTTTAGTAAGATCGATCTGAGATCAGGTTACCATCAGATCCGAGTGAAACCTTCTGATACCCCTAAGACCGCCTTTAGGACCCGTTATGGCCATTACGAGTATTTGGTTATGCCTTTTGGTGTGACTAATGCACCAGTAGTGTTTATGGATTACATGAATCGGATCTTTCGT
Source organism: Cicer pinnatifidum (assembly GCA_037974775.1). Taxonomy (NCBI): domain Eukaryota; kingdom Viridiplantae; phylum Streptophyta; class Magnoliopsida; order Fabales; family Fabaceae; genus Cicer; species Cicer pinnatifidum. The sequence goes on along the minus strand of JBBPBR010000007.1, from coordinate 32,293,322 downwards.
CCTTACCTAGACTCTTTTGTGGTTGTGTTTATAGATGATATCTTAGTGTACTCTAAGACTAAGGAAGAACATGGTGAACATTTAAGGATAGTCTTGAAAACCCTTAAGGAGAAACAATTATTTGCCAAGTTGTCTAAGTGTGAATTTTGGTTAGAGGAAGTAAGTTTCCTAGGACACATAATTTCAAAAGGTGGAATAGCTGTTGATCCTACCAAAGTGGAGAGTGTCTTGGAATGGAAAACACCTAAATCAGTGACTGAGATTAGGAGTTTCCTAGGATTGGCAGGTTATTATTGTAGGTTCATAGAAGGATTCTCCAAGTTGGCCATACCTTTAACTAAGTTGACCCGAAAAGGGGAATTGTTCGTGTGGGATACTCATTGTGAGAATAGATTCCAAGAGCTTAAGAAACGACTGACCTCTGCACCGATCTTAGTATTACCTGACCTGAGTGAACCCTTTGTAGTATATTGTGATGCGTGTGGTTCCGGATTAGGTGGAGTACTTATGCAGGATGGAAAGGTGGTAGCATATGCTTATAGACAACTGAAGATTCATTAGAGGAACTACCCTACCCATGACCTAGAACTAGCAGCAGTTGTCTTTGTACTTAAGATGTGGAGACATTATTTATATGGATCTAGATTTGAGGTTTTTAGTGACCATAAGAGCCTTAAGTATCTTTTTGATCAGAAGGAGTTGAACATGAGGCAACGTAGGTGGATGGAATTTCTTAAAGATTTGGATTTTGAGCTTAACTATCACCCTGGAAAGGCCAATGTAGTGGCTGATGCATTGAGTAGGAAGACTTTGAGTGTGTCCGCCTTAATGGTTAAGCATAGTGAATTGTTGGAACAGTTTAGAGACCTTTGTTTAGTTTGTGAAGTGACGCCAGAAAGTGTTAGATTGGGAATGTTGAAGGTAACTAGTGGAATATTGGAAGAGATTGAAAAGAATCAGAAGTTGGATTTATACCTTTTAGATAAGTTACAGTCGATTGATCAAGGGAGAGAACCTGACTTTAAAATAGGTGTGGATGGAGTTTTGAGATTTAAGGAGAGAATTTGTGTTCCCGATGTAGAGGAGTTAAGAAAGATGATCTTAGAGGAAGGACATAGGAGTTGTCTAAGTATTCACCCTGAAGCCACAAAGATGTATAAGGACCTCAAGAAGATATTTTGGTGGCCTAAAATGAAAAAAGATGTTGCTGAGTTTGTGTATGCTTGTTTGGTCTGTCAAAAATCTAAGGTAGAACACCAAAAACCTTCAGGTTTGATGCATCAGCTAACTATGAGAATTATTTATCTCAGGATTTGATGGAGAATTATTTAACATGATTAATATGCCTTTGTTGCTCAAATGATTATTTTTTTACCCACTGGAATTTCTGAGACCAATAGTTACGATTTACATGCATAATAACAAAATTTTGTTGTTCTGCAAGCAATTAGAGGCATTGGAAAAATGGTACTGTCATTATAATAACATAAAATTCAGTCATGAGTAATTAGACTAATCTAACTCTAAAAAAGAATTTTTGTTAGGTTGCCTTTAATTATGCTTTTAACACCGAAACTACAAATATACGTCATAATAATTTCAATGTGTGACTCTGTCCTATTTTAATTAAAATTAGAAATTATTTTCGATCAGTATAATAATATGTATGTTTCGATGATACTAAATATATCTTTTGATTTTAATACAAATAGCAGATAATTAATTTATGTATTAATAATAAGTAAAGTATTTATTCGTTGGAGCAAGTGACTAAATTGTAATTGGTTGTTGCGTTGATTTATTCTCGCTCGTGGACTGTTAGAGACGGTGATTGACAAAGACGGGACACATTGAATCAGCGGATCGGCTTCGTTGGGAAAAATCTTCAGCTAAGGTAAGGGGTAAGATGTGGTTCGATTTTATGAGTATAAAATAATGTGAGATGAACGGAAATACTGAAATTCTCAGATGTTCATTCGGGGGTTACTACGTATGGTTGAGCTCTATTGAGTAATAATAATTAATTAATAAAATGTGAACGATAATAGTGAGTACTAAAATATAATTTAGCAACCTATAGAATTGCCGTGAATTTATTTATATCAAGATTGTATGCTGTCTGATCTTATGAAATCTTATGCTGGTTGTTAATGTATGAATGATGTGTACTTGAATGTTTTTGTTACTTGATTGAATTTGTGATATTACTAGAATGTGCCACCTATTGAATTCCTTATTATGTGATTGATGAAATTGGATTGTGTATTGTGAGTAGTGTAAACCAAATATTGTGATTTTATTGTGATTGACTGATAAAGATATATAATGACGAACATTGTGAAGTCAAACTGAAACTTAGTGAGTTGTGATGATCGAGTAAGTATGAGATATGTGTTGTAGATTTTGGAGTTAGGATTATTTTGTCATCATATAGGGAGGTTCTGACAAACCTAGTTATTCAGGGAAGTAAATTGAATGAGCCTGGTCGTGGAGGGCTACAGTCGAACTGTAAGGTAAGACTAATAGACCTTGGGGGTACACCTAGTGGGGAATCCCTAAGTGGATTAGTGGGTTATTCCCTAAGGCCGGGAACTACCGTGCAACACAAAAGTACCCCGATTGTCGCGTATATGTGTCTTGAGTTGAGTTGAGGGGATCAGTGAGGACTTGGCCATTCATGAATTGTCCGTCCACTCTTGTGGTGGCATAGTATCAGGCCTCCTAACCAAGTACTTCAGAGTAGAATGATACCAAATGATGAAGTATAGAGTATAGGACATGCATAGCATTTCATTATTTTGATTGTCTTATTATGAATGAATTTGATAAATCGTTGATATTATACACTTGACTGTTTTTGAGATTGTGATAATTTGATTGCTTGCGTGTTCTCCTCGTGTATTTTATATTGTTACATAATTTCGATACTCACCCCTCGTTGTTTGTGTTTGGCGTTTGCGATGGACGCATACGAGTTATAAGTTGCAGGTGATGACTAGTACCATCCGAGAGGCGGAAGTCATCATGTCCTGAAGACTCTATTTATATGCATTGTATTGAGGTTATTTTTAGTATTTTTTATTTTGGGAATTCCCGCTCTGATAGTGACATCGGGTGGGGACTATATTTGCACTGAATTTAAAACATATGTATGTGTACTTCAAAAAGGATTATGTTGTTTGATATTATGATTTCGATGTCATTATGTTTGATGGAAATTTTGGATTTACGTGACATGTTTATGATTACGTGATACTCTTTATCTTAATAAAAAAAATTATTTGGGGTTTAGGGTGTCACCGTTTTCACATCATATATCTTCCCTGGTGCACCTAGAGTGCAAATGCTTGCACCTGGGGCTCGTGACACACTGCAGAATGCATTAAAATGTGATTTTTTCACATAATAGGTATCTTGTTTGCTATTTTGATGTTTGGGGACTTGTGCCCTAACAGAGAAACTAAGAGACGACTAACTCTAACACCATTGAAAGAGTTTTAACAAGAATCGTTCATGAATCTTTCTTGTAATTCTTATTTAATCTCTACCTTTTGCATCTCTATCATGAGTAACTAAATCCTATTAGTTAGGAGTGAGTGAAACAAGATGAAACCCTTATTTGTGTTATATGATTTCTAATCTTTGTGCTTATTGCTTGATCAACTTTGAACTATTTTACAATTTGTATTTTGACTCAGAAGTGGATTTTACAAATGCTTTAGATGACATGCAGGTCATGAAATCAATTTAATTATTTGCAGAGTACACAATTTATTAAGAGAATGTTTGTACTAAAAATCTTAATTATAAAGGTTACATTGAAATTAAAGGTTCTGTCACTAAGACATCAGGGCAAGAATAATAAATAGAATTTGGTAATAGTTCAATAAAGGAATTTAGTAACTAGGATCAAATTAGAAACCAAGATTGGATTCAAATTGAAACTTATCCTTAACATTTTTCTTATTATAAATTTTTAATACTATTACCTTTGTTAGCTTCAAATATTATTTCAATTAATTCAAAAACTTTTTATTCAATTTTAGTAATTAAACATAATTTGATAGTATAACGCAAACCTTGAGTTTGACAATCGGTCTTACCGTTTTGTTATTGCTAGAAACAATTGAGTACACTTGTTGAAACGTTATCACTAAGCATGGTATAAACGGTACAAGAAGACAATTAGGATTCTGGTTGGGATTTGGCCAGACCACTTGTTGAGGTCATGCATTTTTTCAGAATCATAAAGAAAGAATCATAATTTCATGTTCTTATGCATATCTATGAAATAAATATTTTTAAACTACATTTCCCTTTATTTTTCTAAACTCAATAAAATTTTATATCTCACCCCTTTATATTTTTATTTCCTTAGCAGCTGGAGGATCTTGATACTGGTTTAGCATTAGAAGAATAATCAACATATGTAATAACTTATGAATTCGTTGAATAAATTGTTAAGTATAATTGTTATTGTAGTTTTCCATTGAGTTGGTGATTCTAATTTATTTTTTGTTGTTATTTGCCACATTTTTTTTAAAGGTGTATGGATTCAATTGTCAAGTTCTAGATAATTGGTGTTGGATCTTACAATTGTAAATGTTTCTCTATATGGCTAACTTTTGTGAAACCTGTAGAGTAATTGTTGTTAGGATTTAAGCATTCTTTTAAGAGAGTAAAACTAGTAGAATATTGTTTGAGAAGTTGGTTGAAGTTGAAAGTGCAATTGATATATGTATTATTTGATTCAACTAAATGTAGTAAGGTATCCTTGACTAAATTCATATGCTTAGTTTTATCTGTAAACGATAATGATTAATCATGAAATTTCCTTCATATTTGAGTTATTAAACGTGATGTGCTTAATTTATTTGTTGTTTCTAGTTACCTTATCATGCTAGGATTCTTGACATTATGCTTAAATGAGTAGTGAATGCCTTAAATATATTACAGACTAAGTTTAAATCTTGAGGGTTGCTAGTTAGATAGTAGTTCTGTACCGAGAGGCCTACACATACATCCCCAGTGTAATTATGGTCTCACATAAGTTTATTCTAATGCATTTAAGTTATTAGTCAATGTAGTTCATCCAATAAGTGCAAATGTTTCAATGCATTAAGATTTCACGTCATTATGATCTTTAATAATTTTATTCTAATCCATTTGGATTTAAGAAATTTAGTCAGTAAATAAGTGCACAAGTCACAATGTATTAAGATTTTAGGTCATTTTGATCTTTAATAAGTTCCTTTTAATCCATTTTGTTTCTTAGGCAATTTAGTTCGTTCAATAAGTGCCTAAGTCTCAATGTATTGAGATTTTAGGTCATTTTAGTATGATCTATATTTATTCTTTTCCATTTAAGTTCTTGGTGAATGTAGTTCTTCCAATAAGTGCAAATATTTCAATGCATTAAGATTTTAAGTCATTTTAGTCTTTAATAAGTTTATTCTAATTCATTTTGATTCTTAGGCAATTGAGTTTGCCCAATAAGTGAAATAGTCTCAATGCACTAAGATTTAAGGTAATTTTAGTTTTTTAAAAGTTTATTCTACACCATTTTGGTTCGTAGGCAAATTAGTTCGTCCAATAAATGCATATATCTCAATGGATTATTATTTTATGTCATTTTGGTCTTTAACAAGTTTATTCTAATCCATTTTATTTCTTAGGAAATTTAGTTCATCAAATAAGTGCTCAAGTGTCAATGGATTAAGATTTTGGGTCATTATGGTCTTTAATAAGTTTATTTGAATCCATTTTGGTTATTAGGCAATTTAGCACGTCAAATAAGTGCACAAGTCATTTTGATTATTGGTCTTTAATAAGTTTTTTCTAATCAACATTAGTCTTAGGCAACTTAGTTCGTCAAATACTTTGCACAAGTCCCAATGGATTACTATTTCAGGTCATTCTAGTTTTTAATAAGTTTATTCAATGCATTTAAGTTCTTAGTTAATGTAGTTCATCCAAAAGGGGCAACTGTTTCAACGAATTAAGATTTTATGTCGTTTTGGTTTTTAAAAAGTTTATTCTAATCAATTTTGGTTCTTAGGAAATTTTGTTCACCTAATAATTGCCCAAGTCTCAATGGATTAAGATTTTAGGTCATTTTAATAGTTTCAATGTTTGTTTTAGCCCATTTAAGTTCTTAGTCAAAGCACTTTGTCCAATAAGTGCATATATCTCAATGGATTCAGATTTTATGTCATTTTGGTCTTTAATACGTTTATTCTAATCAATTTTGGTTCTTAGTTCAGTAGGTGCATAAGTCTAATTCGATTAAGATTTTAGGTTAGTTTAGTATGTTCTATGTGTATTCTTGTCCATTTAAGTTCTTATCGAATGTAGTTCTTCCATTAAGTGCAAATATTTCAATGCATTAAGAGTTTATGTCATTTTTGCCTTTAATAAGTTTATTCTAATTCATTTTGATTCTTAGGCAATTTAGTTTGCCCAATAATTGCACAAGCCTAAATTGATTATGATTTTAGGTCATTTAAATATTTTCAATGTTTTTTTGTCCATTAAAGTTTTTAGTCATAGTAGTTTGTTCAATAATTGAATATGTCTCACTGTAATTATATTTTACATCATTTTGGTCTTTAATAAGTTTAATCTAATCCACTTTGGTTTTTACGAAGTGTAGTTTGTCAAAAAAGTGCACAAGTCTCAATAGATTAAGATTTTAGATCACTTTGTTCTTTAATAAGTTTATTCTAATCCATATTGGTTTTTAGGCAGTTTAGTTCGTTCTATAATTGCATAAGTCTCAATGGATTAAGATTTTAGGTCAATTTAGTATTTTCCATACTTATTCTAGTGCATTTAAATTCTTAGTTAATTTAGTTCGTCAAGTAAGTGCAAATATTTCAATGCATTAAGATTTTAGGTCATTTTGGTCTTTAATAGATTTATTATAATCCTTTTTGCTTCTTAGGAAATTTACTTTGTCCAATAAGTACACAAGTCTCAATCCATTAAGATGTTAGGTAATTATAGCCTTGTATAAGTTTATCTACTTCGTTTTGGTACTTAGGCAATTTAGCTCGACCAATAAATGCATATATCACAATGGATTAATATTTTATATCATTTTGGTCTTTAATTGGTTTATTCTAATCCATTTTAGTTCTTAGGCAATTTAGTTCATCCAATAAGTGCACAAGTCTTAATTGATTAAGATTTTATGTCATTTTGGTGTTTAATAACATTATTCGACTCCATTTTTGTTTTTAGGCAATTCAGTTTATCAAATAAGTACAAAAGTCTCAATGGATAAAAATTTTTAGGTAATTTTGGTCTTTAATAATTTTATTTTAAACTATTTTGGTTCTTAGGCAATTTACTTTGTTCAATAAGTGCATAAGTCTTTATGGAATAAGGTTTTAGATCATTTTAGTGTATTCTATGTTATTTCAACTCCATTTAAGATCTTAGTTAACATAGTTCATATCGTAAGTACAAATATTTCAATGCATTAAGATTTTATGTCACTTTGATTTTTAATAAGTTTATTCTAGTCTTTTTCGCTTTTTAGGAAATTTTGTTCCCCCAATCATTGCCCAAGTCTCAATGGATTAAGATTTTAGGTCATTTTAATAGTTTCTATGTTTATTTTAGTCAATTTAAGTGCATAGTTTAAACAGTTTGTCCAATAAGTGCATATGTCTCAATGGAATAAGATTTTATGTCATTTTGGTAATTAATAAGTTTATTCTAATCCATTTTGTTTCATAGGCAATTTAGTTCATAAAATAAGTGCACAAGTCTCAATGGATGAAGATTTTGTGTCAATTTAGTTTTTAATAAGTTTATTTTAATCCATCTTGGTTCTTAAGCAATTTAGTTCGTTTAATAAGTGCACAAGTCACTCTGGATTCAGATTTTATATCATTTTGTTCTTTAATAAGTTTATTCTAATCCATTTTGGTTCTTATGCAATTTAGTTCGTTCAATAATTGCTAAAGTCTCAATGAATTAAGATTTTAGGTTATTTTAGTCATTTATATATTTAATCTAATGCATTTAAGTTCTTTGTTAATGTAGTTGTCCCAATAAGTGTATATATCTAAATGGATTAAGATTTTACGTCATTTTGGTATTAATTAGTTTATTTTAGTTCATTTTGGTTCTTAGGAAATTTTGTTCAGCAAATAAGTGCACAAGTCTCAATGGATTAAGATTTTACGTTATTTTGGTATTTAATATGTTTACTCTAATACATTTTTGTTCTTAGGCAATTTAATTCGTTCAATAATTCGTTCAATGTACTAAGATTTCAAGTAATTTTAGTCTTTTATATGTTTATTCCAGTCCATTTAAGTTCTAAGTTAATGTAGTTCGTTGAGTAAGTGCAAATATTTCAATGCATTAAGATTTTAGGTCATTTTAGTATTTTCAATGTTCATTATAGTCCATTTAACTTCTTTGTATAGATCGTTCGTCCAATAAGTGCAAATGTTTCAATGAATTAAGATTTTATGTCATTATGGCCTTTAATAATTTTATTCGAATTGATTTTTGTTCTTAGGCAATTTAGTTTGTCCAATAATTGTATAAATCTTGTTGAATAAAGATTTTAGGTCATTTTAATATTTTATATGTTTATTCTACTCAATTCTGGTTCTTAGCCAATTTAGTTCTTCCAATAAGTGCATAAGTCTCAATGGATTAAGATTTCAGGTCATTTTAGTCTTTAAATTTTTTTATTCTAATGCATTTAAGTTTTTGGTTAATGTAGTTCTTCCAATAAGGGCAATTGTTTCAACGCAATAAGATTTTATGTCATTTTGGTTTTTAATAAGTTTATTTTAATCCATTTTGGTTCTTAGGAAATTTTGTTCCCCCAATATTTTGCCCAAGTCTCAATGGATTTAGCTTTTAGCTGATTTTAATAGTTTTTATGTGTATTTTAGCCCATTTAAGTTCATAGTCCAATCAATTATTCCAATAAGTGCATATATCTGAATGGATTAAGATCTTACGTTATTTTTGTCTTTAATAAGTTTATTCTAATATATTTTGGTTCTTAGGATGTTTACTTTGTTCAATAAGTGCATAAGTCTAATTGGATTACAATTTTAGGTCCTTTTAGTCTGTTCTATTTTTATTATTGTCCATTTCAGTTCTTATTGAATGTAGTTCTTCCATTACGTGTAAATATTTCAATGCATTAAGATTTTAGGTCATTTTGGTTATAAATAAGTTTATTCTAATTCATTTTGATTCTTAGCAAATTTAGTTTGCCCAATAATTGCACAAGTTTCAATAGATTATGATTTTAGGTCATTTTAATCTTTTTCATGTATAATTTAGTAAATTTAAGTAATTAGTCCAAGTAATTTGTCCAATTGTTGCATATGTCTCAAGTAGTTTGTAAAATAAGTGCATATGTCTCTATGGAATTATATTTTACATCATTTTGGTCTTTAATAAGTTTATTCTAATCCATTTTTGTTGATAGGTAGTTTAGTTTATTTAACAAGTACATAAGTCTCAATCGATTAAGATTCTAGATCATTTTGGTATTTAATAAGTTTATTCTAATGCATTTGGTTCTTAGGCATTTTAGTTCGTTCAATAAGTCCATAAGTCTTAATGGATTAAGATTTTAGGTCAATTTAGTCATTTCCATGTTTATTCTAGTGCATTTCAGTTCTTCCTTAATTTATTTCGTCCAGTAAGTGCTAATATTTCAATGCAATAAGATTTTAGATTATTTTGGTATTTAATAGGTTTATTCTAATCCTTTTTGCTTCATAGGCAATTTAGTTTGTCAAATAAGTGGACAAATCTCTGTGAATTAAGATTTTAAGAATTTTAGTCTTTAATAAGTTTATTCTACTTTGTCTTGGTTCTTATGCAATTTAGTTCGTCCAATAAGTGCATATATCTCAATGAAATAATATTTTACATCATTTTGGTCATTAATAAGTTTATCCTAATCCATTTTAGTTCTTACGCAATTTAGTTGAAAACATAAATGCACAAGTCCCAATTGAATAAGATTTTATGTCATTCTTGTCTTTAATAAGTCTATTCGAATCCATTTTGGTTCTTAGAAAATTAGGTTCGTTCATTAAGTTCATAGTTTGCAATGGATAAAACTTTTAGGTCATTTTAGTCTTTTCTATGTTTATTCTAGTCCGTTTAAGTTCTTAGTTAATGTAGTTTTTCCAGAAAGTTCAAATATCTTAATGCAGTCAGAGTTTAGGTTATTTTGGTCTTTAAAAAACTTATTCTAAATCACTTTGATTCTTAGGCAATTGAGTTCGCCCAATAATTGCACAAGTCTAAATGGAATATGATTTTACGCTCTATTGGTCTTTTCTAATCCATTTTGGACCATAAGCAGTTTAGTTTGTCAAATAAGTGCAAGGGTCTCTAGATTATGATTTTAAGTCATTTTGGTCTTTAATACGTTTATTCTAATCTATTTTTTTTATAATTGCATAAGGCTCAATGGTTTATGTTTTTAAGTCAATTTAGTCTTTTACATGTTTATTCTAGTGCATTTAAATTCTTAGTGAATGTAGTTTGTCCAGTAAGTGGAAATATTTTGATGCATTAAGATTTTAAGTAATTTTGGTCTTAAATAGGTATATTTTTATCCTTTTTGCTTCTTTGGCAATTAAGTTTGTCCAATAAGTGCACAAGTGTTAATGCATTGAGATTTTAGATTATTTTAGTCTTTAATAAGTTTATTCTACTCCTTTTCGGTTCATAGGCTATTTAGTTCGTTCAATAAGTGCATAAGTCGCAATTGAATAAGATGTGAGGTTATTTTTAATCTTTTCTATGTTTATTTAAGTGCATTTAAGTTTAGTCAAAGTAGTTTGTCCAATAAGTGCATATATCTTAATGGATTAAGATTTTATGACATTTTAGGCATTAATAAGTTTATGCTAAGCCATTTTAGTTTTTGGACAATTTAGTTCATCAAATAAGTACACCAGTCTCAATGGATTAAGATTTAAGGTCATTCTGGTATTTGATAAGTTTATTCTAATCAATTTTGTTTCTTAGGCAATTTAGTTCCTCCAATAAGTGCACAAGTCTCAATGGATTAAGATTAAGTGTTAATTGTGTCTATTAGGTTGATTCAATCTTAATGATTTCTCATATAATATTTGCCAATGAAATCATAAAACAAGGTTTTAATCAATCAAGTAATGAATCAATTGATAAATCAATTGAACAATCGATTGTCTGACTCACAGAATACAGGTTTCACTAAGTTAATCAATTGGGAAATCGATTACTTAAAGGGATTTATTAAAACCTGTGTTCTGTGATTAAACAAATCAATTGGACAATCGATTTGCACATCAATTGAGTAATCGATTTTGTAATTCACAGAACCAAGCTCTTACTGAGTTAATTGATTGGCAAATCGATTACGAAAATGCTTTTTCATCAGACATGTGTTATGTGATCAGACAAGCTTTGCACCAATCGATTAGATAATCGATTGATAGAGGTTTCTTAAGTTGCAAGCTTTGCACTAATCGATTGAGTGAATGAACTGGTTAATCATTTATCAGAAACATATTGCATAATCGATTGGCACATCGATTTTAACTAAACAGCTAAGTTACTGTAACAAGCCAAATCGATTGGCAAATTAATTGGAGTAAAACAGCTGAGTCACTATGATCAACCAAATCGATTGGTAAATCTATTGGAGTAAAACATCTTAGTCACTGTGACCAGCCAAGTCGATTGACGAATCGATTGAAGTAAATGTCTAAGTTATAGGGAGAATTTAGCCCATTGCCAAATCGATTATGTTAATAAAAGAATCGAATGAGTAATCAATTGTTTTGATCTCGTTGTTTGAACAAAACAAGAATAATCGATTAGTCAATCGATTCTGATACACACTGAGTAGCAAATTCTTATAAGTGCATTAAATGAATCGATTAGCAAATCGATTAGGACCTCTATTTTCAAGATTCAAGAAAAACAAGATACTCGATAATCGACTAGGCAATCGATTAAGCTGGTATTACACTTTAACAAAATCGATTGGGAAATCGATTTTTAGGTTGTTTTTCTGAAACAATATCAATCACAATTTTTCATAACAATCATAACTTTTTCAAAATACAGAAAACTGAAAAATACATCTTTAGAGAAAGAATGTTATATCTCACAAATATTCATTGGCAAAATACCTCGTGTGAGATTTTACATTGTGATTGAGTCACTTTTCTTAGTTTCTTTTTGTTTCATTTTGAAAGAACAATTTATGTAATTGAAGTTTTGGAAATCCAGTAGTGTTACACTGGTGGTTATCTTGTGGGATGATTGTGTTCATCTAAAAGAAACCTAAGCTTGATCTCGCTAGAGTTTGACGAGTAGCTCTTAGGGATAGGTTGGTATTGTGGTAGAAGTGGTTTTTAGTTAGATGGATAGGCTGTGACGCTGGAAAGTCTGTAAAAACGATTACTCAAATCATTCTAGTGAAAAGCTGAAATCTATTACAGATTTCAGGACTGGATGTAGGCTATCAAAGGGATAGACGAACCAGTATAAAACTCCTGGTGCACTATTTCCTCTCTCTCTACTTTTTATATTGATATTTCTTGTGTTTGTGAATTTCAGCCTTGAATAAATTCTTGAATTTGTTACTGTAAAATTGGTTAATAATCTTGTAAATAAAATTAAAGGAGCCATTTATTTCTAACAATTGGCATCAAGAGCCTGATCTTTTTAGACTAATCCTAAAAAAAAAAATGGCTTCTATTGAATTCTTGGGCGAAGGTGCTTTTTTAGCTTAAACCCCCTGCCTTTAATGGGTCTGCTTTATATGTATTGGAAAGAGAGAATGCTCATCTTTCTAGAAGCAAGTGGTCTTGACATTTTAGATGCAGTAGAAAATGGTCCTTATGTGCCTAGAATTGTTGGTACTGGTGAATCATTAATCTTGAAACCCAGATCCGATTGGTCTGATGATGATAAGAAAAAAGTTGGCTATAATGCAAAAGCCAAAAATATTATAACTTCTGCTTTAAGTGCTGATGAGTTTTTCAGGGTATCAAATTGCAAAACTGCCAAAGAAATGTGGCATACACTCCAGGAAACTCATGAAGGCACAATTGATGTCTTCATTAAATCAACTCAAAGTTCATCCTCTTCTTTTTCATGTCATTTTTGTTGTAAAAAGGGACATATATCTTACAATTGTAAACTGAAAAAGCTTGCTAATAAGGGATGGAAACAAATTTGGAAAATAAAGAAACCTATGATTGAAACTAACCCTCAAGGACCCAATTTAAATTGGGTACCGAAAACCAAAGTTTAATTATGTGTTGCAGATATGCTTGACATCCCAATTGCACTCATGGTACCTACATAGTGGATGTTCCAAGCTTATGACAGGAGACAAATCAAAATTCTTGTCTCTTAATTTAAAAAATGGTGGATATGTAAAGTGCGGTAACAACAACAAAGGTAAAATACTTGGTGTTGGAGACATAGGGAGTGAATCAACAACAGTAATCAAGGACGTTCTCTATGTAAAAGGTTTGAAACACAACTTGCTTAGTATTAGTCAGTTGTGTGATAAAGGATTCCAGGTATATTTTACATCTCAGTCTTGTACACTTGAGCCTAAGGAAGATAAGAGCATGAAATTGGTAGGTGAAAGGGTAAACAATATATACATGATTGATCTTGATTCTTTGCCTACAAATAATGTTTGTTGTTTGTTGTCTAAATCTGATGAAGACTGGTTGTGGCATAAGAGAATAGCTCACATACATATTAATCATCTTAACAAACTTGTTAGCAAACAACTAGTTCTAGGTCTTCCAAACAGAAAATTTACAAAGGAAAAAATATGTGACTCTTGTGAGAAAAGTAAATTAGTTAAGTCCTCCTTCCCCCCAATAGACTTAATACAAACTGATAGAGTTCTACAATTAATTCATATGGATCTGTTTGGTTCATCTCAAGTAAAAAGCTTTGGAGGAAATCTGTATGGCTATGTTTTAGTTGATGATTACTCTAGATATACATGGACTTATTTTCTGTCTCACAAAAGTGATGCCTTCTCAATTTTCAAAAAAATTGCAAATCTAGTTCAATATGAGAAGAATCAGAAAATAATTTCCATTAAGAGTGATCATAGTGGAGAATTTCAAAATGAATCTTTTGACAACTATTGTGAACAAAATGGAATTCACCACATTTACTCAGCCCCAAGAACTCCACAACAGAATGGAGTTGTAGAAAGGAAGAATAGGTCTCTAGAAGAAGTTGCTAGAACAATGATTAATGACTCTAATCTTCCAAAATACTTTTGGGCTGATGCAATAAACACAGCCACACATGTAATAAATAGAGTTCTAATTATGCCTATCCTTAGAAAAACACCCTATGAAATATACAAAGGTAGAAAACCAAACATTGCATATTTTAGAGTCTTTGGATGCAAGTGTTTTGTATTGAATAATGGAAAAGAGCATCTAGGAAAGTTTGACTCTAAGGCAGATGAGAGAATTTTTCTAGGATATTCACAATCTAGTAAAGCCTATAGGATCTACAATAAAAGAACTAAAACTATAGAAGAATCTGTTCATATAAAATTTGATGAAATGTTTACTAAAAACTTGAACAACACTCCTCTTATAGTTGATAATTCTCTTGAGGAAATTGTAGAATCAGATCCAAAAGAACCAAATGAAACAGTACCTCAAACTAACATGGATTATATAGAACCTATAAGGGAAGATGACTTACTTAAGGAGTGGAAATTTAATAAAAACCATCCTACTGACAACATCATAGGAGAAATTTCAAAAGGATTTGCTACTAGAAAATCTCTTAGACACTTAGATCAAAGTGAAATCTAATCTCTGTGAAAAAGCGATTGAGACATCGATTATCCTGTGACAAAATAGAAAATCAGCATTACAAAATCGATTTCATAATCGATTTATGCTACACAGTGTCTTAATTGTCAAAATAGAAAACACGATAATCGATTGCATAATCGATTTAGTAATCTCAGATAGTAGTAAATGTTGGAGTATTCATCAATCCAATCGATTGAACAATTGAAAAATAGTTTTAAAGAATCGATTTCATAATCGATTATTTTTTCCCAGACATCCAAAGATGTGAAAATAGTTTTAAAGAATCGATTGCATAATCGATTAGTTTTTCCTAGACATCCAAAGAAGTAAGAAATTTTCCAAACTCCAACCCGAGCATCGATTGGGTAATGGATTGTGTCAAAATTTAAAACCTGCAATCACAATAAGTCGATTTGGAAGTCGATGCTGTTATGAGAAGTTTCCTGAACTGATATGGAAATCGATTTGGACATCGATTTAGTCATTAAACATTTACTAAAGGAAATCGATTTGAAATATGATTGTTGCAAAAAAAAATTACTAGCCGTTGGAGGCAATTATAACTGAGACTTTTCACTTCCCTCCAATAACGGTAACATAATCGATTTGGCAATCGACCTGTCGTGTCCGAATTCTTAATAACATCGATTTGCCAATCGATTCTGAACAGTACTACATAAAACCCTAAATCGATTTCTCAATTCAATTTTTCCCCCAACTTCTAAAACTTCTCAAATTTCTCTGCATGTTCTCTGTGAGTCTTACATCTCTCAAAGTTCTCAAACATCATAAACTTCATTACTCTCTCAAATGGCCAGAATCAAGCAAACTAGTGATAAATCCCCCTCTTCTTCTACCTCTAGCAGCAGATATAACACCCCGATTTTCAAAGCGAGAGTGTATTTTAATTTTTCAAAAACAAAATCATAAAACAAAGAATAATTAAGGAATTACCTTTGGATAAATATTTAAGTCAATATAATTTACAAACAGCGGAATAGTTTTTTGAAATATAAATCCAAAGTATTTACACATCAAAAAGTGGTACATGGAACCCATTGAAAATAATATGTCATGCTGACAATATTAGAATAGGTACAGTCTTCCGATTTAAAATAAACACAATTCAAAAGAAAGACATTTGTTCCCTCTATGTCAACCTAATCTGATCATTCGAAAAAACAACTAAACACCCTAAGTGATCTCCACGCGCCCCGTAAGATTCTCCTATCATAGCTCCAGTCAGGCGTTCCCATCTACATCCCCATCCGCAGGGTACGAACTGGTAGGATTGTCCTGGCTCTCATCTGAGGGCAAAGCCCAGATTTCCACAATACTTGTAAAGGGTCACCAACCGAAATTAACAGTTAACACATAACATTTTAGTTTTTAAATGAACAAATAACCTTTCCACTTAGCATGCACCTTAAAAGGGTTTTCCATATACTAAAAGTTCATACAATGCTTACCAAATGAAAATGAAATCAAAATAAGTCTCAAATCAATCAAGTAATAAACCATTGGCCAATCCATTGATGAACCAATTGAGCAATCGATTATCTAACCCAAAATAAGAATTTCTACTAAGCCAATCGATTGGGAAATCGATTTGGATGAAGGTTTTTAGTGAAAACTGATACACACTGAGTATCAAATTCTGATAAGTGCATTAAATGAATCGATTAGCAAATCGATTAGGACCTCTATTTTCAAGATTCAAGAAAAACAAGATACTCGATAATCGACTAGGCAATCGATTAAGCTGGTATTACACTTTAACAAAATCGATTGGGAAATCGATTTTTAGGTTGTTTTTCTGAAACCATATCAATCACAATTTTTCATAACAATCATAACTTTTTCAAAATACAGAAAACTGAAAAATACATTCATTTCATTTAATAGGATTCTAAAATTTGATCCTCAAAATCTCCAAATACTCGTCACCCGTCTAATTTCATTCATTTCATCATTGACTCTTTTCGTCTTAGTAATCTCACTAATTAAAACTCTTCTAATCATAACATTGTTAGTAGCTCTTCAAACAACTTGAACTATTTATCCCTTGCCTACCTCAACTACTTCGATTATGAAAGTTTTAGGCATTACATGGTCCTTCATCCAATCTTGTGGACTTTAAATCATCAACTAAAAAAATACCAACCATCTTAGGTCCCAAATCAAATCTCGAATAATCCTTCCGACCTATCAAAATATTAACATCCTCTTAGCAATTTCCATCCCTTAATAGACTCTCAAATCTTATATTACCGCAATCTCAAAGTATTCTTGTACTAGATACTTAAAATTCCACTTAATGGTAACATAGAGTTCAATACATCAAGGCTTAACTCATTATGTTTTTTCGAACATCGCTCCAGATTCACACTTACGTGCTTATAGTTTCATCCAATATCACTATCCATACTTACTATATCCTAAACCACGAAGAGATTTGTCACTTATCAACAAAATATATAGTCTCACTCCTACACTCTTCATGAGATTCATACTTAATAATCCATGTTGCGAATCTAGTCTAACTCAAATGCTCCACTTCACCCCTCAAGGTATCGACTGTTCCTCAAAGTGTATTTTATCCAACCAAAGGAGTATTTACTCCTAATGTGCAGCGCTCCCTTAACTTAAATACCAGTCTCTTTCATTGACACCTAAGCACCAAATGCTATTCCAAATGGAAGCCTCATTTTCTCTACAATTCCATGATGTTCACATCTCTTTGACAGTTGTCAAACTTCATCCAGTTTCATCCTGAAATCTACCAGGAAAACATCTAATACTTTTCTTAACAAAAGTCCTCCACTTAGATCTTTACTTGAAATCCCTTATTAGACTAATGTTAGTCTATCCATACTCATCATCTTCGAGTTAACACCAACACATAGCTTATGTGTCCTTGGAACCATTTCATAAATTCCATGCCGTCATGATTTGCTTCAACTATACCTGACAATCCGTCATCTCGAAGATCTTTTCCATTTCTTGAATCCCTAATCAGCCTTTTTCCTAAGTTCTCATCACCTTTGAACTCTGGAGGATGGTAACGACAAAAATCTTTCAATCCTCTTGACTCAATAGCATATATCTCTCTTTCCCTCTTCTCCAGATCTCGCAAAGTCTTTGCATTTGTCTGTGCAACAGCAGAAACATCCATGTTATTTGTAGCTTCCACCATTTGCTCATCCCCACTGACGTTCATTCTTACAACGTCGTTCCTTCTTGGAGGTAGTGTTTCCCCAAAACCAACATCAAGAAGAGTGTTAACACCACTTCGAATAATTATGAAACTAAGTTTCGAATATATCGAAACATAATAACTATCCCTGGTGTGACAACTCAGACCAATTACCTCGACGCATGATCAGATAACGACTCCCAACCTACAGGTTGACCTACAATCTATAACCAAAGGCTCCACAGCCCCCAAAGAAAACCAAACCAAAGATTTGATACCACAATGTAACTCCCCGATTTTCAAAGTGAGAGTGTATTTTTTTTTTCAAAAACAAAATCATAAAACAAAGAATAATTAAGGAAATACCTTTGGATAAATATTTAAGTCAATATAATTTACAAACAACGAAATAGTTTTTCGAAATATAAATCCAAAGTATTTACACATCAAAAAGTGGTACATGGAACCCATTGAAAATAACATGTTATGCTGACAATATTAGAATAGGTACAGTCTTCCGATTCAAAATAAACACAATTCAAAAGAAAGACATTTGTTCCCTCTATGTCAACCTAATCTGGTCATTCTACAAAACAACTAAACACCCTGAGTGATCTCCACGCGCCCCGTAAGATTCTCCTATCATAGCTCCAGTCAGGCGTTCCCATCTACATCCCCATCCGCAGGGTACTAACCGGTAGGATTGTCCTGGCTCTCATCTGAGGGCAAAGCCCAGATTTCCACAATAGTTGTAAAGGGTCACCAACCGAAATTAACAGTTAACACATAAAATTTAAGTTTTAAAATGCACAAATAACCTTTCCACTTAGCATGCACCTTAAAAGGGTTTTCCATATGCTAAAAGTTCATACAATGCTTACCAAATGAAAATGAAATCAAAATAAGTCTCAAATCAATCAAGTAATAAACCATTGGCCAATTCATTGATGAACCAATTGAGCAATCGATTATCTAACCCAAAATAAGAATTTCTACTAAGCCAATCGATTGGGAAATCGATTTGGATGAAGGTTTTTAGTGAAAACTGAACTCTGGGCTTAATTCAATCGATTGGGAAATCGATTGAATGAATAACTGAGCCCCTGTATTAAAGCCAATTGATTTCCAAATCGATTATGTCAAAATGGCTGAGCTCCTGTGATGGCCAAATCGATTGGTAAATCGATTGTTTCAATATATTTTCAAGATTCAAGAAGACAGGAAACATACCAATCGATTGCCAAATCGATTTCTTAAATGGTTTTGAAAAACAGATTACAACATCGATTGGCAAATCAATTTTGTCAAATTAGCGAAGTCCTTGTAACTCATCAAATCGATTGGGAAATCGATTTCCCTGCATATTCTTCCAAAAATACATAAACTAACTCAATCACATTCATACACAACTCCAAATCTTAACACTTAGCAATTCCCACACAATCACCACCACAAATTGGGTTTCAAAATAGTTTTACAATCCATCACACTTACACACGATATTCAAAACATAACACTTAGTAAAATCAACACAATCACAATGACATTTCAAGTTCAAACTCTCAATCATAAACTTGAATCAAACACACTTACGCAAAATTTCAAAACATAACACTTAACAGTTACAACGCAATACCCACATGGACAAGATGAACCAACGAATCACACGGAATCATCTCGACGCGACGATCCCAACACGGACAAGATGAACCAACAAATCGCATGGAATCATCTCGACGCGACGATCCCAACACGAACAAAATGAACCAACAAATCACATGGAATCACCTTGACGCAACAATCCCAACACGGACAAGATGAACCAACAAATCACAAGGAATCACCTTGACGCGACAATCCCCACCCCGACAAGATGAACCAACAAATCACATGGAATTACCTTGACGCGACAATTCTCACACCGACAAGATGAACCAA
Source organism: Cicer pinnatifidum (assembly GCA_037974775.1). NCBI lineage: Eukaryota > Viridiplantae > Streptophyta > Magnoliopsida > Fabales > Fabaceae > Cicer > Cicer pinnatifidum. Next base: position 32,273,321 of record JBBPBR010000007.1, on the reverse strand, counting down.
CAAATCACATGGAATCACCTTGATGCGACAATCCCCACACCGACAAGATGAACCAACAAATCACATAGATTCACCTTGACGCAATAATCCCAACACAGACAAGATGAACCAACAAATCACATGGAATCACCTTGACGCGACAACATCCACACTGACAAGATGAACCAACAAATCACATGGAATCACCTTGACGCGACAATTCCCACACCGACAAGATGAACCAACAAATCACATGAAATCACCTTGACTCGACAATCCCCGCAAGGATAAGATGAACCAACAAATCACATGGAATCATATCGTGGCCCCAGGACAAGATGAACCAATCAAATCACATGGAATCATCTCGTGGCCCATGGATGAGATGAACCAACAAATCACATGGAATCATCTCAGTTACCACTATCACTTTGAACTGCCTGAACATATTCTGACTCTATCCACGACAATCGTTAAGTAAATGCAGATATTAAAAGATTCCCCATTTTTAATACTCATTTAACTTAAACGGTTTTCAAAACAAACATTAAGTAAACAAGACATTAAGAGATTCCTCATTCTTAATACTCATTTAACTTAAACGATTTTCACAACAAACATTAAGCAAACAGAAATATTAAGAGATTCCCCATTCTTAATACTCTTTAACTTAAACGATTTTCAAAACAAACATTAAGTAAACAAGACATTAAGAGATTCCCCATTCTTAATACTCATTTAACTTAAACGATTTTCAAAACAATCATTAAGTCAACAAGACATTAAGAGATTCCCCATTCTTAATACTCGTTTAACTTAGACAATTTTCACGACAAACATTATGCAAACATAAATATTAAGAGATTCCCCATTCTTAATACTCTTTAACTTAAACGATTTTCAAAACAAACATTAAGTAAACAGGACATTAAGAGATTCCCCATTCTTAATACTCATTTAAATTAAACGATTTTCAAAACAAACATTAAGTAAACAAGACATTAAGAGATTCCCCATTCTTAATACTCGTTTAACTTAGACGATTTTCACGACAACATTAAGTAAACATAGACATTAAGAGATTCCTCATTCTTAATACTCGTTTAACTCAAATGGTTTTCAAATTCTACACAAAACAACTCCAACATATTATCAAATTCGATACACGATTCACATCAAAACACATCAATTCATTTCCCCACAAAATCCAACCATACACATATCAAATTTCATCAGTATTAATTAAGAACACGTCAAATACGACGACACAATCAACACAACCCACCACTCAAACACAAAAGATTTCATTTACTCAAAATCATACATAGATGAGTTAAATTCATTTTCCCCGAAACATTCATCAATATCACCAAAACCCCACATTAGAATTTCACTCATAAAAGCATTTAATTCATTTTCCCCAAATCAACACTCCAACCCTAACAAATTCTTTTCCACACAACCATAGATAAGTCCCTAAATGTAAACTAGAAGTTTGATAGGTGCCCTTACCTTAACGACAGCTTTAACGAGCGATTTCGGTACCGTGAGTAAATCTGGTAAAATCTCCGCTCGCGACGTCGCTTCCAAGGTTGGTTCCCTAGCATCGTAGCATGGTAGTGAGCAACTTTCCCTTCTATCTCTTCGCGAAATAAAGCTTAGATCTAGATGAAACATGGAGGTTTATGTTTGACGGTTTTGGAATCACTAACACCGTTTTCGAATCCGGGAAGAAGGAAGAAGCTGGAAATTTGATCTTTCTCACCCACTAAGCCTTGGGTTTCTTTTCTTGCACTAAAAGGACAAAAAGAAAACAAATGAGGAAGAAGAATGGAGGGAGGTTCCAAAATATATTTTCAGCATTTAACTCACTAAATACCGAAAACTGGGCTAAAAGCCTAAGCAATTTAACACCAAATACCCTAAAGTTGCTTAATTTAGGATTTAAAATTAAGGGTATTACAGCAGAACACCCTCTCCTCCACCTCCTGCTAAACGAGTATCTATTCCTACTCACAAGATCATGGCAAAAGACAAAGGCAAAGCCATAGCCACTAATCAAGGAAAGAGCAAAAAGAGGAAAGTTCCTCAATCTGAGAAGCTAATGGGTGATGTAATGAAGGAACCAGCACAAAAAAAGAAGAAACCTACTTCTTCCCCTCAGCCAAATAAACCTCAAGGTAAACCTATTGAGGATATGGTTATTCCTTCTGCATTTCTAAAAAGGAAAATCCAAGAGGCAAGAACTATGGATTTTGCCTATTTTGATGCGAATGGTTTTACGTTCCAAAACCATTTAAGAATTCATGGATTTGTAAACTTCCTCTCCTGCCCATTGGAAATCTACCCAAGGCTGATTAGAGCCTTCTACTCAACCTTCACCCTCACTGATACTTGATTCGAGGCTGAAGTCAAGGGCAAGAAAATCTCCATGACATTTAAAGAATTCTCCAAGCTTTCAGGATTGCCCTTCTTTGGAGAATTTGTAGATGGAAGGACTGATCCTGACTCTACTGATGATGCTTGGGAAACATCAGTAGATAGACACACAGCCATCCAAGACTTGATGGTTGAAGGATTTTTTGAAAAAATATCCCTCCCAATCGGACAAATGAAAGTCCAGCACAGAATGCTGATGTATGTGCTAACTAGGATTTTGGTACCTAGATCAGAGAACCATGCTGTTGTGCAGAAGCTGGACATCATTCTTCTGTGGGGCTTGTACAAGGAGCTCAAGATGACCTGGGCATGGATTATGCTGATGAACATGGTGGAATCTGCATAAGGAAAGCTGATGCTCCCCTACCCTCAGCTAATCACAAAGATTTTGAGACACTTCAAGGTATCATGTGTCAATGAAGAATCAATAAAAACTACTCTCAGTTTTGGTGAATCCATTGTAAATCAAATGCAATTGAAACAGATCAATGGCATTTGGACAAGGGCACAACCAAGCGCTGAACAACCTGAGCCAGCTGAAACCCAATCTGAGGTTTTGGCTAAGTTGCTGGAACTAGTGGAGTCCCAGGCTGCTCACAATGCTAGAGTGGAAGCCTCTCTTATGAAACTCCAAGCAACTCTGAACTCAGTTGTGCAGGATGTTGATGCCATCCAAGACCATCTTGGTCTTCAAATGTCTTTTGAAGACATTGTTGACATTGGCAATCAAGCAACTGAAGAACCAAACCCTACCAACCTAGATAGTTCTGAACCTCATGGCGAGGACACACTTGCTGTAACACCCTAAATTTGATAATAAACTATTTTATTAATTAAAAAGGATTTTAAATAATTAATTTGATGTTAAAATTATTTTAGAATATATGTTGATAAATTTTGTGAGTAATTTTCGTTATAGGGATGCTTTCTATGACGTGCTGGTTTGATAGATATTATATTTAATGAGCAATATAAATAATAAATATTTTATTTTATTATTTTATATATTTTTTTAAAATAAAAGTATTTTAGTGTAATATTTTAAAGAACAAGATTTTATATGATTTTAAGTGTATATGTGAGTTGGTAACTAATATGATATTTTCTTATATGTTTGACTAATATTAAGTGTGTACATATTTATATTTTAATCATTTTTAAGTATCTCTTATTTTAATTATTTCTAAATATATCTTATTTTAATTATTTGTTCTATAAATAATTATATTGAGATCGCAGTAATATTGTGTTTGATTTTCCTTGTTTTTATATATTCATTTTGAAATTGTGATTATATATATATATATATATATAT
>JBBPBR010000007.1:32254553-32269440 GCA_037974775.1 Cicer pinnatifidum | reverse complement strand
TATTAATTAACATAAAATATTATTGTTATATTTATATATTTTATACTTTTAACTATTTTATAATATGATGATATTATTATAATATGAATATTCTGAGAAATAAATATAATTGTAGGGATTATTTTGAATGTGAAAGTTTTAGTCATTAGTAATATGTTTTTATATACTGATTATTTCAATTACTCTAATTTATAAAATATTAGTAATGTTTGGAAAACTAAATGGTGTTTGGAGGAATATTAAAAAAGAGATTAAATAATTATTAGTTTATTTTAACAAAATAAAAATAATAATAGTAAAATATAAATAAAGAGACCAATGAGTTTGACTCTATGAACCCTAATTGTTAATAAAATAAAACAAACCAAAGAAGGGAAGGGAGTTGGAAGGGTAGCCGTAAAACCAAAGAGTAAACACAACAATAATCCTATCGTTTGACACCGGTGATGTTCCAGAAAACATTCTCCATTTTCACCCAAATTTGAGTATGTTATTTCATTCATTTAACTTGTCAATTAAACATAATTTTCCAGATTTTTAACAACCCCGATTTCTCTCTAAAATACCCGACTTCTTCGTTTGTAGAATTCGTTATTTTGCCCCGTTCTCCTTCACCGTAAGTCCAATTTGAGTGAAACCAACGCCAAAACGACCGTGTGAAAAGTGGCTATATTATCCAATGATTAGTTTTCTGATTTATGGTAATTTTCTTTGACCGATTTTCGAATTTAGTTTTTTTAGAATATCTCCTCATAATTTATTTTTAACGTTTACCCATAAACTGTCGAGTTAGATCGATTGAAGGACAAAGAGTCAATGAACAAAGGTTGTTTGCTCGTGGAATCGTATTTGTGTGTGAAAGCGTCAAAATAAGGTAAGGGGTGAGAGAGCGTTTGAATTCATGAGTATAATATATTGTGAGATGAACGGGAAAACCGTATTTCCTAGTGATTCATCTGGGGCTTGCTACGTACGGCAGTAGCCCTTTGAGAGATAAATTGATTAAATTGAAATATGAGAATTGTGAGATTAAAATGTGAAATAGAAATTTTTATAAGGTGTTGATTGATTTAATTTTCGATACTTGTGTGGTAGTTGATATTTGTTATTATTGTGATGTTGGATGTTGAATGAAATTATGTGTACATGTTTGATTAGATGAAATTATGTGATGTGATAATAAAATATGGATGCATGGTTTGATATATGCTTACGTGATGATAATTGTAAGACCCATAATTTTAAAGTGTACTTTATGTATTTTAGTGTATCTTTGGTATTGAACTCGGAGGCTTTTTAGCCAAAGTTATTAATATTTTGGAGTTTATATGACCAAAAAGATATTTTGATGCCCGATTAGAATTACTCGTCGATAAATAAATTAAATTAACTGCGGCGAATCCTTTACGAAGAATTTAATGCGTTATGGGTAAACTGGTAAATTTAATAAATATCTAGATTTGGAGATATTTGTTAAAAGTAATTAATATATATAAATATATTTATATATATATAAAGAAAAGGAAAGGAAGGAATTGGGAAGAAAAGAAAAAGAAAGGAAAGAAAAAGGAAGAAAGGAAAAGCAAAGGATAGAAAACAGAAAACTTCATCTTCTTCCTCTGCCTCGCGTGACCCTTATTCTCCTTTCCTCCATTGTTGCTCGTTTTTGCTTTCTTTTCTTTCCTTTAAGTTCGAAAATTGTTAGTGGGTGATAGGACAAGGATTTCTCAACTTCACTCTTCCTCTTTGATTCGAAAACGAAGAAAAACGATATTAGGGATTCAAACACAAACCTCCCCGTCTCATCTAGATCTAAGCCTCCTTTCAAGAAGTGATAGAAGGGAAGGTTGCTCACCTCCGTGCTACGGTGCTAGTGGACCAACTTTGGAAGCAACATTGCGAACGGAGATTTTACCGGACTTACTCGTGGTACCATAATCGAACGAAAAAGCTTAAGTGAAGGTAAGGGCTCCTTCCAAACTTTTAGTTTGCATTTAGGGCCTTATCTGTGGTTGTGTGGAAAAGAATTTTGTTAGGGTTGGAGTATTGATTTGGGGAAAAATGTATCTAAGGCTTTATGGGTAAAATCTTAGAGTTAGGTTTTGGTTATATTGATGAATGTTTCATGGAAAATGAATTTACCTCACGTATGTATGATTTTGAATAAATGAAATTTATTGTGTTGATTTGTGTTCATCATACTTGGCGTGTTCATACTTGATGTTTGTTGATTGATGTGTTTTGGTGTGAATCATGGATTGAATGTGAAAATATGTTTGAGTTTGTTTTGTGTGGAATATGAAAACCATTAAATTAAACGAGTATTAAGAATGGGGAATCTCTTAATGACTTGTTTACTTAATGTTGTTTTGAAAATCGTTTAAGTTAAATAAGAATTAAGAATGGGGAATCTCTTAATGTCTTGTTTACTTAATGTTTGTTTTAGTAAATCGTGCACACCCATGATAGGTGGCCCCTTGGTAAACGGTACGGGCCCGTGATAGGCAGTACGTTTATGGTTTATGTTTTTTTGGTAAGTTGTGCTGACCCGTGATAGGTGGCACCTCGGTAAACAGGTAAACAGTACTTACCCGTGATAGGTGGTACGTTTACGACTTACGTTTTTGGTAAATTGTGCTGACCCGTGATAGGTGGCACCTCGGTAAACAGTACTGACCCGTGATAGGTGGTACGTTTACGATTTACGTTTGGTAAGTTGTGTTGTCCCGTGATAGGTGGCACCTCGGTAAACAGTACTGACCCGTGATAGGTGGTATGTTTACGACTTACGTTTTTGGTAAATTGTGCTGACCCGTGATAGGTGGCACCTCGGTAAACAGTACTGACCCGTGATAGGTGGTACGTTTACGATTTACGTTTGGTAAGTTGTGCTGACCCGTGATAGGTGGTATGTTTACGACTTACGTTTTTGGTAAATTGTGTTTGTCCGTGAGAGACTGCACAGGTGTTTGTCCGTGAGAGACTACACCCTGGTGAATTGTGTTTGTCCGTGAGAGACTGCACAGGTGTTTGTCCGTGAGAAACTACACCCTGTTAAATTGTGAATTGTTCGTTCATCTTGTCCGTGTGGGTATTGTGTTATAAGTGTTAGATGTTATGTTTTGGAATTTGGTGATAGCATGTTTGATTGCAATACTATTTCGAAACTCATGATGTTGTAGTTATTGCGTTATAAGTGTTAAGTGTGATGTTTTGGAATTTGGTGATAGCATGTTTGATTGCAATACTATTTCGAAACTCATGATGTGTAGTAATTGTGTTATAACTGCTAAGTGTTAAGATGTGGAATTGTGTATGAATGATTTTGAGTTAGTTTATGTATTTTTGGAAGAATATGCAGGGAAATCGATTTCCCAATCGATTGGATAAGTTACAGGGACTTCTTTAATTTGACGTAATCGATTTGCCAATCGATTTTATAATATGTGTTTCAAAATCTTTTAAGAAATCAATTTGGAAACCGATTGGCATTAAGTCAGAGGCTCAGCTAAACTGACGAAATAGATTTGGAAATCTATTGGCATTAAGACAGGGGCTCAATTATCCTGTCAATCGATTGCCCAATCGATTGAATTAAGCCCATAATTCAAATTTCACTAAAAACCTTCAGGAAATCGATTTGGAAATCGATTGGCTTAGTAGAAATTCTTATTTTGAGTTAGATAATTGATTGCTCAATTGATTTATCAATGTTTTGGTCAGTTATGTATTACTTGATGGTTTGAGAATTTTATTTTGATTTCATTTACATTTGGCAAGCATTATATGAACTTTTAGCATATGGAAAAATCCTTTTAAGGTGCATGCTTAGTTGAGAGGATATTTTGTGCATTTAAAAACTTAAATGTTATGTGTTAATTGTTAATTTCGGTTGGTGACCCTTTACAACTATTGTGGAAATCTGGGCTTTGCCCTCAGATGAGAGCCAGGACAACCCTACCGGTTCGTACCCTACGGATGGGAATGTAGATGGGAATGCTTGACTGGAGCTACGTTAGGAGGATCTTACGGGGCGTGTGGAGATCACTCAGGGTGTATAGTTTTTGGTAGAATGATCATATTAGGTTGACATAGAGGGAACATATGTCTTTCTTTTGAATTGCGTTTATTTTAAATTGGAAGACTGTACCACTTTTTGATGTTTAAATATTTTGGAGTCATATTTCGAAAAATTATTCCGTTGCTTGTAAATTATTTTGACTTAAATATTTATCCATAGGTATTACCTTATTTATTTCTCTATTGGATTTTAATTTCTTTTGAAAAAAAAAATACACCCTCGCTTTGAAAAACGGGGTGTTACAATAATGATGATTTTTGATTGATGATAGTGATGTTATAAAATTGTGATGAGTTTATACGATGATCATGATTATTTATGATTAATGATATTATAAAATTGTGATGAAAATATTGATGAGATAGTGATGATTCTTAAATATGGTGCTCTTAGTGGAGTAGTCTAAGCTAACGGGGGGAGAAAATAAATATTGTGAATTTGTGAAGTGGAGATTATTTTGTCATCATATTGGAAGGGCCTGACAAGCCTAGTGATTCTGGGGAAGTACAACTGAATGAGCCTAATCGTGGCGGTCTGCTGTCGAGCCTTAAGGCAAGATTGTTAGACCTTGGAGGTATTCCGGTGGGGAATTCCTAGGCGACTTGGAGGTAGCACTCCAAATGTCGGGAGCTACCATGCAACACGCGTTTACCTCGACTGTCACGTATATGTGTCTCGGGTTGAGTTGAGGGGATCTATGAGGACAGGGCCAATTTGAATTGTCCGTCCACCGGGATGGTGGCATAGTATCATGGCCTCCTAACCAAGTACTTCAGAGTTAGAATGGTACCACATTGTGAAGTAGAGTCTAAGCTCATGCATAGGATTGCATTCCCTTGTGATTGTTTTGTTGTGATTAATGTGTTTTAAAGGTAATATTAATTAGATGATTTGATGCATATTATAATGAGAGATGATTATTTTACTTGAGTGACTTTGATGTTATCGTAAAGTGATTATTATACGGTTCTGTTATGATTGTTTGCGTGTTCTTCTTACTCATATTATACTATTAACATGATTTCAAAACTCACATCCTTCGTTGTTTGTGTTTGACTGGCTGGGCCCTGCGTTTGCGAAATCGCAGTTATTACAGGTTAATGAGTCTTGAAGTTCAAGTTTGGGAGGAACCCCACTCTGATAAGTGATGCCGGGAATAAGGGTATTAATTTGTATTTTACTTATTTAATTTGAATCAAATTTTTGTATGAAAACCTTAAAAGTACTAGTAAGTTTTTAGAATTAAATCAAGTAATTATACTTAAATCAAGTTCATTGAGATTAAATTGTTTTATTTGAGTAATAAAATTTGAATTGTTGCATGTGTACTTTGAGAAACGTGATATCCTAAATTACTTACAAAAGTTTTTATTTTCTTGAAAATATTATTTTATTTATCCGCTGCAAATTTTATAGGAATATGATATAAATTATTATATATATTATTTTGGGATTTAGGGTGTCACACTTGCTGAGGCTAATACAGCAGTCTCTACCTCTCCCATTGGTGATAATGAGGAACAGCCCTAGATTAGTTGTTTAGGATTTTGTTTTCTTTGTTGCTTTGTAATGTTTTTTTTGTATATATCTTATGATAGTTTTTGATTCATAATTCTCTCTTGTATATTTTTTTGAATTCAATGACAAAGGGGGAGAATTTAAATGAACGAATTTAACTTGTGTTTGTGCTCTGATACTAAATTGATGTCCGATACTATGCTCTGATACTACTGACTGATATTGCCAAATTTGATTAATTGTGGTATGCTGCTCAGATAATACAAAATTGATATCTGATATTGTACTCTGATACATAATACCAAATTTATGTGCTTATGCATAGTACTCTGATACATACCAAATTTGGATGTGCTTATGCTTGAAAGTGAAAGCTCTGATACTGCACTTTGATATACCAAACTTAAATGAGTTTAAATTGAATGCTCTGATACTGACTGATATTGCTCTGAGGTTATTATGCTCTGATATCAAAAGATCTATGTGGTATGCTCTGACATCAAAGTTGAATAAATGAAGTACTGTTGTGCTCTTATGTTGAATTTGTTAGATGTACTCTGATACCAAATTTTAATAAGCTCTAATACTCTGATACCAAATTTTAATAAATTTGAATAGCAAGCTATGATACCAAAATCTGATACCAAATTTGAATGAATGTAAATAGCTTGTGCTTATGTTGTTGAAATGAATCATAAATTCTAAAATTCAGGGGGAGATTTTAAATAATAGTTATTATACAGTTATAAACTCAAAGTTAAATTGTATGTTTGTCATTTAATCAAAAAGGGGGAGATTGTAAGACATATGCCTCCTTGATCATGATTTTGATATAACTTCCAAACATACAATCTACATGCATTATTTGATTGATCTGATAGGTTGAATTGAGAAACATTTCAGGAAACACTACACACTTGGACAAACTTGGAACTCAAGCAATCAAGCAAAATGGATGATGTCCTCCAAGGCTTGAGGATGATGTATAAATGTGTCTAGTGTTAATAATGTCTAGTAGGTTGATTCAATCATAATGATTTCTCATAAAATATTTGCCAATGAAATCATAAAACAAGGTTTTAATCAATCAAGTAATGAATCAATTGATAAATCAATTGAGCAATCGATTGTCTGACTCATAGAATACAGGTTTCACTAAGTTAATCGATTGGGAAATCGATTACTTAAAGGGTTTTATTAAAACCTGTGTTCTGTGATTAAACAAATCAATTGGACAATCGATTTGCACATCAATTGAGTAATCGATTTTGTAATTCACTGAACCAAGCTCTTACTGAGTTAATCGATTGGCAAATCGATTACGAAAATGCTTTTTCATCAGACATGTGTTTTATGATCAACGAAATCGATTGGACAATCAATTGAAATAAATTTCTTAAGTTGCAAGCTTTGTGTGACACCCCGATTTTCAAAGCGAGGGTGTATTTTTTTTTTTTCAAAAGAAATTAAAATAAAACAGAGAAATAAATAAGGAAATACCTTTGGATAAATATTTAAGTCATTACAATTTATAAGCAGCGGAAAACCTTTTCGAAATATGAATCCAAAGTATTTACACCTCAAAAAGTGGTACATGGAACCCATCGAAAATAAACTGTCATGCTGACAATATTAGTAAAGATACAATTTTCCAATTTAAAATAACCGCATTCCAGAATAAAGACATATGTTCCCTCTATGTCAACCTGATCTGATCATTCTACCAAAAACTATACACCCTGAGTGATCTTCACGCGCCCCGTAAGATCCTCCTAACATAGCTCCAGTCAAGCATTCCCATCTGTAGGGTACGAACCGGTGGGATTGTCTTGGCTCTCATCTGAGGGCAAAGCCCAGATTTCCACAATAGTTGTAAAGGGTCACCAACCGAAATTAACAGTTAACACATACCATTTAAGTTTTTAAATGCACAAAATACCCTTTCAACTTAGCATGCACCTTAAAAGGGTTTTCCATATGCTAAAAGTTCATATAATACTTGCCAAATAAAAATGAAATCAAAATAAAGTTCTCAATCCATCAAGTAATACATAACTGACCAAAACATTGATAAGTCAATTGAGCAATCGATAATCTAACTCAAAATAAGAATTTCCACTAAGCCAATCGATTTCCAAATCGATTTCCTGAAGGTTTTTAGTGAAACTTGAACTCTGGGCTTAATTCAATCGATTGGGAAATCGATTGAATGAATAACTGAGCCCCTGTATTGATGCCAATCGATTTCCAAATCGATTTTGTCAGTTTTGCTGAGTTCCTGTATGGCCAAATCGATTTCTTAAATGGTTTTGAAAAACATATTATAAAATCGATTGGCAAATCGATTTTGTCTAATTAGTGAAGTCCCTATAACTCATCCAATCGATTGAGAAATCGATTTCCCTGCTTATTCTTCCAAAAATACATAAATTAACTCAATCACATTCAAACACAACTCCAAATCATAACACTTAGCAATTTGAACACAATCACTACAACATCATGAACATCGAAATAGTTTTGCAATCAAACATACTATCACACAATTCTAAAACATAACACTTAGCACTTATAACACAATCACTACAACATCATGGGTTTCGAAATAGTTTTGCAATCAAACATGCTATCACACAATTCCAAAACATAACACTTAGCACTTATAATACAATCACTACAACATCGTGAGCTTCGAAATAGTTTTGCAATCAAACATGCTATCACACAATTCCAAACAAAACCCTCCGCGAGAGGCGTAAATCCTAAACGTACAGTTTCTCACGAACGAACACGAGTGCAGTCTCTCATGGACAAACACGATTTACCATGGTGTAGTCTCTCACGACAAACACCTGTGCAGTCTCTCACGGACAAACACAATTTACCAGGGTGTAATCTATCACGGACAAACACATGTGCAGTCTCTCACGGACAAACACAATTTACCAGGGTGTAGTCTCTCACGGACAAACACTTGTGCAGTCTCTCACGGAAAAACACAATTTACCAGGGTGTAGTCTGTCACGGACAAACACATGTGCAGTCTCTCACGGACAAACACAATTTACCAGGGTGTAGTCCCTCACGGACAAACACATGTGCAGTCTCTCACGGACAAACACAATTTACCAGGGTGTAGTCTCTCACGGACAAACACGTGTGCAGTGTCTCACGGACAAACACAATTTACCAGGGTGTCGTCTCTCACGGACAAACACCTGTGCAGTCTCTCACGGACAAACACAATTTACCAGGGTGTAGTCCCTCACGGACAAACACCTGTGCAGTCTCTCACGGACATACATAATTTACCAGGGTGTAGTCTCTCACGGACAAACACCTGTGCAGTCTCTCACGGACAAACACAATTTACCAGGTGTAGTCTCTCACGGACAAACACCATTAAGTAAAAGCAGATATTAAAAGATTCCCCATTTTTAATACCCATCTAACTCTTACAATTCGAACGACAATCATTAAGTAAACGTAGATATTAAGAGATTCCCCATTGTTAATACTCATTTAACTTAAAACGAATTCCACAACAAACATTAGTAAACAGAGATATTAAGAGATTCCCCATTCTTAATACTCATTTAACTTAAAACGATTTTCAAAACAAACATTAAGTAAACAAGACATTAAGAGATTCCCCATTCTTAATACTTATTTAACTTAAACGATTTTCACAACAAACTTTAAGTAAACAAGACATTAAGAGATTCCCCATTCCTAATACTCATTTAACTTAAACGATTTTCAAAACAAACATTAAGTAAAGAAGACATTAAGAGATTCCCCATTCTTAATACTCACTTAACTTAAACGATTTTCACAACAAACATTAAGTAAACAAGACATTAGGAGATTCCCCATTCTTAATACTCATTTAACTTAAACGATTTTCAAAACAAACATTAAGTAAACAAGACATTAAGAGATTCTCCATTCTTAATACTCGTTTAACTCTAATGATTTTCAAGACAACATTAAGTAAACGTAGATATTAAGAGATTCCCCATTCTTAATACTCGTTTAACTCTAATGGTTTTCAAATTCCACACAAAACAAACTCAAACATATTATCAAATTCGATACACGATTCACACCAAAACACATCAATTCATTTCTCCACAAAATCCAACCATACACCTATCAAATTTCATCAGTATTAATTAAGAACACGTCAAATACGACGAACACAAATCAACACAACCCACCACTCAAACACAACAAGTTTCAATTACTCAAAATCAAACATAAATGAGTTTAAATTCATTTTCCACGAAACATTCCTCAATATAACCAAAACCTAACTCTAAGATTTTACCCATAAAGCCTTAGATTCATTTTTCCCAAATCAACACTTCAACCCTAACAAATTCTTTTCCACACAACAACAGATAAGTCCCTAATGCAAACTAAAAGTTTGGAAGGAGCCCTTACCTTCACGTTAGCTTTAACGTGCGATTACGGTACCGCGAGTAAATCCGGTGAAATCTCCGCTCGCAACGTCGCGTCCAAAGTTGGTCTCCTAGCACCGTAGCGTGGTAGTGAACAACTTTCCCTTCTATCTCTTTGCGAAACAAAGCTTAGATCTAGATGAAACAGGGATATTTGTGTTTGACGGTTTTGAAATCCCTAACACCGTTTTCAAATCCGATAAGGAGGAAGAAGATGGAGTTTTGTTCTTACTCACCCACAAATCCTTGGGTTTCTATTCTTGAACAAAAAGGACGAAAAGAAAACAAATGAGGAAGAAGAATGGAGGGAGGTTCTCGCGCGCAGGGAGGGAGAGGAAGAAGCTTTTCTGATTTTCTTTTTCCTTTCTCTTTCCTTCCTTTTCTTTTCTTCTCTTTCTCTTTCCTTTTCTTCTCTTTCTCTTTCCTTTCTTTTTCCCACCAAACAAAATATCTATATAAATATTAAATATAATTCACAAATATCTCAAAATATCTAGATATTCATCAAAATTACCATTTCACCCATAGCCTCTCCAAATCACTTTTGTTAAAATATCTACTCACGTCGCAACTCAATTGACATATACAATTTTTAGCAACTTGAGATATTTTTAACAAAACTCCCCAGAATTAAATTCTTTGTAAAAGATTCACCGCAGTTAATTTAATTTGCTCATCGACGAGTAATTTTAATCGGGCATCAAAATATCTTTTTGGTCATTTAAACTCCCAAAATATTAACAACTTTGGCTAAAAAGCCTCCGAGTTCAATACCAAAATACGCGAAAATACATAGAGTATAATTTAAAATTATGGGTCTTACATTACTACCCCCCTAAAATCAGTTTCGTCCTCGAAACTTAAAGTACGAGTAACAATCCACAATAGGTTTGTACCCGAATTCAACATACCAGTCACAACTTGTCTCACCTGGCCTTCTCGAAGAGAGTGTTGCCTACCCCTTTTCATAGGGTGCTTAACAACTCTGCACCCATTCATAGTCGGTAAGGCTCGTCCGTTCCATTCAACATGATTTTATCTACTATCAACAAGAGATTAAGGATGATCAGTCTCTCAATTTGTCAATAAATAACCAAAAACCATGATAGTGGCTTAGACTATCTTAGCCGAACTGTAATAGCGCTCCTTGCAACTTATAACTGAGATTATCCTAATGTACAAGCCGTCAATAATCTTCTCAAAGTCCACTGAGTTTCCCTTATTTTCCTATAACTTTAATCCTGTCGACGAAGTACAATTTCCAATAGCTTTGTCACATAGCCTCATTCGCATCCACTTGGTACATAACGTCCATTTGGTACCAAACCAAAACACTAAGTATGATACCAACACACTGAGCACAATATAGTCACTACAGTCAAGGACTCCTAAATTTCTCCATTGTCCACAAATCCTCAATTTTTCTTTAGTCTTACAACTACGCCAACCGTAGTGTCCTCATCAGTATGTTATTCCAATTATAAATTTAATAATTCCATCCCCATATATGCTTGGTGATCAAAGCTTCCTCAAATATTTTCGAAATCATGCCAAAGACTATACCACTTGGGACACACAAACCTCCTTTCAGTCTAGTACTTCATTTCAAGAGTCACGTTTTCCATTAAAATCCAACTTGAATTTAATTCAGAGATCAAGATCTACATTTGTCTCATGCCTAACACCTCAAATTCACGCTTCACTAGAAAATTTCTTACATACTTCGCAATTATACACAAACTCGAAAATAATTCTCCTAACTCTACTCCCAACATTCATTCTGATACTCCTTAATTTCGCAACTTGATGATTATCCTTTCATTATGACAGGTCAAACGCATTGTATTCCCTCCATCACTTTTCCATTTCATGTTCAATTGTTTCGTATCAACCAAACATTTAACTCCTTTGATTGACGAACACAATAACAATCCCCATGACATGTACTCAAGTAATGTCTTTATATCTTGGCATACTTATATAATAATAATGTCTGAATTATAGGTGAGATAATTCCTTTCCTGAATCTTTAATTGTCCTAAGCTACATCTCTATGTGCTGCTCCAACAAATTTCTTGGCACATTTTCCAATATTTATTTCACTTATTGGATTATTATTCCTTCACAACCTTCACTGAGATACAAACTGAAAGAATCCTAACAATCGAACGTCCTAAAGAATTATTTCTCACACATTCCCCATAAGCATTTCCTAAGAAATAATTATCTATAACTTCATCATCCTAAATTTTGCAGTAAAATGTCTCAAAGACCCACATACCTTTCATTGTTCATCTAGTCACTACAACACTCATTTTATACCTCAACGCTTGATTTCCCAAGACACAACTAAATCATAAATCATTCATCCCATCTCTTCTTTTTCACTTTCTATCATTTAATAGGATTCTCAAATTTGATCTTCAAAATCTCCAAACACTTCCATCCTTAACATGAATTATGTATCACTTGCCTGCCTCAACTCCTTCGATTATGAAAGTTTTAAGCATTACTTGGTCCTCCATCCATCCTTGTGGATTTTAAATCATCAACTAAAAAAATTATCCATCTTAGGGTCCCAAATCAAATCTCGAATAATCTTTCTGACCTATCAAAACATTAACATCCTCTTAGTAATTCCCATCCTTTAATAGACTCAAAACTTACATTACCGCAATCTCAAAGTATTCTTGTACTCGATACTTCAAATTCCACTTAATGGTAACATAGAGTTCAATACATCAAGGCTTAGCTCATTATGTTTTTCCGAACATCGCTCAAAATTCACACTTACGTGTCTATAGTTTCATCCAATATCACTATCCATACTTACTATCTCCTAAACCACGAAGAGATTTGTCAATTGTCAACAAAATATATAGTCTCACTCCTATACTCTTCTTGAAATTCATACTTAATAATCCAAGTTGCGAATCTAGTCTAACTGGAATGCTCCACTTCACCCCTCAAGGTATCGACTGTTCCTCAAAGCGTATTTTATCCAACCAAAGGAGTATTTACTCCTAATGTGCAGCGCTCCCTTAACTTCAATACCAGTCTCTTTCATTGACACCCAAGCACCAAATGCTATTCCAAATGGAAGCCTCGTCTTCTCAACAATTCCATGATGTTCAAATCTCTTTGACAGTTGTCAAACTTCATCCTGTTTCATCCTAAAATCTACCAGGAAAACATCTAATACTTTTCTTAACAAAAGTCCTCCACTTAGATCTTTACTTGAAATCCTTTATTAGACCAATGTTAATCTATCCGTACTCATCATCTTCGAGTTAACACCAACACATAGCTTATGTGTCCTTGGAACCATTTCATAAATTCCATGCCGTCATGATTTGCTTCAACTCTGCCTGACAATCCATCATCTCGAAGATCTTTTCCATTTCTTGAATCCATTAATCAACTTTTTTCTGAGTTCTCATCACCCTTGAACTTTGGAGGATGATAACGAAGAAAATCTTTCAATCCTCTTGACTCAATAGCACATATCTCTCTTTCCCTCTTCTCCAGATCTCGCAAAGTCTTTGTAGTTGTCTGTGCAACATCAGAAACATCCATGTTATTTGTAGCTTCAACCATTTGATCATCCCCACTGACGTTCATTCTTGCAACGTCATTCCTTCTTGGAGGTGGTGTTTCCCCAAAACCAACATCAAGAAGAGTATTAACACCACTTCAAATAATTCTGAAACTAAGTTTCGAATATATCAACAGATAATAACTATCCCTGGTCTGACAACTCAGACCAATTACCCTGACGCATGATCAGATAATAACTCCCAACCTACAGGTTGACCTACAATCTATAACCAATGGTTCCACAGCCCCCAAGGAAATCTACACCAAAGCTATGATACCACAATGTAACACCCCGATTTTCAAAGCGAGGGTGTATTTTTTTTTTCAAAATAAATTAAAATAAAACAGAGAAATAAATTGAAATAAACAGAGAAATAAAGCAGCGGAAAAGTTTTTTGAAATATGAATCCAAAGTATTTACACCTCAAAAAGTGGTACATGGAACCCATCGAAAATAAACTGTCATGCTGACAATATTAGTAAAGATACAATTTTCCAATTTAAAATAACCGCATTCCAAAATAAAGACATATGTTCCCTCTATGTCAACCTGATCTGATCATTCTACCAAAAAACTATACACCCTGAGTGATCTTCACGCGCCCCGTA
The DNA here is from genome assembly GCA_037974775.1 of Cicer pinnatifidum. Taxonomy (NCBI): domain Eukaryota; kingdom Viridiplantae; phylum Streptophyta; class Magnoliopsida; order Fabales; family Fabaceae; genus Cicer; species Cicer pinnatifidum. Next base: position 32,255,172 of record JBBPBR010000007.1, on the reverse strand, counting down.
AGATCCTCCTAACATAGCTCTAGTTAAGCATTCCCATCTACATTCCCATCCGTAGGGTACGAATCGGTGGGATTGTCTTGGCTCTCATCTGAGGGCAAAGCCCAGATTTCCACAATAGTTGTAAAGGGTCACGAACCGAAATTAACAGTTAACACATAACATTTAAGTTTTTAAATGCACAAAATACCCTTTTAACTTAGCATGCACCTTAAAAGGGTTTTCTGTAAGACCCTTAATTTTAAATCCTAAATTATACAGTTTTAGGGTATTTTGTGTTGAGTTTCTTAGGCTGTTAGCCCAATTTTTGGTATTGAGTGAGTTAAATGCCAAAAATATATTTTTGGAAATTGGATTAAAATTATTTGTTGGAAAATAATTTATTTACGTTACGAAGGATTTAATACCGGACAGTTTTGTTAAAAATATCTCGGGTTGCTGAAAATTGTGTCTGTCAATTGTGTTGCGACGATAGTAGATATTTTTATTAAAATAGATTAAGATGGGAATGAAGTGAGGTGTGTAAGAGTTGTTAGATATTCGTTTGAGTTTAGTTTTAAGTATAATATAAATATATATATATATATATATATATATATATATATATATATATATATATATA
>JBBPBR010000007.1:32223329-32254369 GCA_037974775.1 Cicer pinnatifidum | reverse complement strand
TTATATATATATATAGTATTATAAGTTATATATATATATATATATATATATATATATATATGTGTGTGTGTGTGTGTGCGCTTGAAAGGAAACGAGAAAAAGAAAAAAAAACAGAGGAAGATCCATCGCAAACCATCGCCCTTCTTCCTCCTTTCTTTCCATTTCTTTTTCGTTCTTTGGCTTCAAGAATAGAAACCCCAAGATTAGTGGGTAAGAAAGCAAGGATTTCTCAGCTTCATACTTCCTCTTTGTTTCGAAAACGAAGGAAAACGGTATTAGGGATTTCAAAACCGTCAAACACAAACCTTCCCGTTTCATCTAGATCTAAGCTTCGTTTCGCGAAGAGATAGAAGGGAAAGTTGCTCACTACCACGCTACGGTGCTAGGGGACCAACTTTGGACGCGACGTTGCGAGCGGAGATTTTACCGGATTTACTCATGGTACCGTAATCGCACGTTAAAGCTAACATGAAGGTAAGGGCTCCTTCCAAAGTTTTAGTTTGCAGTTAGGGACTTACTTGTGGTTGTGTGGAAAAGAATTTGTTAGGGTTGAAGCGTTGATTTGGGGAAAAATGAATTAATGCTTTATGGGTGAAAATCTAATGTGGGGTTTTGGTGATATTGATGAATGTTTCATGAAAAATGAATTTACCTCATTTATGTATGATTTTGAGTAAATGAAATTTGTTGTGTTTGAGTGATGGATTGTGTTGATTTGTGTTTTCGTATTCGACGTGTTCATAATTGATAATTATAGAATTTGAGATGTGTTTTGTGTGGTTTGTGTGGAAAAATGATTTAATGTGTTTTGGTGTGAATTATGGATTGAATGTGAAAGTATGTTCGAGTTTGTTTTGTGTGGAATTTGAAAACCATTAAGTTAAACGAGTATTAAGAATGGGGAACCTCTTAATGTCTTGTTTACTTAGTGTGTGTTTGTGAAAATCGTTTAAGTTAAATGAGTATTAAGAATGGGGAATCTCTTAATGTCTTGTTTACTTAATGTTTGTTGTGAAAATCGTTTAAGATAAATGAATATTAAAAACGGGGAATCTTTTAATATTGCATTTACTTAACGATTGTAGTGGATAGAGTCAGGGTACGCTCAGGCAGTTCATAGTTATTGCATGTGTTTGTGAATTTCTGCGTTGAATAAATTCTTGAATTTGTTACTGTAAAATTGGTTAATAATCTTGTAAATAAAATTATAGGAGCCATTTATTTCTAACAAATTTAGGTCATTTTAGGTTGTTCTATGTCATTCTAGTCCATTTAAGTTCTTTGTGAATGTAATTCTTTTAATAAGCTTACATATTTCAATGCATTAAGATTTTAGGTCATTTTTGTCTGTAATAAGTTTATTCTAATTCGTTTTTATTCTTAGGCTATTTAGTTTGTTCAATAATTGCATAAGTATCAATGGATTAAGATTTCAAGTCATTTTATTCTTTTCTATGTTTATTCTAGTCCATTTAAGTTCTTAGTTAATGTAATTCGTCCATTAAATTCAATTTTTTCAATGCATTAAGATTTTAGGTCAATTTAGTCTTTTCAATGATTATTCCAGTCCATTTAACTTCTTTGTTAATATAGTTCGTCCAACAAGTGAAAATATTTCACTACATTAAGATTTTATGTCATTTTGATCATTAATAGGTTTATTCTATTTAATTTTGATCATTTTGGTCGATCAATAAGAGCATATATCTAAATGGATTAAGATTTTATATCATTTTAGGTTGTTTTATGTTTATTTTACTCCTTTTAAATTGTAGTCTGGAGAAGCGTCCTCAGCGGCGGACCGGACCCAAGTCCCCTGGAAAGGGGAGCCGGAGAGGGTGAGAGCCCCGTGGTGCTCGGACCTTGTCGCACCACGAGGCGCTGTCTGAATGCAGTTCTTGCAATAAATGCAAATATTTCAATGCATTAAGAGGTAAGGCCATTTTGGTCTTTAGTAAGTTTATTCTAATTCATTTTGATTCTTAGAAAATTTAGTTCGCCCATTAACCGCACAAGTCTCGATGGATTAAGATTCTAGGTCATTTTATTCATTTTATTGTTTATTTTAGTCCATTTAAGTTTTTTGTCAAAGTAGTTTGTGCAATAAGTGCATATGTCTCAATGGAATAGTATTTTACATCATTTTGGTCTTTTACATCTAGTTTGTTTTGGTTCTTAGGCAGTTTAGTTTGTCAAACAAGTGCACAGGTCTCAATGGACTATGATCTTGGGTCATTTTGATCTATAGTAAGTTTATTATAATCCATTTTGGTTCTTAAGTCATTTAGTATGTCCTATAAGTGCACAAATGACAATGGATTATATTTTAGCTCATTTTGGTCTTTATTATGTTTATTCTAACTCATCATGATTCTTAAGGAATTTAGTTTGGTCAATAAGTGCACAAGTCACAATGGTTTAAGATTTTATGTCAAGTTGGTCTTTAATATGTTTATTCTAATCCCATTTTGGTGCATAGGCAATTTAGTTCGTTCAATAGTTCATAGGCCTCAATGGATTAAGCTTTTAGGTCATTTTCATCTTTTCTATATTTAGTGCATTTAAGTTCTTAGTTAATGTAGTTCGTTTAATAAGTGCGAATATTTTGATGGATTAAGATTTTAGGTAATTTTGGTCTTAAATAGATTTATTTTAATCCCTTTTTCTTCTTTGGCAATTAAGTTTGTCCAATAAGTGCACAAGTGTCAACGCATTGAGATTTTAGATTATTTTAGTCTTTAATAAGATTATTCTACTCCTTTTTGGTTCTTAGGCTATTTAGTTAGTCCAATAAGTGTATAAGTCGCAATCGAGTAAGTTTATTCTAGTTCGTTTTGGTTCTTAAGCAGTTTAGTTTGTCAAACAAGTGCACATGTCTCAATGGAATATGAATTTAGGGCATCTTGGTGTATAGTAAGTTTATTCTAATCCATTTTGGTTCTTAAGCATTTTATTTCGGTCAATAAGTGCACAAGTAATAATGCATTAATATTTTTGGTCATTTTAGTGTTTAATAAATTTATTTTAATCCATTTTGGTTCTTAGTCAATTTAGTTTGTTCAATAGGAGCATATATCTAAATGGATTAAGATTTTAGGTCATTTTAGGTTATTGTATGTTTATTCTAGTCCATTTAAGTTCCTTGTGAATCTAGTTCTTCTAATAACTGCAAATATTTCGATGCATTAAGATTTTAGGTTATTTTGGTCTTTAATAAGTTTATTCTAATTCATTTTGATTCTTAGACAATTTAGTTTGCCCATTAATTGCACAAGTCTTAATGGATTAAGATTGCAGGTTATTTTTATTCATATTAATGTTTATTTTAGTCCATTTAAATTTTTTACGAAAGTACTTTGTGCAATAAGTGCATATGTCTCAATGGAATAATATTTTACATCATTTTGGTCCTTTATAAGTTTATTCTAGTCCGTTTTGGTTCTTAGGCAGTTTAGCTTGTCAAACAAGTCCACTAGTGTAAGACCCTTAATTTTAAATCCTAAATTATACAATTTTAGGGTATTTTGTGTAGAATTTCTTAGGCTTTTAGCCCAGTTTTTTTTGGTATTTAGTGAGTTAAATGCCAAAAAAATATATTTTTGGAAATTGGATTTAAATTATTTGTCGGAGAATAATTTATTTTGGTTTCGAATTCTGGGCAGTTTTGTTAAAAATATCTCGGGTTACTGAAAATTGTATATGTCAATTGAGTTGCGACGAGAGCAGATATTTTTAACAAAAAGTGGTTTGGAAAGTGTGGGTGAAATGATGTTTTGTTAAAATATCTAGAGGTTAAAGATATTTATTTGATTGGCCTGTGATAGGCGGTACGATTATGATTTACGGCCCTTCGAGGAGGGTTTTGGTTTGAAATTCTGAGTCCATGCATTTTGGCATATACGCATTGCATTAGGGTGCTTGGCACGCGAGTGATGTTTGATTTAAGATTATGATTGAATGTTTGAACTCAAGTCGTCATGGTGATTGTGTTATAATTGCCAAGTGTAGATGTTTTGGAATTGCGTGTAAGTATGGTTGATTGCAAAACCTTTTCGAAACTTAAGTTGTCGAGGTGATTGTGTTATAATTGCCAAGTGTGGATGTTTTGGAATTGTTTGTAAGTGTGATTGATTGCAAAACCTTTTTGAAACTTAAGTTGTCGTGGTGATTGTGTTATAATTGCCAAGTGTGGATGTTTTGGAATTGTTTGTAAGTGTGATTGAATGCAAAACCTTTTCGAAACTTAAGTTGTCGTGGTGATTGTGTTATAATTTCCAAGTGTGGATGTTTTGGAATTGTTTGTAAGTGTGCTTGATTGCAAAACCATTTCGAAACTCAAGATGTTGTGATGATTGCGCTATAATTGTTAAGTGTGATTGTTTGGATTTGTGTGTAAGTGTTGATTGGTTTCGAAACCCTTTAAAAGCTGAATTTTGCTGTTTTTCTGCTGTTGTCTGATGTGTATTCGAATACAGCAAGCTGTATTCGAATATAGACATGTTGTTTTTGCCACTGACTTACTATGTAGTCGAATACAGACATGTTGTTTTTGCTGTTGAATGCTGAAACAGACTTGTATTCGAATACAAAGATGTTGTATTCGAATACAACAATGTTGTTTTGTTAAAAACTTCATTTTTCAACCTTGTTTATGCATGTTTGGCATATGGAAACCCTTTTAAGGTGCATGCTAAGTTGAAAGGTTATTTTGTCCATTTAAAAACTTAAATGTTATGTGTTAATTGTTAATTTCGGTTGGTGACCCTTTACAACTATTGTGGAAATTTGGGCTTTGCCCTCAGATGAGAACCAGGACCATCCTACTGGTTAGTGCCCTGTGGATGGGAAAGTAGTTGGACACACCTGACTGGAGCTGTGTTAGGAGGATCTTGTGGGGCGCGTGAAGATCACTCGGGATGTATAGTTTTTTGTAGAATGATCTGATTAGGTTGACGTATAGGGGTTAGATGTCTTTCTTTTGGGATGTGGTTATTTTAATTTGGAATACCGTACCTATACCAATATTGTCAGCTTGACATTTTATTTTCGACGGGTTCCATGTACCACTTTTTGATGTGTAAATACTTCGGATCCGTATTTTAAAAACTATTCTGCTGCTTGTAAATTATGTTGACTTATGTGTCGTTGTGTTACGACTTAAATATTTTTCCAAAAGTACTTCCTTATTTATTTCTTTGTGATTATGAATTTGTTTTGAAAAAAAAATACACTCGGGCTGCTAAAACTCGGGATGTTACAACTAGTCTCAATTAATTATGATTTTAGGGCATTTTGATCTATAGTAAGTTTATTCTAATCCATTTTGGTTCTTAAGCCATTTAGTATGTCCTATAAGTTCACAAATCACAATGGATTAAAATTGTTACGTCAATTTGGCCTTGAATAAGTTTATTCTAATCCCATTTTGGTTCTTAGGCAATTTAGTTCGTTCATTAAGTTCATAGGTCTCAATGGATTAAGCTTTTAGGTCATTTTATTCGCTTCTATATTTATTATAGTCCATTTAGTTCGATCATTAAGTTCAAATATCTCAATGCATTAAGATTTTAGGTCATTTTGGTCTTTAAAAAGTTTATTCTAATTCACTTTGATTCTTAGGCAATTGAGTTCCCCCAATAATTGCACAAGTCACAATGGAATAAGTTTTTATGCCATTTTGGAGTATCATAAAATGATTCTAATCCATTTTGGATCATAACCAGTTTAGTTTGTAAAATAAGTGCACAATTCTCAATCGATTAAGATTTTAGGTAATTTCGCTTTTTAATAAGTTAATTCTAATCCATTTCGATTCTTAAGCAATTTAGTTTGTCCAATAAGTGCACTAATTACAACGGATTAAGATTTTCTGTCATTTTGGTCTATAATATGTTTATTCTAATCCATTATGATTCATAAGAAATTTAGTTCTGTCAATAAGTGCACAAGTCAATAAGAGCATAAGGCTCAACCCATTATGATTTTAGGTCATTTTGGTCTTTAATATATTTATTCCAATCCATTTTTGTTCTTAAGCAATTTTGTTCGTTAAATAAAGTCATAAGGTTCAATGGATTAAGATTTTAGGTCAATTTAGTCTTTTCCATGTTTAATCTAGTGCATATAAGGTCTTAGTTAATGTAGTTTGTCCACTAAGTGCAAATATTTCGATGCATTAAGATTTTAGGTAATATTGGTCTTAACTACGTTTATTTTAATCCTTTTTGCTTCTTACTCAATTAAGTTTGTCCAAAAAGTGCTAAAGTGTCAATGCATTGAGATTTTAGATAATTTTAGTCTTTAATAAGTTTATTCTACTCCTTATTGGTTCTTAGGCTATTTAGTTCATCCAAAAAGTGCATAAGTTGCATTTGAGTAAGATGTGAGGTTATTTTAATATTTTCTATGTTTATTTTAGTCCATTTAAGTTTGGTCAAAGTAGTTTGTCCAATAATGCATATATCTTAACGTGTTTAAGATTTTATGTAATTTTGGGCATTAATAACATTATGCTAAGCCATTTTAGTTCATGGGCAATTTAGTTCATCAAATTAGGTCATCAATCTCAATGGATTAAGATTTAAGGTAATTATGGTCTTTAATAAGTTTATTCTAATCTATTTTGGTTCTTAGGCAATTTAGTTCGTCAATTAAGTGCACAAATCTCGAAGGATAAATTTTTTGGTCATTTTGGTCTTTAATAAGTTTATTCTACTCCATTTTGGTTCTTAGGCACAAGTCTCAATAGATAAATATTTTAGGTCATTTTTGTCTTTAATAAGTTTATTCTAATCCATTTTGGTTCTTAAGCAATTTAGTTCGGTCAATAAGTGCACAAGTCACAATGGATTAAGATTTTAGGTCATTTTGGTCCTTAGTAAATTAATTTTAATCCATATTGGTTCTTAAACAATATAGTTCTTTCAATGAGAGCATATGTCTCAACGGATTAAGATTTTAGGTCATTTTAGGTTTTTCTATGTTTATTCTACTCCATTTAAGTTGTTTGTGAATGTAGTTCTTCCAATAAGCACACGTATTTCAATGCATTATGATTGTAAGTCATTTTGGTCTTTAATAAGTTTATTCTAATCCATTTATATTCTTAGGTTATTTAGTTTGTTGAATAACTGCATAAGTCTCAATGGATTAAGATTTCAAGTCATTTTAGTCTTGTCTATGTTTATTCTAGTCCATTTAAATTTTGAGTCAAATTAGTTTGTGCAAAATAAGTGCATATGGCTTAATGGAATATTATTTTACATCATTTTGGTCTTTAATAAGTTTATTCTAATCTATTTTGGTTCTTAGGCAGTTTAGTTTTTCAAACAAGTGTAAAAGTTTCAATCGATTAAGATTTAAGGTCATTTTGGTCTTTAGTAAGTTTATTCCAATCTGTTTTGGTTCTTAAGTCATTTAGTTCATCCAATAAGTGCAAAATAAGTGCATAGGTTACAATGCATTAAGATTCTAGATCAATAAGTGCACAAGTCACAATGCATTAAGATTCTAGATTATTTTGGTCTTTAGTTCGTTCAATAAGTGCATAGGTCTCATTGGATTAAGATTTTAGGTCATTTTAGTATTTTCTATGTTTATTTTAATCTACTTAATGTCTTAGTTAATGTAGTTCTTCTAGTAAGTTCAAATATTTCAATGCATTAAGATTTTAGGTCTTTTTGGTCTTTAACAAGTTTTTCTAATTCACTTTGATTCTTAGGCAGTTTAGTTCGCCCAATTATTGCCCAATCCTCAATAGATTAAGATTTTAGGTCATTTTAATATTTTCAGTGTTTAATTTTGCCCATTTATGTGATTACTCAAAGTAACTTGTCCAATAAGTGCATATGTCTCAATGGAATAAGATTTTTTGTCATTTGAGTCTTTAATAAATTATTCTAATCCATTTTGGATCTTAGGTAGTTTAGTTTGCCAAATAAGTGCACAAGTCTCAATAGATTAAGATTTTCGGTAATTTCGCTTTTAATAATTTAATTCTAATCCGTTTAGATTCTTAAACAATTTTGTTTGCCCAATAAGTGCACAAATGACAAAGGATAATGATTTTATTTGATTTTGGTCTTTAATAAGTTTAATCTACCCCCATTTTGATTCTTAAGCAATTTAGTTCGGTCAATAAGTGCACAAGTCACAATGGATTAAGATTTTAGGTCATTTTGGTCATTAAAAAGTTTATTCTAATCCATTTTGGTTCTTAGGCTATTTTTTTCGTTGAAAAAGTGTATAAGTCTCAATAGATTAAGATTTTAGGTTAATTTAGGCTTTTCCACATTTATTCTAGTGCATTTAAGTTCTTAGATAAGGTAGTTCGTTTAGTAAGTGCAAATATTTCAATTCATTAAGATTTTATGTAATTTTACTCTTTAAAAGGTTTATTCTAATCCTTTTTGCTTCTTAGACAATTTAGTTTTTCCAATAAGAGCACAATTCTCAATGCAAATTAGTTATCTCAATAAAAGGTTTACTCTTTAAAAGATTTTAGGTAATTTTAGTCTTTCATAAGTTTATTCTACTCCTTTTTGGTTCTTAGGCAAATTAGTTTGTCCAATAAGGGCATAAGTCGCAATTGTGTAAGATGTGAGGTTATTTTAATCTTTTCTATGTTAATTTTAGTCCATTTAACTTCTTAGTCAAAGTAGTTTGTCCAATATGTACATATATCTCAATGGATTAAGATTTTACGTCATTTTGGGCTTTAATAAGTTTAATCTATTTCATTTTAGTTCTTAGGCAATTTAGTTAGTCAATTAAGTGCACAACTTTCGATGGATTAAAATTTATGGTAATTTTGGTCTTTAATAAGTTTATTCTAATCCATTTTGGTTCTTAGGCAATTTAGTTTGTCAAATAAGAGCACAAGTCTCAATGGATAAAGATTATAGGTCATTTTGGTATTTAATAAGTTTATTCTAATCCACTGTAGTTCTTAGGCAACTTAATTCGTCCAATAATGTGCACAAGTCTCAATGGATTAAGATTTTAGTTTATTTTGGTCTTTTCTATGTTTATTCTAATCCATTTTAATCCACTATAGTTCTTAGGCAACTTAATGTAGTTCTTTCAATAATCTCAAATATTTTAATGCATTAAGATTTTAGGTTATTTTGGTCTTTAATAAATTTATTCTAATTCATTTTGATTCTTAGGCAATTTAGCTAACCCAATAATTGCACATGTCTCAATGGATTAAGATTTTAGGTCATTTTAATCTTTTCCATATTTGATTTTGTGCATTTAAGTTATTATTCAAAGTAGTTTGTCCAACAAGTACATATGTCTCAATGGAATAAGATTTTAATTCATTTTATTTGAATCCATTTTGGATCTTAGGCTGTTTAGTTCGTCAAATAAGTGCACAAGTCTCAATCGATTAAGATTTTAGGTCATTTTGATCTATAGTAAGTTAATTGAAATCCATTTTGGTTCTTTAGGAATTTAGTTTGTCCAATAAGTCCACAAATTACAATGGATTAAAATTTTAGGTCATTTTAGTCTTTCACATCTTTATTCTACTCAGTTTTTGTTCTTAAGCAATTTAGTTCCTCCAAAAATTGCATAAGGGGAATAAGATTTTAGGTCATTTTGGTCTTTAATAAATTTATTTTAATCATTTTGGTTCTTAGGCAGTTTAGTTCATCCAATAAGTGCATCAGTCTCAATTGATTAAGATGTGAGATTATTTTAGTCTTTTCTAAGTTTATTTTAGTTCATTTAAGTTCTTAGTCAAAGTAGTTTGTCCAATAAGTGCATATATCTCAATGAATTAAAATTTTACGTCATTTTGGTCTTTAATAAGTTTATTCCAATTCATTTTAGTTCTTATGCAATTTAGTTCATTAATTATAGCATTTGGGGACATGTTTCTAGCTTTCTAGTTTGGTATTTTAAAATTTTTTCATATGTTAGAAAAATATTTTTAGCTTGTCTCTAAACTTTAGGTCGAATTTGAATTATAATTTTATTATTTGTATATTGACTCTTGCTCGCTCTTTAGGCCATAACTTGAGCTCTAGCAGTCGGATCAGAGATACAAATTTTATGTTGGAATAAAAGCCCAATTTTAAACTTTAATGTGCCTAAATTGCAGATTTCTTAATATGGACTTTTGTAATAATTTTAATTAGCGGGTCAGTTGGTTTTAAACCCTACACCTTAAAGCCCAATATCAAGTACTATATTTTTCCAGTTTTTTATCTTTTATACGGACGGAAAATTAATGATTCAAATTGCTACCATAAATAAACTGTTTTTATTTTAATTTCACAGAAGGCTAATTTTATAAGATTAATCCACGAGTTCAAATTTTCATTAACACATTGAGATTCAGGTTACACTGTGTGACACCCTAAACCCCAAAATAATGAATATAATAATTTATATAATAGTGCAACCTAGATAAGCTTGATTTAAGTATAATTACTTGATTTAATTCTAAAAACTGACTAGTACTTCTATGGTTTTCATACAAAAATTTGTTTCAAATTAAGTAAGAAAATACGAATTACAACCTATAACACAAACAACGAAGGAGGTGAGCTTTGAAATTATGTTTATAGTATAATATAAATAAGAAGAACACACAATTAATCATAAATAAAATGTATCATTACGCAAACATTCTTCAAGGAAAAACATAATATTATAAAGTCAAAACCACTCAAAGAAAATCAATAAAATTTCATTATAACATCAAATCATATAAGTAACTGAAGGTTTCGACGAGAGGAATCCAAAAATAATACCAGTTTTTTTTAGATGACAAATGTGGTGATCAGAATCGGCCACAAACAATTCCCAAAGGAAAGAAACACGACTGTTTCTGATTAAAAGGAGCCACAATCATTATTTAGACGCTTTCTCAACCACAAAAAATAATGGAAATTTCCAACAACAACTATAGGTCGACAACGTACAACAAGCGAATCCGAATAAACGACGAGTTCACAAAATCGTTGAGACTTGACTGATAAATTATGTTAAGCTTAAAAATAAATTTTAAATAATTAATAGTAATTTTATGAACAAAAATTAAGTCAAAACAACGAGAAAAAATGCAAAAAAAGTCTCACCGACTCGTCAGAGCGCCGAAAGGGCCCGATGTCAACTTCACCTAAAAATACAAATGAGTAGTGCTTCTTGAAGGTTTCGACGAGAAGAATCCAAAAATATACCATTTTTTTAGACGACAAATATGGTGATCAAAATTTGCCAAAAACAGCTCGCCCAAGGAAAGAAACACAACTATTTTTAAATAACCGGAACCACGGTCGTCAAAATTGATGCCAAAAATGGATTCAGTGCCCGATTTTGTGTGGGATAGAGGTTGAGATCGTTTCAAAACAACAAGGAATTGGTGGGAGTGAATTTGAGAGAAAAAGGGTTTGAGCGACTTGGTTGTCAGATTTTCGTTTTTATTTTTTTTATTTTTTTTTAATTACAGAAGGAGGGGTGCAGATTGCAGATGTACATGTACAACATTCAAAACTGTAAGGCCAAATAGAGGTACTCAAGTCTGAGGCAGAAATAGGGGTGTAATGAGTAATTCGCAGGTGTAGAAATGTAAAGTACAATCAATAATAGCCCAAACTAATATGCAGAAATAAAAAAATAGGGGTGCAAACAGAAAGTGAAATTTGTGACACCCTAAACCCAAATTAAAATAGAAAGTGAAATGTGTTAGTTTTGAAAGAGATTCGCAGCGGTTCCAAAATAAATTATACGAAATTTATTTTAATTTATAAGGTTCAAGAATGTCACACTCACGCTTACACAAAATGCTTGCATAAAAATTTTCAATAAAAATTCGTCTTATATCGAATATAGTTGAGGTTTATTAAATAAAACTTTTGACATAAAACATGTTCTAAACTTAGAGACAATAAATTTCTAAATTTGAATAAAAGATAAAAATAAAAAAATTGATCGATTGAATTAACAAAAATCTAAATTAGTTCATAACTCAATAAAATGCGACAAATTGCTCCTACCCAGTATCACCTATCAGAGCGTGGATCACCAACCGATAACCTGAAATGACTGCGCTCTCGCAAGCGTCAAACACAAGCAACGAGGGGTAAGCTTTGAAAACATGTAATAGTATAAAATAATTGAGAAGAACACATAAAATATATTAAACACTGTATCATATCAAATCACAACCAACAAGAATAATCAAGGTAAAACATTGATACAATCCACAACATCAAGTAAGTAGATACACAAATCAAGTAATGTTATGCATGCTTTTATACTCTAGACTCCTCCTCTTTCTTTGGTACCATTCTAACTCTGAAGTACTTGGTTAGGAGGCCATGATACTATGCCACCATCCCGGTGGACGGACAATTTAAATTGGCCCTGTCCTCATAGATCCCCTCAACTCAACCTGAGACACATATACGCGACAGTCGAGGTAAACGTGTGTTGCATGGTAGCTCCCGACATTTGGAGTGCTACCTCTAAGTCACTTAGGAATTCCCCACCCGAATACCTCCAAGGTCTAACAATCTTGCCCTAAGGCTCAACAGCAGACCGCCACGATCAGGCTCATTCAGTTGTACTTCCCCATAATCACTAGGCTTGTCAGACCCTACCTATATGATGACCAAATAATCTCCACTTCAAAAATTATCAAAAATTACTTTCTCCCCTCGTTGGCCTAGGTTACTTACTCCATTAAGAGAACCATCATTGGCACGGGTAAAATTTGTCACTATTCAATTAAACACAATATGCATTTCATGATATCATCATTGCAGATTTCCATAGTCATACATTACATTCAGAATTTATCATCATAATACCTCAGCTCAAACAATAAAGGGTCTTCACTCACATATAATAGTAATAATAATAATAATAATAATAATAATAATAATAATAATAATAATAATAATAATAATAGATCATTCACACACACCACATCAATTGCAAGGCAAATAATTACAATTCATCACATTTTATATCATATATCAATATCAAGGATAGATATAAGCAAAGCACAAAATGCATCAAATACACAATTCTACAATAATTCAACTATCACACGATCTTCAAAAATCAAATCAAACAACATCCTATAAAAGTTTCTACTTCATATTTTAACCTCACAAAATTCAAGTTTGCTCATTAGTCAATTATTACTCAAAAGGCTTCTGCCAGTCGTAGCGAGCCCCGAATGAATTGTGGGAAATACGGTATTCCCGTTCATCTCACTTAATTTATACTCACGCATTCGAACTCAGTCTCACCCCATACCTCGATTGAAGATTTCAGGCAGCCTTAGAGAAGATAGAGAACTTCATGACAACAGCAAACTCGAATAACTTATTGAATATGTGTCTCGCCTTCGTAAATCCTTGTCTTTGATAGCCCACAAAGACAATCGAGCAAAATAACAAACCAATAAAGTAAATTATTTACAAGTCACAATATAATCTCAAACATTTCTTTTATAGTATATAAATTTTATATGTATATCTACATAAATTGAATTATTAAATATTTGAAATAAATAATAGTTATGGTATTTCAATAAAAATATCTAACCTATTAGAATAATCGAAACAAATTATGTACTTTCAAATTAAACAATAGCAATTATGAATATGAAGAAACGTGTGCATAAGTTTAGCTAATCGACCATATTGTAAATATGGTAAACTAAAATTCTTTATTTAAAATTAGTAGATGTTTGAATATAATTGAAATTATGATTCAAAATATAATAATAATTTTTTTGTAAAACATAAATAACAACCAAAAAAATATTAAGAGTAAGCAAACTCTGTAAAAGATATAAAAAAAGTAAGCGAAAGAGATCTCACCGAAACAAACAACTCGAAATAGTGCTTAGTGGTAACAACGACACATAACGCGATGAAGAAAGATTTTCGTGATCGTTAGCAAAACTGGAGACAACGGATGTAGGATGAAGCTTTTGATGCATAGATCACGAACTATTGTTTTTGAAAACCACCATGTCAATCGGAATCAAGGTCCAAAGCCGGCAATTTGGTTCTTGATGAAGACGACGATGCCCATGCTAACGTTAAAGATATGACGAGAGAATTTTTTTTTTTCTTTTTATGTTTGCTATGGGTAAAGAATATTTGAAGAATGCATCCATGAGGATATCACGTGGAAAAGGTATGGTTTGGTTGGGTGAATGGAATGGGAAAGTCAACACTATGGAAGCTTCTTGCTTGGTGGAAGATACCGGTACCTAAGAATATTGATATTCTTTTGGTTGAGCATGAGATATTTGGTGATTATAAATCAACACTTGAAGCTGTTGTTTTAGCTAATGTTTATCTTGAGTGGCAGCGCCGTCAGAGGGTTAAAAGTCTATAGGGTTAGAAGTATGTGCCTCTGGATTTTAATTTGTTGAAAAGGGGTGCATTTAGCAATTGCCTCGGTGCCAAAGTAACGTATTTAAAAGACCTAAAACAGAATGGCCAATTCCATATTGAAACAGAAAAAGAGGTGTAGCAAACAGATCGAAGGTGCAAATGACAATGTCTGATGCAATGTAATAAAGGCCCAAATGGAGTAGAGAAGGAGAAAATAAAGGGTAAATAGTAGTATAACCCAAACTCCCTTTTCCAATAAGAAAAATCTTTAATAATTAATTTATTTTACTCCTTGGTACTAAAACTTTTCCTCCAAATTATTCATATTAAAATATTGATAATATTCACAAAATATTTAAATAGAATAAATAAATACAACGTTTACAATTTATCTTATTCATTAAATTAAATATTTATAAAGTTATTAAACTATAGCAAATACACTTCTAACGAAAATTAATCATAATTATTTATCAACATATATTCTAAACACATGCGATAGTAGACTAATTCTTTAAAATCCAATAAGATAATTAAAATAATTTATTATAAAATTTGGGGTGTTACAACTCTCCCCTCGTTAAATAAATTTCGTCTTCGAAATTTGTGGTGAACAATAGACAACTAATACCTAATTAAGCACCCTTAGAGAATTCACTCGTTACCTAAGCACTATATGTCAAGAATCAAATGGCTTCGCATGATAGGCTAACATAACAATGAACCATTTAAACACATATAACATCTAATATTTCAGTCATAAAAAAAGTACCATAATTACTCAGTATAATTTATAAAGGAAGTAGAACATGTAGAATTTGTCAATAACAATTTACTACCTTAAGTTGAATTAACGAAGAAAAATAATTAAATTTAAACAAATTATAAAGTTCAATTGACTTTTCAAATAATGCTCTATTAGTCTTACTCTTCTAAAAAAAACGTTTAAATCCTAACAACAATTACTCTACAGGTTTAATAAGAGTTAGACTTATAGAGAAACATTAAAAAAAAAATTCACACCTTTAAGAATTACAAATTAAAATGCATAACAACTCAATAACATATAATCACTTTAAAACAAGAACAATTGTACAAAACCATATTGGGAGAGATACACTATTTTTCACGTATTCCTGACACAACAAATTTTTTTTTTTAACTAATCAACATTAGTAGTGTATGCCATTTGTAATTTATAGTTAAAATCATTTAGAACAACATACCTTATAACCAATTAAGCAGAGGTAATAAAAAGTCAATGATAAACATATTGCCTTAAGAGAACATACACATAACCATTGAAATAACTCTAATAATACAAGGGTGGACATTTTGTCTAATTAACCAAAATAAAATCAATAAATATTCATAATAATAACGATGAGTTATTCTCACCTATTTGTATCGACAGTGAGTCATCGGTTGATCAATCCCTTCTACTCATGTCAATTACTCAAGGTAAGAATAACTAAAAGCCATTGGATTCAAATATATATGATTAAAAGAATTTTAACATAGTCGTAGTGTGGGAAGACATCGTCACATCTCCCACCCCTCTCACACTGTTAAAGTCCTTTTAACTTCAAATTTATTTATTTATTTTTTTTCTTTTTAAAAGAAGAAAAAATTTAACAACTAGTAGATGTACATAAATACTTATAATACACATATAATACGACAATTAATATTTATTGTTGTTTAATCATAGTTATAAAACAAAGGAATAATACTTTGTGCTCAACTCAGCAAGCTAAATTATAAGGCAATAGTTTAAATATAACGTCAACTCTGGAACTCAGTCACACCTTTAAATAATTATAATTATTTCTATGCCAAAAATAGCTAGCAACCTTGTTTATTTCACTTTTAAAAAAAAAATTAAATATAATCTATAATTCATTTTTTTTCAATTAAATAATCAAAATAATATTTCAAGTAAGTAAAAGATAGTCCAATCAACTAGTGATAATGAACTAAACTTACTTAGTTGTCTAATACAATGAGTAACAACAACATAAATTTTACTTACATTAAACTTAATCAACAATCAGAAAGAAGAAATATTGAATTATCCCACTTTTAAATACTTATAACTCTAAACACTATACACACATTCCAAACACTTAATAGATTTAAAAGACAACACTTTCTTATTCACATAATCATATACACATTCAAATAACTAAACCAACTATCCGGCATAACGACATTTATTTATCAAATCAAACACTAATTTTAAACTCGTAAGATATTTTTACAGCTGTGAAACCGTAACTATTTTATGATAATTTTTTTTTTATACTCATCACTTAAAAGTTAAAACAAGCTAATACATACATTTTTCAAGTAACATATAGAATGAATAATTATTTACTTGGAGATACAACATGATACCAAATCCATTTGAATAAGCTACTTTCAAGGTTACACAACATTATAGCAATTAATTTCTAGATTGAAATTATTATAAAAAGTGTCACTAATCATTTAATATTATAAAAAAAATCAATGCAAATTCATAATTTTTGTTTTTGTAAAGTGCTTTTCAGTAAATCACATGCACTACGCCAAAAATTGCATTTTACAGTGCTTTCAAAAAAGCGCTCTTAAAGGCACCCTTTATAACGCGCGCTTATTATGCACCTTTTACAGTTCTTGTTACAACAAGCGCTGTAAAAGGCTTACCGATATTTCATATATTTGGGGTACCTTTTACAGCGCTTTTTCAAAACAAGCGCTGTAAAAGGCATACCCATATTTCATATATTTGGGGTACCTTTTACAGCGCTTTTTTGTAACAAGCGCTGTAAAAGGCATACCCATAATACATATTTGGAATGCCTTTTACAGCGCTTTTTTGTAACAAGCGCTGTAAAAGGCATACCCATAATACATATTTGGGGTACCTTTTACAGCGCTTTTTATAAAAAGCGCTGTTAAAGGTGTTATTATTATTTTTTTTTTAACCCTGTATATATTTTAAAAGCGTTTTTTAGCTTTTTATGGCTCTTTTTTTATAAAGTGTTGTCTTTTATCTTTTTATCCAAAATTAGTTTGAACCAGTTCACACAACACAACACATCTAGAATCAGTAATTTAGAACATATTCATGTGCATGTTAAAACAGAAACAGAATCAGTAACACAACCAGAGCCAGAACCAGAACAAGAGCCCATAATCAGTTTAAAATATAATCAGTTCACACAATATGATACATATATATTATCCTGTAACACAGTAATTTACAACATATTTGGTATGAATATACATTGAACCTAATTTACAACATATTCATATGCATGTTTATATATTGTCCTATGATCATATACATATAATAACTATGCACCATATAATATTCAGATCCCTTGCCCAGCAGCATGCTATTTCCCAGAAAATCAAATAATTTTCATTTCAAGCACATACTCACACCATTCCTCCTTTAATTCCATCAGATCTTGCTCAGAATATGATGGACTGGAATTTTCAAAGTACTGCAATATAAAAATTAAACATATTATATTAAGTTAGTATCAAATATATAGATAATTTATATATGAAAATCATATAATCAAAATACCGTACCGTTTCTGGGATAATAGTTTTATTCTTGTCAACAATCTCCTTCATGAATCTCAATACGTAGTACCCACAGTCGATGTTGTTTGTTTGACGAGGGCACTTTATTGGGATCTATGTAATATTATTAGACTTTTGCTTCGACACTACCGCACCTCTTTGAGCTCGAAAAACTTTTAATGCACTATCAAATGAATAAATGTGATTATTTTAGCATGAACAAACACTTATTTATATATGTGTAACAAAAATAAATGAATATTACTTACGTGTCGAACAAAGTCTTGATTTCGGAGTGATTGTTGTAATCGCCATGCAAGGGATCCAAATAGTATACAACTTCAGAGACGGCATTGATTGCAAATAGCACCCAATGTGCCCTACAACAACAAAAAATTGGTTAAACAATTTTGTCTATACACAACTAATAAATTAAATTCTCATCAATTAAAAAAGATAAAATTATGTACCCTGAATTATATGGTGCTAAGAACAATTTTTCCTTTTAAATATTTCCTAAAAACATATTTACAATGTATTTCTTTACATTGTCTTCATCCAGTTTCCACATGGACGTTTTATGCGGAGAGAAGAATGAATATTTATTCGATAATTTCCTCGGGCACACGACCTTCTCATGCAAAAACCTTCAATGAAAATTTTAAACTAGATTAATTACCAATACATTTAATTAATTACCAATAAATGCAACTAAAAGTATTTTTTACCTTATATACAAGCTCATTACAGTTGCACTAAGCTCCTTATGTTCGAGAAGTTCGTATACGTGCTCCTTGTCGAACAATTCCTCACACTCCTCTCCGAATATTTCTTTATTCATGTGTATCATGCGCGAATCGTCGCTGCTGCATAGGTTCTTTTTTACTTGGATGTCAAGACACGCCCCGTATTTACCAAGGCGTGGCTGACTTATTTTAGGAGCAGCAACAGCAGCAACTGATTTGCCACGATCCAATTTTTTTATTGCTGCAAATTTGGCAGCTTTATTGGCAGCTCTATTAACCTCCAATTTTTGAGGTTTGCTGCCTTTTTTTGGATGTGCGGGTGGTTTATTTATTTGGACCTACAAAAATGAGGTTAAATGTTAGTTTATTGAATCTGAAAAAATTGACAAAGCTTATGCAATAAATGTGACAAACCTTATCGGGAGACGTAACTGATTTGTTTCTGGGAGGGATTTTAATGAGGGCAACAAGGTTCGTGGGCCATGCCACGTAACTACCAATAGCTTCGCCCAATGTCTGCATATCTCCGTCGTTGTCTGGTATCGGCAACGGTGCAGTTGGTTCGAAAGCAACAGTAGGCGATACCTTGACATGGCCCTTTGGGATCGGAGTATTGTGCAATACTTCTCCCAAAGTATTGTACAATTTTGCTTTTCCCACCTTCCGATGAGTGGGCGAGGACAAGTATAGAAAACATGAAGTGACACCCTAAATCAATAGTTAAAACATAAGTACAGTTAATATATAATATTGTTTAATGCATAAGTAATTACATAAGCAAGTAAGTAATTAATTACCTCGGGAATAATTTTCAAACCGACGTTGCAACTCCCGCTTTCACTCTCCATTTGTATTTCACCTTGGAGCTGAACCAGAAGTTGCTTGTCTTTGTTCGTATTCACCAATTGTGCCACTTGCTCATATAGGATTCTGAGCTTCTCTAATACTTCCTCGTTGGAAGGTTTTTGGCGCTTCTCTTGAGGAAAAAAGCTTCTGGGAGTTACGCCAAATCCCTTCCCCCTAACTCGACCGGAATATTCAGGAACATTAAAAACTTTGCCTTAAATGTCCATGCAACTAGCCTTGTTGCCCTCTTCATTTTCAGAACTTTGAGAGATGGACTCCTAAAATACATGTAACATTAAAATAGTTAAGTTCATTAGAATTTTTAAAATATAATATTAAAAAGTATTCAAGTGATAAATACAATATTAAAAAATATTAAAGTCATAATATACTTACACAAAGTTCTATTACTTTTTGAACATTTTTGTTATCAACCACTCCATCTTTATTTACCCGAGCTTCCTTCCACAAGATATGACGACCCAACGGTTGATCGGATTGGGTCTCTTGTCGCTATTCGTTAAAACAAAATATTAGTTAGAAACTATAGTTTATAATACAAATTCCCTCATCATTGATGTTACATTGACTTACAAGGTTTTGGTCTAGACGTGCATATCCCATACGTGACCTTCTGTATGGGTGCGTCGGGTTGCTTGCCCTCTCGCGATTTGCCTTACTAATGTTCTATATAAAAAAAATAGCAATTATGTAAAAATTTAAAATACGATGCGAATATAAATAATAAAACACACAAATGCTAATAAATTAATCACTTACGACAAACGCGGGGTCAGTACGTTTGGAAACAAACGCTTTCCATTCATCATTTGATATATAATGTCGATATATCTTTGGAGGTTCAGCAGTTGTGTTTCCTTCTTTATCTTTAAGATAGAAGTTTGAGAGATGCGATCTAAATCCACGATGGATTTTGCCAGCAACTCTCAATACATAATTCTTTCGTCCCTCATCAAGGACAAAAGATGTCTGCAATGAAAAAAATTATAAGTAAAGTATTTCAATGAAAATATTTATAAATGACAAAAGATTGGATCAAAAAATTTACTTGAATATCATTCCATATGATATCTTTGGCATCCTTCAATGCCTTATCTCTCCAGTCGTCAATTGTTATTGGAATATTTTGACGAACAACAGCCCCAATGTAGCTCACAAACATTGCACTGTGGGGGTCAACTGGCTGACCACTTTCATTCCATCCAACCTAATAAACTCATATAGTAAGTACATGCTATTAAAAAAAGCTAAAAAAATACACAGCAAACAGAGTATAGTATACCTCAAATTTAATGCCATTACTCCTTGCTTTAATGACTTTTTGCATGATAGTTGCACCACGTTTGACTTCATTTTCATAAGTCCTACTGGTGCCAACTTCTTCATTTTGACATTCTAAATCTCTGTTTGTATCCATTTAACTACAACAAGTTCAACATGCAGTTTAGTATAACATCAACAAGCTCAACATGCATCATGCATTATTCTAAACAAGCTCAACATGTATCAGTATATATATTTTAAACAAGCTCAACATGCATTTTAATGATTACAAAAAATAAATAACATCAATACCTGAATAATGGTTCGAAGAAAGATGAAATGCAAAGAAAAGAGCGAACGGAGAAATTTCACAGCAATAAAGTTCACAGAAAAACGGTTTTGAAGAAATACGTAATGAGGGTTACGTATTTCAATGAAAATATAAGGTTCGAAATGATCTTGGATGGAAATAAGGTTCGAAATGAAGGAGATGATCGTGGAAATACAGTTCGTAATGGACGAGATTATAGGGTTTGCAAAAGAAGAGAAGAACGATGAAGGTTAAGATGATAGTGTAGTTTACGTAATGAAGAGGAAACTGAAGAGGTTACTGTTATATATATAACCCTTTTACAGCGCTTTTTTATAACCCTTTTACAGCGCTTTTTTATAACCCTTTTACAGCGCTTTTCCAAAGAGCGCTCTAAAAGGCTATGCCTTTTACAGCGCTTGTTCAAAGAAGCGTTGTAAAAGACCTCATTGTTTTAGTATGTTATATAATGTTTTTTTTAAATCCTTTTACAGCGCATGTTCAAAGAAGCGCTGTAAAAGGCCTTATTTAAATTTTTAAAAGACTCTTTTACAGCGCTTATCCCAACAAGCGCTGTAAAAGACCTCATTGTTTAAGTATGTTATATAATGTTTTTTTTAAAAGCCTTTTACAGCACTTGTTCAAAGAAGCGCTGTAAAAGGCCTTATTATGTTATTTTTGTGTTTTGTTATGTTATTTTTTAAACAAGCTCTGCAAAACCCACATAGTCCCACCAAAATATCTTCCTCTTCACCAAACTCCAACTCAAAGTCCTTTTATGCATCTTCTTCGCAAACATCAAAGCTTACTCTTTCAAACTCCACCTCAACACCCTTTTTATCTCTTTACATTCCCTTTCATTCTTAAATCGTAACTTGATCTTCAGGTTCATTGCCATGTTGCGAAAAATAGGTTTGTTAACAATGTGTCTGATGTTTTTGTTAACAATGGGTCTGATGTTTTTGTTAACAATGTGTTTTTGGGGATTCCCATGATGCGTACAAGGTGTTTGAAGAAAATCCTGTTAGAGAAAGTCATGTTAGGTATCTGATGAATATTATTTTTAAAGCCTTTTACAGCGCTTGTTCACATAAGCGCTGTAAAAGGTATCTTTATTTGATTTATAAAAGGGCCTTTTACAGCGCTTGGTAAGAAGAGCGCTGTAAAATGTCTCATTGTTTAATTTTTAAAAGGGCCTTTTACAGCGCTTTTTTTAAAAAGCGTTGTAAAAGGCATGCACTTTTTTTACATGCATAGTTCTTAAGAATTGAAATTGTCCAAATTTACATAAACATGCACTTCACCAAAGACCCTTATCCCCCACCCATCAACCAAACTATCCAAAAGCCAAAAACTTAAGTCCTAATTGAATCACTGGTTATGCTTGCCTTCTTAGACAACAATAAAACAAGAATAGAACCAGAATAATTTGGATTATATAATACCACAATAATTCAATAAAACCAGAATAGAACCAGAATAGAACAATAATTCAGATTACAACAATAAAACCAGAATAGAACAATAATTCAGATTACAACAATAATTCAGATTACATGCATGGCTTATATAAAACAATTAAACATGTACATTAAGATGTCCTTCTTCTTTTCCTGGTGGGATTCACATTTGTTTGTCCATTTACAATACGAAACGATGGATTAATCCAAATTCCCTCATCATGATCATCTCTAAGATATAAACCATCATCAGTTGAATCAATTTCATGTGGTTGTTGTGATGTTGCAAATAAAAGATCATTACCAACATCTTCATCATTGTTGTTATCATCACTTATTTTATTGGTCGATAGGACAACAGACCATTTATCATCAGAAGGATCGGTGACATAAAACACTTGTTGAGCTTGCGACGCTAAAATAAAAGGCTCGTCTTTGTATCCCACCCTATTAAAATCAACAAGCAAGAATCCTGACTCATAAATCCGAACGCCATTATTATTATCGACCCACTTGCAACCAAATATGGGAACACGAAACATTGTGTAGTCTAACTCCCATATGCGCTCGATAACCCCAAAATATGATAGATTTGCATATATTGGGTTTTTGTCTTTTGCACTTGAGACATGCATCGCTTCAGCTACGAGAGTGACTCCACTATTTTGCATAGTGGTCTGATCATTTTGCTCTTTGGTATAAAATGTGTAGCTGTTAATAACATAACCAGTGTAAGAAAAGACATGTAAGCTCGGACCATTTGCTAGCCACCTCAATCTCTGTGAAATTGATCCGGGGTCTATTTCAAATTTTGACTTTATGTGATTTTTTAACCATGTTATAAAACTTCGATTGTGCTCTCGAGTTATCCAATTTTGATTCCTATTCATGTTCAAACGAGATAACTGATCCATGTGTATTGTAACATACGGTTGAACCTCATCATCATTGTTCAGAACATACAATTGTGCCTGCTCCAATTCTGTCCTTGATATAGTCAGTAGTCTCCTTCCAATTATCCCTTCTCCTGATAGTCTTCCCGAATGACCAGACATGGGAAGCTCTATGGATTCAACATTGGACAGATATTTAGTACAAAATTCAGTAGCCTCTTCAACAATGTATCGTTCAGCAATACAACCTTCTGGTCGACTTCTACTTTTTACGTACCCTTTTAATATTTTTATATATCGTTCTATCGGATACATCCATCTCATATAAGCTGGCCCACAAAGTTGTGTCTCCTTAACCAGATGAACAGTAAGGTGAACCATTATATAAAAAAACGATGGTGGGAAATACATTTCAAGCTCACACAAAGTAACAACAATTTCCCTCTGCAATGTCGGTAATTTCTGAGGGTCGATCACTTTACTACAAATTTCCCTGAAGAAGAAACATAATCTAGTTAATGCTAGTCGAACTTTTTCAGGTAAAATGGAACGTATACCTATTGGTAGCAAATGCTCCATTAGAATATGACAATCATGGGTCTTCAAACCTTTTAACTTGAGGTCTTTCATACAAACCAAATTTCTAATGTTCGATGAGTATCCTTCTGGAACTTTAACTTCGTGTAGAAATTTACATAAAACAATTTTTTCCTTTCTAGATAGAGTATGAGCGGCTGGAGGTAGATATGTGCGATTTCCTTTCTTTACTGGAGCCAATTCATTTCTTATTCCCATATCGACCAAGTCCAATCTTGCATTGATGTCGTCTTTAGACTTTCCTGGAACATTGAGTAACGTACCAATAACACTATCAAATACATTTTTTTCAATATGCATCACATCGAGGAAATGTCTTATATACAATGACTTCAAATATGGAAATTCAAAGAAAATTGACTTTTTCTTCCACCCAGTTTTGACCAGCTCTCCCGCAAAAGGTTTGCCAAATTTATTGGTCAAACCTTGTACTTTTTCAAGTATTTGATATCCAGTCGGTGGTAAAGGAGCTTTACCTTCCTCTGATTTTCCATTAAATGCATTTCTCCACCAACGATACTGATGACTATAAGGTAAAAATCTACGATGTCCAAGAAACACATTCTTCTTACAATGTTTCAACCGCATCCAATTTGTACTCTCTTCACATACAGGACATGCACACTGACCTTTAATGCTATATCCTGATAAATTACCATATGCTGGAAAATCATTAATTGTGCCGAACAACATAGCCCTCAAATTGAAATATTCTTTCTTATACCCATCATAAACTTCCACACCTGTCTCCCACATACGTTTTAAATCTTCTATTAGAGGAGTCAAGTATACGTTGATATCATTCCCCGGTTGTTTGGGTCCAGAAATTAACAGAGACAACATCATAAACTTACGCTTCATACATAACCATGGAGGTAGGTTATATATTACCAAAATCACAGACCACGTGCTGTGTGAGATGCTTTGAAGACCATGTGGATTCATTCCATCAGTAGAAAGTGCAAGTCTTAGATTTCTTGACTCTATCCCGAATTCAGGATACTCGTGATCAATTTTTGCCCATTGTGGGGAATCTGCAGGGTGTCGAAACATTCCATCTCTAATTCTTTCATCTGCATGCCATGTCAAGTGTTTTGAATCTTCTTCACTGCGATACATGTGCCTAAATCTTGGTATTATAGGAAAATACCACACGACTTTTGCTGGAGTAGATTCTTTCTTCTTATATTGAGAGACATTGCATTTCGGACACGCCTTAAGTAGTTCATATTCATTTCGAAATAAAATGCAATCGTTAGGACACGCATGAATCCTTTCGTAACTCATGCCAATAGAACACAAAATCCGTTTAGCCTCGTAGGTTCGACTGGGAAGTTCATTATCATCTGGCAACATATCTTTTATGAGTGTTAATAATTCTGTAAAGCTTTTATCAGACCATCCATTACTCGCTTTTAAGTTGTACAACTTTAATATCACCGACAGTCTTGTGAATTTAGTACAACCATTATATAATTCTTTCTCTGCATCACTCAACAAACTTTCAAACATTTTAGGACAATCTCGAAGATCTTCTTCAACTGCTTTTGCGATCTCATCAACTCGGTCCGGCTCATATGTATCTGTATCGAAGTCAGTTGAAGCATATGTCGAACTATTCTCAAAATTAATGTTTCCTTTTTTTTTTCTCACCATGTCTTATCCAACATGTGTAGCTTTGATCAATTCCATTACATACTAGATGTCCTTCTAATTCATCTTCTCTAACACGTTTTCCAAAACAACATTTTAAACAAGGACAAACTACTCTATTTGGATCTTTTGCATTCTTCACTGCAAACTCAACAAACTCCTTCACTCCAATTTCATACTCTTTTGACAATCGATTGGCTGACATCCATTTCCTATCCATATTATACCACCTATATAAATGCAGTTACAAAACTAATAAGCTTTCAAAACATATCAACAAGTTTCAAAAAGAAACCAATATCAACTAACAATTTCAAAAACAGAACAGATCATGTGGTATGAGTTTTTGACTAGTAGAAGAGATTTAATATATATATATATATATAGAACAATTTCAAAACATAACACAGATCATGTGGTATGAATTTTTAATTTGATAAAAAAAATATAGTTAAAAAAAAATACCTGAGACAACACGTAATAGGTAGATGGCGGCACAACACGTAATGGATATGAGGGTATGAGGGTTCCCAGAATAGAGGTGATGAAAGATGTAGAGGATATGAGGGTTCCCAACGTATATAATTATTTGAAATTTATGTCTTTTACAGCGCTTGTCAATAAAAGCGCTGTAATAGGTAGTTAAATTCAATGAAAGCGCTTGTATTTTATAGCGCTTGTGAAAAAAGTGTTGTAAAAGGTGGTTCAATTATTTAGTGCACGTATTTTACAGCGCTTGTGAAAAAAGCGCTGTAAAAGCATACGCGAAAGCGCTTCATTTTACAGCGCTTTTTTGAAAAGCGCTGTAAAAGGCTTATAACATTATGCGCAAACGTTATATGACCTACAACAGCGCTTGTTTTACAGCGCTTGTTTTACAGCGCTTGTTTTACAGCGCTTGTGAATAAAAGCGCTGTAAAAGGCTCCGTTATTTTTCAAATACATTTACAACACTGAGAAGTTTTTTTTTTTTTTTTTTACTATTTTAAATAAAATAATCACAATTATTATTCACACAACTCCAAAACAATCTAACTCTATAAAACAAATCAGGAACAATTCAAACACAAAATTATGTTCTCTTTACATAATAAATCAACATTAACATATTCAATATTTGTTTTCTAAGAAGTCTAACTTTAAAATTCTACCGACCTTCCATATTCAAGTGATTTTTACTTTTCATAACTCAAGTTATGTACCGTATAAAAACTGGATATTAAGATTTTATAAATATTTTCCAAGACATGATTTAAAATTGATAATAACATCTACAACATTATCCTAAACCAATAATAATAGTAATGACAGCAATCATAAGTTTTTTTTTTTCTACTAAAGTCAACTTAAAATTGAAAATAAAAATTTTCTAGTCACAACTAAAAATTTAAACAATATAGATATATTTTCTATTCAATTCCAAGTTTAGTATTTTTCTTTTTAACTGGGTTTCCACAAAATACTAATAACTACTATCTAGTTATACATACAATTACAAGTAAGGCCTATCAATCAATAAATGTGACAACTTCAATGAAACTAATAAATTATAACATACGGCTAGAGTTAGACACTCAAGTCACAAGAGAGCAAAAGTTAGAGTTAGACACTCAAGTCATAAGTCCACTCAATAAGTAATTAAAGCAATCAAGTCAACAATTCAAATTAACTAAAATCTCCACAAATAATTTCATGATTTATTTAGTCACTTAGGTAGAAAATTATAATCAACAACACAATCAAAGTAAGCAAACAACAATTAGTTAAATGGTAACTTCACAAATCATGTTTAATTACAAAATATCATATAACACATAATACAATAATACAAAACAACAAAAGAAAGAAATTTGATAGTGAAATAATTGATACATAAACAACCACAACTGACACTACTGACATTGTTTGACACAAAAACGACACTCGACCCACTCAGCCTGATTTGACAGACCTGCTCTGATACCACTAATGTGACACCCTAAACCCAAATTAAAATAGAAAGTGAAATGTGTTAGTTTTGAAAGAGATTCGCAGCGGTTCCAAAATAAATTATACGAAATTTATTTTAATTTATAAGGTTCAAGAATGTCACACTCACGCT
This sequence comes from Cicer pinnatifidum, assembly GCA_037974775.1. Classification (NCBI taxonomy): domain Eukaryota; kingdom Viridiplantae; phylum Streptophyta; class Magnoliopsida; order Fabales; family Fabaceae; genus Cicer; species Cicer pinnatifidum. Next base: position 32,226,528 of record JBBPBR010000007.1, on the reverse strand, counting down.
TACACAAAATGCTTGCATAAAAATTTTCAATAAAAATTCGTCTTATATCGAATATAGTTGAGGTTTATTAAATAAAACTTTTGACATAAAACATGTTCTAAACTTAGAGACAATAAATTTCTAAATTTGAATAAAAGATAAAAATAACAAAATTGATCGATTGAATTAACAAAAATCTAAATTAGTTCATAACTCAATAAAATGCGACAAATTGCTCCTACCCAGTATCACCTATCAGAGCGTGGATCACCAACCGATAACCTGAAATGACTGCGCTCTCGCAAGCGTCAAACACAAGCAACGAGGGGTAAGCTTCGAAAACATGTAATAGTATAAAATAATTGAGAAGAACACATAAAATATATTAAACATTGTATCATATCAAATCACAACCAACAAGAATAATCAAGGTAAAACATTGATACAATCCACAACATCAAGTAAGTAGATACACAAATCAAGTAATGTTATGCATGCTTTTATACTCTAGACTCCTCCTCTTTCTTTGGTACCATTCTAACTCTGAAGTACTTGGTTAGGAGGCCATGATACTATGCCACCATCCCGGTGGACGGACAATTTAAATTGGCCCTGTCCTCATAGATCCCCTCAACTCAACCCGAGAAACATATACGCGACAGTCGAGGTAAACGTGTGTTGCATGGTAGCTTCTGACATTTGGAGTGCTACCTCTAAGTCACTTAGGAATTCCCCACCCGAATACCTCCAAGGTCTAACAATCTTGCCCTAAGGCTCAACAACAGACCGCCACGATCAGACTCATTCAGTTGTACTTCCCCATAATCACTAGGCTTGTCAGGCCCTACCTATATGATGACCAAATAGTCTCAACTTCAAAAATTATCAAAAATTACTTTCTCCCCTCGTTGGCCTAGGTTACTTACTCCATTAAGAGAACCATCATTGGCACGGGTAAAATTTGTCACTATTCAATTAAACACAATATGCATTTCATGATATCATCATTGCAGATTTCCATAGTCATACATTACATTCAGAATTTATCATCATAATACCTCAGCTCAAACAATAAAGGGTCTTCACTCACATATAATAGTAATAATAATAATAATAATAATAATAATAATAATAATAATAATAATAATAATAATAATAATAATAGATCATTCACACACACCACATCAATTGCAAGGCAAATAATTACAATTCATCACATTTTATATCATATATCAATATCAAGGATAGATATAAGCAAAGCACAAAATGCATCAAATACACAATTCTACAATAATTCAACTATCACACGATCTTCAAAAATCAAATCAAACAACATCCTATAAAAGTTTCTACTTCATATTTTAACCTCACAAAATTCAAGTTTGCTCATTAGTCAATTATTACTCAAAAGGCTTCTGCCAGTCGTAGCGAGCCCCGAATGAATTGTGGGAAATACGGTATTTCCGTTCATCTCACTTAATTTATACTCACGCATTCGAACTCAGTCTCACCCCATACCTCAATCGAAGATTTCAGGCAGCCTTAGAGAAGATAGAGAACTTCATGACAACAGCAAACTCGAATAACTTATTGAATATGTGTCTCGCCTTCGTAAATCCTTGTCTTTGATAGCCCACAAAGACAATCGAGCAAAATAACAAACCAATAAAGTAAATTATTTACAAGTCACAATATAATCTCAAACATTTCTTTTATAATATATAAATTTTATATGTATATCTACATAAATTGAATTATTAAATATTTGAAATAAATAATAGTTATGGTATTTCAATAAAAATATCTAACCTATTAGAATAATCGAAACAAATTATGTACTTTCAAATTAAACAATAGCAATTATGAATATGAAGAAACGTGTGCATAAGTTTAGCTAATCGACCATATTGTAAATATGGTAAACTAAAATTTTCTATTTAAAATTAGTTGATGTTTGAATATAATTGAAATTATGATTCAAAATATAATAATAATTTTTTTGTAAAACATAAATAACAACAAAAAAAATATTAAGAGTAAGCAAACTTTGTAAAAGATATAAAAAAAGGTAAGCGAAAGAGATCTCACCGAAACAAACAACTCGAAATAGTGCTTAGTGGTAACAACGACACATAACGCGGTGAAGAAAGATTTTCGTGATCGTTAGCAAAACTGGAGACAACGGATGTAGGATGAAGCTTTTGATGCATAGATCACGAACTATTGTTTTTGAAAACCACCATGTCAATCGGAATCAAGGTCCAAAGCCGGCAATTTGGTTCTTGATGAAGACGACGATGCCCATGCTAACGTTAAAGATATGACGACAGAAATTTCTTTTTTTTTTTCTTTTTATGTTTGCTCTGGGTAAAGAATATTTGAAGAATGCATCCATGAGGATATCACGTGGAAAAGGTATGGTTTGGTTGGGTGAATGGAATGGGAAAGTCAACACTATGGAAGCTTCTTGCTTGGTGGAAGATACCGGTACCTAAGAATATTGATATTCGTTTGGTTGAGCATGAGGTATTTGGTGATTATAAATCAACACTTGAAGCTGTTGTTTTAGCTAATGTTTATCTTGAGTGGCAGCGCCGTCAGAGGGTTAAAAGTCTATAGGGTTAGAAGTATGTGCCTCTGGATTTTAATTTGTTGAAAAGGGGTGCATTTAGCAATTGCCTCGGTGCCAAAGTAACATATTTAAAAGACCTAAAACAGAATGGCCAAGTCCATGTTGAAACAGAAAAAGGGGTGTAGCAAACAGATCGAAGGTGCAAATGACAATGTCTGATGCAATGTAATAAAGGCCCAAATGGAGTAGAGAAGGAGAAAATAAAGTGTAAATAGTAGTATAACCCAAACTCACTTTTCCAATAAGAAAAATCTTTAATAATTAATTTATTTTACTCCTTGGTACTAAAACTTTTCCTCCAAATTATTCATATTAAAATACTGATAATATTCACAAAATATTTAAATAGAATAAATAAATACAACGTTTACAATTTATCTTATTCATTAAATTAAATATTTATAAAGTTATTAAACTATAGCAAATACACTTCCAATGAAAATTAATCATAAATATTTATCAACATATATTCTAAACACATGCGATAGTAGACTAATTCTTTAAAATCCAATTAGATAATTAAAATAATTTATTATAAAATTTGGGTTGTTACAATATTATTTATCCTTAACATAGATAAACTAAAAT
>JBBPBR010000007.1:32180992-32206770 GCA_037974775.1 Cicer pinnatifidum | reverse complement strand
TATATTCTTAATTTTTTAAAATAATCAATATATTTTACATTAAAATTTATATACCAGAATATATATATATATATTTTTTTTTAACTTTTGAAGGTCGCATCTTCGACCTGCGACCATTTAAAGGATAATTTTTTTATAAGGTTGTATCTCAAATATGCGACCATCTATAAGGTTTCAATTTTTTTAATTTTTATATTAACAAATAAATAATTGTTAATTTAATAAATAAATAAAAATATTTGAAAAAAAAAAAGTTATATTAATAAAATTAAACAAAATACATCAAAGTTAATACAGTTGAGTAGATGTGCCAAAACAAATAACATGTCATATTATCTTAACAACTCCATCAGATTTTGCAGATAAATTAACAACTTCATTCTATTTTGTTAACAACTCTCTCCTATTTTTTTTCTCTCAATATAATAAATAAAAAGTGATTATAATAAAAAAATAAATTAAATAAATAAAATCAAACAAAATACATTACATTGAAGAAAAAAAATACATCCAATTTGAGTAGATGTGTCAACATTGTTTGGACAATGTTTTCTAGTATGACCATTTAAAGGATAATTTTTTTTTTAAACTTTTGAAGGTCGCATCTTCGACCTGCGACCATTTAAAGGATAATTTTTTTTATAAGGTTGTATCTCAAATATGCGACCATCTATAAGGTTTCAATTTTTTTAATTTTATTATTAACAAATAAATAATTGTTAATTTAATAAATAAATAAAAATATTTGAAAAAAAAAGTTATATTAATAAAATTAAACAAAATACATCAAAGTTAATACAGTTGAGTAGATGTGCCAAAACAAATAACATGTCATATTATCTTAACAACTCCATCAGATTTTGCAGATAAATTAACAACTTCATTCAATTTTGTTAACAACTATCTCCTATTTTTTTCGCTCAATATAATAAATAAAAAATGATTATAATAAAAAAATAATTTATATAAATAAAATCAAACAAAATACATTACATTGAAGAAAAAAAATACATTAAATTTGAGTAGATGTGTCAACATTGTTTGGACAATGTTTTCTAGTATGACCAGATATCCGACATAATACACATTTTCTTGGTACTTTTTCTGTAGTGTCCATTTTTGTCCAATGTGTTTCCTCTTTGGGTGACCTATTTTGACTCTCCGCATTTGAGAATTGTGACACACCTTAGGACCTTCATATATGGCAAATATCTATTGTTTGGTATAAGTTTAAACTTTTTATCGTAGACTTTTAATATCGTTACCATCTTTTAATATCTATTTTTTATCCTTAGAACATGTTGCTATCACATGTGAACAAGATATATGTATAGCTTGATATTTCCCACAGTCGCACCAATCGTTATGAAGGTTGACAGTGAAATGACCAATTGGTCGCCTTTCTCTTGAATTTACCTTTTTGTGGACCATGAAAGTATGGTTGCTCCGATCAAAACTATCGACTTTATGACCCTTGGATTTAGATATTTCGGACTTCACAAGGTTGGTTATCATGTGGCAGCAATGGCTACCTCCATCAAATGCTTTAATCCAATTTTCTCGCAGTATGTTGTCTGTAAGACCCTTAATTTTAATTTATACTTTATGTATTTTAGTGGATTTTGGTATTAAACTCGGAGGCTTTTTAGCCAAGTTATTAATATTTTGGGAGTTTAAATGACCAACAAGATATTCTGATGCTCAATTAAAATTACACGTCGATAAATAAATTAAATTAAATGCGATGAATCTTTTACGAAGAATTTAATTCTGGGAAGTTTTGTTAAAAATATCTCGAGTTGCTAAAAATTGTATATGTCAATTGAGTCGCGACGAGAGTAGATATTTTTGAACAAAAAGTGGTTTGGAGAGGTTATGGGTGATATGATAATTTTAATAAATATCTAGATATTTTGAGATATTTGTTAAAAGTAATTAATATATATATATATATATATATATATATATATATATATATATATATATATTTGTTTGGAGGGAAAAGGAAAGGAAATAGAAAGGAAAGAAAAGGAAATAGAAAGAAAAGAAAATAAAAGGAAGGAAAAGCAAAAGAAAAACAGAACTCTTCTTCCTCCTCTCTGCCTCGCGAACTTCTTCTTCTTCCTCCATTCTTCTTCTTTTTCCTTGCTTTCTTTTCCTTATTTTGCTTCAAGAAAAAAACCCAAGGCTTGGTGGGTGAGAAAGCAAACAATTTCTCAGCTTCATTCTTCCTCTTTGATTTGAAAACGAAGAAAAACAGTGTTAGGGATTTTCAAACCGTCAAACGCAAACCTTCACGTTTGATGTAGATCTAAGCTTCGTTTCCCGAAGAGATAGAAGGGAAAGTTGCTCAGCTCCACGCTACGGTGCTGGTGAACTAACTTTGGAAGCGACGTCGCGAGCGGATATTTTACCGGATTTACTAGCGGTACCGTAATCGCACGTTGAAGCTAACGTTAAGGTAAGGGCTCCTTCCAAACTTTTAGTTTGCATTTAGGGACTTATCTGTGGTTGTGTGGAAAATAATTTTGTTAGGGTTGATGAGTGTTTTGTAGAAAACGAATTTAACTCATTTATGTGTGGTTTTGAGGAAATGAAATTTGATGTGTTTGAATGGTGGGCTGTGATAATTTTGTGTTTGTTGTTTTGACGTGTTCATAACTGATATTTATGAATTTCGAGATGTGTTTGTGTGGATTTTGTGGAAAAATGAACTGATGTGATTTGGTGTGAATTGTGGATTGAATTTGAGAATATGTCTGAGTATGTTCTGTGTGGAATTTGAAAATCATTAGAGTTAAACGAGTATTGAAAATGGGGAATCTTTTAATATCTCTGTTTACTTAATTTTTGTCGTGAAAATCATTAGAGTTAAACGAGTATTAAAAATGGGGAATCTTTTAATATCTCTGTTTACTTAATGTTTGCAGTGAAAATCGTTAGAGTTAAATGAGTATTAAGAATGGGGAATCTCTTAATATCTACGTTTACTTAATGATTGTCGTGAAAAATTGTTAGAGTTAAATGAGTATTAAAAATGTGGAATCTTTTAATATCTGCATTTACTTAACGATTGACGTGGATAGAGTCAGAGTATGCTCATGCATTTCATAGTACATGGCGACCGGATGGGCCATGGTGATAGTGGTGACTGGATGGGCCACGAGATGATTCCATGTGATTTGTTGGTTCATCTTATCCTTGCGGGGATTGTCGCGTCGTGCAAGGTCTGCGATAGACTGCAAAATTTTGGTAAATCGTGCGGACCCGTGATAGGTGGCACCTCGGTAAATAGTACTTCAGCCTGTGATAGGCGGTACATTTACGATTTACGTTTTTAGTAAATCGTGCTGACTCGTGATAGGTGGAACCTCGGTAATTTAGTACTTTGGCCTGTGATAGGCGGTACAATTATGATTTACGGCCCTTCGAGGAGGGTTTTGGTTTGGAATTCCGAGTCCATGCATTTTGGCATATACGCATTGCATTAGGGTGCTTGGCACACGAGTCGTGTTTGATTCAAGATTATGATTGAGTGTTTGAACTTGATGTCGTGGTAATTGCGTTGTAATTGCTAAGTGTTATGTTGTGAAATTATGTGTAAGTGTGATTGATTTCAAAACTATTTCGAGACTCAAGATGTTGTGGTGCTTGAGTTGTAATTGCTAAGTGTTACGTTTTGGAACTGTGTGTTGTGTGTAATTGTGATTGATTCAGTTTATGTAGTTTAGAAAAACTTCAGAAAAATCGATTTCCCAATCGATTCTGTTAAAAGATATTGAACAAAATCGATTTGGCAAGTTACAGGGGCTCAGCCATTTATCAAAATCGATTTGCCAATCGATTTGGCAAGTTACAGGGGCTCAGCCATTTATCAACATCGATTTGCCAATCGATTTGGCAAGTTACAGGGGCTTAGCTATTTATCAAATCGATTTCCCAATCGATTTGCCAATTGATTGATTTAAACCCAGAATACAGGTTTCACTAAAAACCTTTAAGAATATCGATTTCCCAATCGATTTGCTTAGTAGAAACTTTCATTATGAGTCAAACAATCGATTGCCCAATTGGTTCATCAATTGATTGGTTAGTTGATTTATTACTTGATTGATTAAAAACCTATTTTGATTTCATTTTTTTACTTGGCAAGTATTATATGAACGTTTAGCATATGGAAAACCCTTTTAAGGTGCATGCTAAGTTGAAAGGTTATTTTGTGCGTTTAAAAACTTAATTGTTATGTGTTAATTGTTAATTTCGGTTGGTGACCCTTTACAACTATTGTGGAAATCTGGGCTTTGCCCTCAGATGAGAGCCAGGACAATCCTACCGGTTTGTACCCTGTGGATGGGAATGTAGTTGGAAACGCCTGACTGGAGCTAATTTTTGGAGGATCTTTTGGGGCGCGTGAAGATCACTCAGGGTGTATAGTTTTTTGTAGAATGATCAGATTAGGTTGACGTATAGGGACTAGATGTCTTTCTTATGGATTGTGTTTATTTCAAATTGGAAGACAGTACCTATACTAATATTGTCAGCATGACATTTTGTTTTCGATGGGTCCCATGTACCACTTTTGACGTGTAAATACTTTGGATTCGTATTTCAAAAAAACTATTTCGTTGTTTGTATATTATGTCGACTTAATTGTCATTGTGTTATGACTTAATTATTTATCCAAAGGTATTTCCTTATTTATTTCTTTGTTTTATGAATTTGTTTTGAAAAAAAAAGAAATACACTCTCGCTGTTAAAAATCGGGGTGTTACATTGTCTAACCATTATATAGCCTCCCGATTTGCTATGTCAATCTCACTGCAGTACTATATATTTGTAGGCTCATTAATTGAGTAACCTGTATTGACACAATAAACAACTTGTCAAAAAATTATTAAAAATTACACTAATTAAAAAGTAAGAATAAAATTATTACCCATAACAACAACTTTTTTCTTCAATGCATTATCCTTAAATTCTCTCACAAAATTTTGTGAAATATGTCGGACACAAAATAAGTGCTTTGACGGAGGATTTTGCCATCCATTATATGGATTATTATAAGCAATGTTTATCTGAAATCAAACAAAGGCTGGTTTGTGGAGTGACATATTTTCTCAAATTTCTCAAAAAGTGTAACACCCCAATATTTTCATATATATTATATATGTATCTTTTAGTAATTTTCATAATTTATTATTTAATTAATAATTTATTCTATATGTAAAAAAATAAATTATAAATTACCACTCTCTATTTTACCTGAATAATTATAACTTTTATTTTTATTTAATTATTTTGGCGTGACAATTACATGAGAATGAGAATGATTTATGATGTGATTATCTTCTAAATAGACTATTCTGCATCTTTTTATTTAATTAGTTTTGATAATCATGAAATTGATGTTTTAAATATGTTTGTTTTATTTTGTTATGTGTGAGTGGTATTTTTGTGTTGCTTGATTTATTTTAGTTGTTAAAATATTAGTTGAATTATTAAATTAAATTGGAATTTATAAAATTTATATGGTTTGTTAATTTTATTTACGACCAAATAAGTACTCATTTTAGAGATAATAGAGTTAGTGAAAATCCTTAATTTTATTTGTATATTTTATTTAATTAATTTAGTGTGACAATAATAAAGTAATTGTTCCTTTAATTTTAATTATTTGATGAAGTACATTTATATTAATTAATTAATTAGCTGTTGGAGTTTTGTTAGTAATTAATTAAAACTAATAGGAGTATTTTTTAAAGTGAACAATGACCAAGTCAATTTTGGTCAAAAATTTAATCGTTCACACTATATTTTATTTTAATAGCATTTAATCATAGAACCGTGTGTTTTCTAATTCGCATCCACTCAAATGTGTAACAAGAGTAAGTACATGAATGCCAATTAATTCATAACGGTTGGTCATTGAATAATATTATTTCAATTGAATACCTCATTGATGTGTGCAATTAATTTAAATGAGAAAAATTATTCTCTTTCTCTATTCAGCTTCACTCTCCATTGCCAACATTATATTTTGTTTATCTCAAATATTTTTTTAAGTCACTCAAACAACCACCCACATATTACCTCTCTTTTTGTGGAAGCTCTAAGCTTTTGTTCCTTCATCTTTATGAAGTTTTTCGCGGTATATATAATGTTGCGTGGAAGGAAAGCGTCTAAGGTAAGGGCTTTTCCCCATGCAAAGTTAGGCTAGATATTAAATTAGCAGTTCGTAAGATATTGATATGATGTCTGGATGTCTTAAAAGAAAAAGGTTGATTTTATTTTTATCGTAAAGAAATTAACTATAACGTTTTGATTGTCTCTTTTGAGTAATGCATCTATCTTGATGAACTTAATTATAGAGTTATATTTTATTATTATTCCTTGATAAATATGTTTGTAGTGAAAATGTTTACTGTTTTACGTGTTTGGAGTATATAATTATGAAGTTATAATTTTTATAATGATGTAATTAGTAATATGTTTATTACGATGTATTTGATTTTATTTGTTGACCTTTGAGTATTTTAAATTGAAAATTTGACTTTTATGAACAATATATGTGTCTTGAGGAAATTGATGAGAATTTTATATTTCTTTAAATTTAATAATATGAGAAAATTGATTATTGTATGCATTAATGAATAGTCTATTTTTAGAATGCTGAAAACTTTATAGTGAAAGGAACGAAATTTATGTTGCTATTGTATTCTTGGTGATATGAGTTTTAATGGTTATCAATAACATGTAGTCAAATCGAATCTTGAGAATTATTAAAATGAAAATGGTGATTTTGAGATATTTGTTCACGTGCATATTTGATGTGTTGAAGTTATTGAGTTATAACTATGAACATCCATGAGAATATAAATTTAATGTCTTATGTGATTAAAAAAAGTTCAATCTAAAATATCTTGTCTTTGTGGTTGCCTAAGTGGCTGGTGATCTGTGTTTTAAATGTAATTATCTTTGTGGTTGCCTAGGTGGCTGGTGATTTGTGTTTTAAATATTTGTTGTCTTTGTGGTTGCCTAAGTGGCTAGTGAATTGTGTTTTAATTATTGTTATCTTTGTGGATTGCCTAAGTGGCTAATGATGTGTGTGAATATTTAAGTGGGTGGTGACTTGTACATTTTGAGCATCATTATCATTTCATGACATATCATATGCATCTTTGTGGACGCCTGTGTGGCTGGTTTAATTTTCCCCATTGGTATGGGTGACTTCTGTGTGGACGCCTATGTGGCTGGTTATATCCGGATCATATATGTTTAGGAGCATGCATAACTTATATACATTTTAGTGTTATTTTTATTTTGATTTAACTATTTGCTATACGGTTGTTACTTATTTAGATACATTTTATGACTTTTGATATATCTTTGAGAACTATTAGATAATCAATTTATTTAAATCTTTTATTACAAAAGGATTTTATATTCATATTTTATGGTTGTTATTTTATTATTTGGTTTAATTTTGTTGTGGGATGAACTGACCCCTTACACCAACATTTAGGTACTAATGATCTCAAAGAGTTGAGTTGCATGAATGATGTTTGGTTGGTGCACGCGCGTGGGAAAATGGGACTTTTATTTAAAAATAATGTTTTATATTACTAAAAGTTTTGTGGTACATTGTAAAGTTATTTACTCGTCATTATTAACCTTATGATAAAAATGTGGAAGTGAGATTTTATTCCTATTGAATGTCCTTAATTTCAGTCAACATTGTTTCTTTTGAAATTCATTTAAAGAGAATTTAATTTATTTTGGAGCATAAATAAATATTGATCTAACAATTGGAATATTAATTTTGCAAATAAATAAATGAATAATATTTTATCAAATTGCATTATCTTCTTCTAAAAAAAAATATATCAAGTCATTTTCTAACGCATCTTCAAATTTTTACATGATGAATTATTCATAAGAAAAAAAAATTATTGTTGTTTCTAAAAGAAAATAAATATTTTTAAGTAATATTTGAATAAAAAATTTGGGGCGTTACAAAAAGAAACTCTAACCATCTCTTGTCTCACCTTCCACAAGAGCATAAGCAATAAGAATTACATTGTCGTTCTTATCTTATGCAGTTGCTATCAATAAAGTCCCCTTGTACTTGTTATACAAATAAGTCTCATCCACTTGTACAAATGGTTTGCATAATTTAAACGCAGATATGCACAGAACAAATTCCCAAAATAGTCGATGAAAGATCCCTGTCCCACCTATCAAGCTATTCTCATGATAATTGAAATTGTTTCCATTTTATTTTGGTTCATAGAGAAAACGTTCGCATAACCAACAACCATTGTGGAAGTTGTGCGTAAGACTCCTCCTAATTGTCATAAATTTATTCGATTGCTTTATTTGTTTTCTATCCAAGCCTTTCTATATCTTATTGTGTAGTTGTGTAATGCCTGAATCTGTGCAATAATGACATTCACTTTGATTTAAGGGTCCACTTTTAGAACTTTCCATATGCTTGTCCATATCATGTCACAATCAACCTTTTGATGATCCCGTGACAATGCAGAATTTGTGCATGTATGAGGCACATTCAATTTATCAATCACCTACAATTCACTCTTTTTGCAACCTCTACATCTAAACAAACAATTTGGACTTAAACATTTAATAACATACCTTTATGAATCTGATTTTTGTATTGTAAAACGCAATGATCATTTTAAATGGTAATGTTTGATTACATGTACACATTCATCCTTGTTTTCAAACATCATTCCAATTGTAAGAGTCTCATCGATTTTTGGGACTTCGTTGTGGACTTGTTGGGGAAAATTCATGAAGGAGTTGAATACTATTTGAAGGAGTTTTTTCAATTTAACCAGAGTATGGTTCATGGGGTTGTGATGGAGAATATAAGTCAGGTTGATAAGGGGTGTTTTGATCAAAAGATGGGTGTAGTCGGGATGAGGCATGTTTGAGGGCGATGATTGATCAATGTTTGTTGATGTAGGACCTTCATGAAATCTAACGTATAACTTGATGGTGTCGAGTTGTGACCATTGTGCATAAACATCAAACATTAGTTAAATATATTTGTCATCGCCAACCTTCAAGATGTCAAACCTTGCTGTATTTCACCAAATAACAGAATGTGTCGATACACTATAACAGTTATCTTGACTTTATTGTTGAGCTGCAAATTTGGTTTACTGACATTCTTTTGACGAGCAAGGTTGCTTCTATATTATACTTTGAACGCCGTTTTATAATCACTTACAAATTTGTTATTTTTAATTTCGTCGAGGATTGAACCATTTTAATAAACAATAAAAATGACTTGTTGAGCAATCATGATTAAGTAAATGATTAAGTATGAATAGTTAGGGGGTATGACGAGATAGTGTGACACCCTAAATCCAAAAATAATATATATAATAATTTATATCATATTCCTATAAAATTTGCAGCGGATAAATAAAAATATATTTCCACGAAAATAAAAACTTTATATTTAATTTAGGATATCACGTTTCGCAAAAATTAAAATAAAAACACTTTAAACTTATTTTATCCATTAAAATAGTGCAATCTCGATAAGCTTGATTTAAGTATAATTACTTGATTTAATTCTAAAAACTTACTAGTACTTCTAAAGTTTTCATACAAAATTTTGATTCAAATTAAATAAGTAAAATACAAATTAAAACCCTTATTCCTGGTATCACCTATCAGAGCGGGGTTCCTCCCAAACTTGAACTTCAGGACTCATTAACCTGTAATAACTGTGATTTCACAAACACATGGCCCAGCTAGTCAAACACAAACAACGAATGAGGTGAGTTTCGAAATAGTGATGACAGTATAATACAAGTAAGAAGAACACGCAAACTATCATAATAGGACCACATCATTACACAAATATTCCATCAAGAAAATATCACATTCAAATGTCAAAATCACTCAAGGAAAATCAATAGATTTCACTGTAACATCAAATTTTCTAACAGAAATTATCACCACACACGATGCATATTAAAAACAACAAAACAATAACAATAAAATGCAATGCTATGCATGAGCTTAGACTCTACTTCACAATGTGGTACCATTCTAACTATGAAGTACTTGGGTAGGAGGCTTGATACTATGCCACCATCCCAGTGGATGGACAATTCAAATTGGCCTTGTCCTCATAAATCCCCTCAACTCAACCCAAGACACATATACGTGACAGTCGAGGTAAATGTGTGTTGCGTGGTAGCTCCCGACATTTGGAGTGCTACCTCCAAGTCACCTAGGATTTCCCCACTCAAATACCTCCAAGATCTAACAATTTTTCCTTAAGGCTCGACAGCAGACTGCCACGATCAGGCTCATTCAGTTGTATTTCCCCGGAATCACTAGGCTTGTTATGCCCTACCTATATGATGACAAAATAATCTTCACTTCACAATTTCTCAATACTTATTTTCTCCCCTCGTTGGCCTATGATACTCCATTAAGAACCGTTATCTCAAACACAAATTGAAATCACAATTATTTCACCAACTATGGGGTTACTTCAATATTCTAATCACAAATTCACAACATCCCTATCATTAATCATATCTCATCACATAAACTCATCACAAATTTATAGCATCACTATCATCAAGCATACATCATCACATACGCTTGTCACAAATTTATAACATCGTTTTTATTAATTATACATCATCATAATCACATAAACGTATCAAAATAAGTTCACTTTTTATTATCACATCACATAAACACGTCTAATCAAACATATACATAAAATTCATTCAACATCTAATATCACAATAATATCAAATATCACACATTTAATAAAAATAAATCAAACATCACAATAATATCCAATACCACACATTTAACGAAGTTAAATCAATCAACACCGTATAAATATTTTTATTCCATATTTTAATCTCACAATTCTCATATTTTAACATTAATTAATTTATCACTCAAAGGGCTACTGCCGTACGTAGCGAGCCCCGAATAATTCGTTGGGAAATACGGTTTTCCGGTTCATCTCAAATTATATTATACTAACGAGTTCAAACGATCTCTCACCCCTTATCTTATTTTAACGCTTTCACACACGAATACGATTCCACGAGCAAACAACTTTTGTTCATTGACTATTTGTCCTTCAATCAATCTAACTCGACAGTTTATGAGTAAACGTTAAAAATAAATTATGAGAAGATACTCTAAACACTAAATTCAAAATTCGATCACAAAAAATTACCATAAATCAAAAAACCTAATCAGTGGATAATATAGCCACTTTTCACACGGTCGTTTTCGCGCTGATTTCACTCAAATTTGACTTACTGTGAAGGAGAACAGTGCAAAATAACGAATTCTACAAACGAAGAAATCAGGGTTGTTAAAAATCTGGAAAATTATGTTTAATTGACCAGTTAAATGAATGAAATAACATACTCAAATTTGGGCGTAAATGGAGAAAGTTTTTTGGAACAGTTATCGATCACCGGTGTCAAACGATAGGGTTATTGTTGTGTTTCCTCTTTGGTTTTACGACTGCCCTTCCAACTTCATTCCCTTTTTTGTTTGTTTTATTTTATTAACAATTAGTGTTCATACATGAATCAAACCCATTGGTCTCCTTTTAGGTTTTACAAGTTTTATTTTTATTTTATTTTATTTTTTTAAAACACAATTTCTTTAATAAAGCATTATTACTATTTCAAAACTAATAATTTATAAATAAAAATAATTAATATTTTAAAATACATTAATAACCAAAAATCTCATATTTAAAATAATCCCTATAATAATATTTATTTTTTTTCAAATACTGAAATTAAAATATTATCATCATTAGAAAATAATCCAAATTATAAAATAATTAAATTTAACATCAACACTTTATATTAATTACTAAATCTTAATAAATATATATAAAATCACAATTTCATAACAAGTATATAAAAATAAAGTAAATCAAACACAATATCACTACTATCTCAAGATACTTATTTATAAAAAAATAAGTAAAAATAGAAAATAGTTATAAATAATTGAAATATAACTACGTGCATACTTAACCTCAATCAAGCGCAAAGTATTACATTAATTGGGTACACGTATATACACGTAAAATCATATAAAATATTTTTTTTAAAATATATATATATATTATACTAAAATACTATTATTTTTTAAAAATATATCAAATAATAAAATATAGTATATATTATTTATATCGCTCATGTAATCTAAGATTTATAAAACTAGCACATCATAGAAATCACCTATATTCTAAAATAATTTTAATATTAAATTAATTATTTAAAATCGTACTTAACTAATAAAATAGTTTAATATAAAATTTAGGGTGTTACAGATAGTGTGATTTAGTTTTGTATTTATAGATGGTAGAAATGTGTATGTATTCTTTATTAAAGTAATCTGATTGGTCGAAACCAATTCACAAGGATCTGTAATGCACCATACTTAGTCGTTGATGAATTAGATTGAAAGGACAAGATTTAATCTTTTGTAGAACAATTTGATTGGTTCAAACCAAATCACATAAATTTGTAATGCACCATCACAACCATTTATGAATTATATTGAAATGACAAGATCAAATAATTAATAGAATAATTTGATTGGTCCAAATCAAATCACAAGGATCATAAATGTAACATTCGCATGCGTTGATAAATTATACTCAACGACCCATATAAAGTTGGAAACAACCTTAAGAGAGGCTTGGAGATGTGACCCTCTTAACGGATCGTGGCCTGCTGACGCGACCCCCTTAATAGATCATGGATCCCCTTAGCAGATCGTGGCATGAGGATGCGACCTATATAAACACCTCCATTCATTCTTGTTTATCAAAAATATTTCTTCCATTCTTGTTTATCACAACTATTTCTTCTTACATTCAAATTTATATCAATGTTATTTGTCAAAGTTTTTCTTTTTCTCATGAAATTATTTGTGAAAGCATTTGTAATACATGAAAGCATTTGTAAGTATTTTATTTATTATTTAAATATGTCGTTGGTTCTTGCAATTATAATCTTTTTTTAATTTTGGTCCTCGTAAGCTTTTTTGGATAACATCCCTGCAAATAGTTCATTTTTAAATAGTCCTTCAATCCAATTTATGTTTCAAAAATTGTAACACCGTTAAAACATAATAATTTTTTTAACAAAAAAAAACCCAAATATAATTAAATTAAAATATTTTTTAACATAAAATTAATCCCAAATATTCTAGTTTTCTTCGCTAAAAAAAACCTAAATCACACCTTCTTCTTCATTGTTTTAGTCATCTTTCCATTGTAGATTTAATCACGTTGTGTCGCAATTTGTAAAATAAAAATATCTAGAAAAACAATATGAATTTGATTAAAGGTTCAACCCTTTCACCATGGCGAATTTCTTCATTACTCTTTACTATTACTAGATTTACTCCTCGTTTTACAACAAAATTCTTCTCCAGCTTTTGGACTTTTCCATATACTCCCCTAAAATCCGTTAATCTCCACACCACGAAGAAGAATAAGACATAATTTAGGTTGTTTTTTTTAGGTAAGAAAACCGAAATATTTGAGATTAATTTTAGGTTAAAAAATGTTATAAATTTAATTATATTTGAGTTTTTTTTTATTAAAAAATGATTATGTTTTAACGGTGTTACAATTTTGTAATAGAAATTAGATGGAATGACTATTTTAAAATGAAACTATATTTGCAGGGATGTTATCCAAACAAAAAAATTTACGAGGACCAAAATAAAAAAAGATTATAATTGCAAGGATCAAAGACATATTTAAACATTTATGTATTTACTTTATTTTATTTATATTTTTTTTAATGTCAATGTTTTATTTTTGTTAAATATTATTTATTTCATATACCCTTAAAGAACAAATTGAAATGTCATGGTCATGTTAGTAAAAAAACCAAATGAGGCCATATTACAATATTTTCAAGAGGTCAGATTTGATTAAGTGATCAAACTCAAAAACTATAAAATATATGTCAGTTTCATTACTGCTACGATTGAGAGATGGAGACCAAAAACTCATATGTTGCATCTCCCAATAGGCGAGTGCACAATAACTTTAGAAGAGATTTACTACTTTATAAGATTAAATGTTTTTGGTTTTTCTATTAGCGGTTTGAACTTTGTGAATGTTAAGGATATTTGTCAAACTTACTTAAGGGTTATCCCACTTGAGGGAGCAATATAGGGAATTTTATTAAATTAAAATGGCTTAAGGAAACATTTGACGATGTTGGTGAAAATGCATCTGTAGTAGAAAAACAAGCATCATGTCAAGCATACATCTTATGTATGATTGGAGGGTTGTTGATGCCTGAAAAATCCAACAATCGTGTGCATTTAAAATATGTCAATATAGTTGGGATTCAACATTTTTAACAACACTTTATAGAGAATTGTGTTTTGCTACGAAACGCGGTGTAATGTCTATAGGAGGATGTGCATTGTTGTTGCAAAATTGAGCATGCTATCGCTTGTCCTGTGTCACTCCAGAATCACCCAATGCATGGATATCTCCACTTGCACAAAGGTAACTATTGCAAGTAACTTTTATATATTTTGTCTTTTAAAAACAACTACATCACTACTTACATATCACTAGTTTTATTATATTTTTGATATATTCAACATATTTCATTCTTGTGGTCTAAATTTCAGTAAAATTCCTCATATGGACATAGAATGATACCGAAAAACAATCGATCACATGATGACTGAGGAAGTAATATATTCATTCATATTTATTTGCATTTTTTTATTTGTATTATTTTGTTGCTTCTTATATTTACTTTAGCCAATTGTTTACATATTAGTTTTATTGGTGACTATACCTCGGGTTCCAACATGAAGATTCTAAAAAAGAGATAGACACATTGACTACATGTACCTATCTACATTGTTATCATATTATTGAAAAACATCATACAAATAAAGTCGTATTTCAGCTCCACTTCCATCAACAAATACCACATCCTTTAGAAGACATGAAAACCTACCATGAAGTCTGTTGGAATCAAGTTGGTTTTATATTTAAAATTTTGATGTTAACAAAAGTATTTTATGAGAACAATATATTTGACTTCACAGCGTATAAAAGAAGATTCGCGTAATTGTAGAAAATCTAAAATAAGATTTAATTCATATTTATAATTGAAGAAAATCTAAAATAAGATTTGATTCAAATGTATAAGTGAAGAAAATCTAAAATAATAATTGATTTAGATTTATAATTGAAGAAAATATTTAACCAAGTTAAAAAGAAGATATGGTCAATATTTGATCAAGATTTATCTACAACAAAATATGAACCATATCAATATGAAGAATTTACAAACTCAATATGAACAAAATACGAACATAATCAATATAGAAGAACTACTCATATTGAATTCAAAAATAAAGAATTGGCTAAAGAACATATTATCAAAATGCCTATTTTTCAGAATTATTTTAGAATAAGATCATTGTTGACCTAACTAGTATTCAATGAAGAAGCTGCTAGAGGAAAAAATTAATAGAGCACATTTATTTGATGGAGAACATTTTGAGTACTGGAATGACAGATTGAGAAGTTTCTTTACTTCACAATATCTTGAACTTTGGGACTTAGTGGAAGATGGTTATACTGATCCAAAGGATATTGATGGTATTGAAATTCTAAGAAAGGAGATGTATGTTGATCAAAATAAGATATACAAGATGCATTATTTGTTTTTGAGGCCTTATGATAAAGTAAAAATTTTATTTTTTATGAAAGTCTACAACGGTTGTTTTAGTGACCATACCTTCAGGCCGACCCTATAGATTTTACGCAACCAATTCAGATTGAGTGTGAGAAGGGGAGTAGTGGTCGTTTTGATACAAAGAAGAGACCAAACACATTTTTTAGTAAGGCCTTGTCAAAAGATAACTTTGCAAAATCAACATATGAGAAAGAATTCATGGCCTTTGTATTGGCGGTGCAACATTGGAGGCCTCATCTCTTAGGAAGGAAATTTGTGGTCTACTCAAATTAAAAGATTCCCAAACATTTGGTGCAACAACGAATAACGAAGGTTGGTCAACAAAATTGGATTGCTGAGCTTCTAGGCTATCATTTCGAGGTAGTGTATAAATCGGGCACGAAGAATAAATGATGATTCCTTGTCCAGGATGTTTGACAAAGGTGAGTTGAGGAGTATCATTGCATTTCCTATTTGGTTGCAAGTGCAACAAGAAGTAGGAGAAGATGAGGAGTTGAGAAAGGTGATATAAGGTATAAAATCCTACCGAATGCCCACCTCGGTTTCAACTTGCATAAAGGGATATTGCTCTACAAAAACAAGTTGTTTTGGCATCCAAATCAGCTTGTACACCTCCTGTACTGCAGGAATTTTACTCTACTCCAGCAGGGGGTCATTTTGGCTTCATAAGGGCATATCAGATGGTGGCTGGGAATTTGTATTGGGTACCAATGAAAAGGTCTATGCCAGATTTTGAGTTGTGATGTTTTCCCAAAGACAAAAATAATCTGCTTATTCGTCGGCGGGCTTGCTGCAGCCTCTTCCTATTCTAAAGCAGATTTGGTAAGATATTTCCCTTTATTTCATCACAGGTGTTCCTAAATCTAAGGGGTTTGAGGCTATTTCTGTTGTGGTGGATCGTCTTTTGAAATATAGACATTAAGCATCCTTATAGTGCAAGGAAAATAGTGGAGGTGTTCACAAAGGAGATAGTTAGTTTGAATGGAGTGCCACATTCCATTGTAAGTCAAGTGGAAGGGACTAGCTGTGGAGGATACCACTTGGGTGAATGAAACCTTGCTGAAGAGTCAAATTCCCCAATTCATCCTTGAGTCCAAGGCTGTTGTTGTAGAGGAGGGCAGTGATAGAGACTTGAATTATGTGTTTGCTGTCTGGTATTGTTCCCGATGTGAGCTTTACTAAACAAAAGCCTATTGTTTGGAAAGTCTACTATAGGAGAAACAAAGTGCGACCAGTGACAGGGAAAGAAAAGTTGGTTAGTGAGGTGGCATACGGACCCATGTGATTCGCATAGAGGGATATTTGATGGAAAGGAGTATGGGGAAGTGAATCATTAATTCATAATTATTCTGTTAGGAGGTTAGGAGATATTATTCTTTGATGCAGGAAATTAGTGTAAATTCTCATATGTACGAGCATCATCTTACCTCACTCTTACCTCACTTTTTTTTCTGTTTTATCTATAAGTCTTGCTACTGTCATTTCTATAATGCCTCTGTTTTCATCAGTTCCTTTAACGGTGTACTCTAGAGATAACTCGGAAATATTCTTCTCAAAATCGATCAAATACTTTCCAAAGAAGAAAACCGTATTTTAATCAACCCTCAAAGCCTAAAGTATTTACAATAATGCTACCAACACCCCTCAAAATTACAAAAAAAAAAATGAAAATGCCCAAAATGCCCTTTTATCGATGTTACAAATTTATTATCTCATAACTCACATTTATCAACTTTCATCACACCTCATAATTCACATAAAAAAATCACCATACCTCACTAACCAAAACGCATAATCATTAAAATCTTACATCACTCACTCACTCATAACCTACAACGCATCATTTTGATCATCACATTATGGTTAAAGTTAAATAAAAAGGTATGTTTGTTGGTTTGTATTTTAGCTCGTATTTTTTTTTCTAAATCTGGGGATTTTACGTGAACTCAGTTCACATACGTTCTGGGGTTACGTGAACTGAGTTTACGTATGTTAAAAAAAAATTAAAAATTTCCAAAATTATGCAATTTGAATTCACGTACACATACGTGAACTCAAATTGCGTAATCAATGGAGTTTTCAAATTTAACCCTCAAAATATACGCAATCTGAATTCACGTACACTTACGTGAACTTAGATTGCATAATCAATGAATTTTGAAAAATAAGTCATGTACATGAACTCAGATTGCGTAATCGATGATGGTTGAAAAATAAGTCATGTACGTGAACTTCAATTTACGTAAGGTTACGTGAACTGAGTTCACAATGTTTACTAGATTTTAGATCACGTAAACATACGTGAACTCAATTCACGTAAACCTGCGTAAATTGAAGTTCACGTACATGTTAAACAAAATATTGAAAATTTTGTTTTCCTTTGTTTTGGATATAGATAAATGGACCAAGGGGAAGGAAACAATGATGAAATATATAAAGGTTTGGAACCTAATTTTGAGGATATGTCTGACAGTTTGGAACGTGATTTTGATGAAATGTATGATGATTTTGATGCAATGAATGACGCTGCGAATAAGGGAGGTGAATATGTTATGGTTAATTTGACTGATGTGTTTACCAAAGGCATGATGTTTGATACGTGAGATGATTTATTAAAATGGGCTAGAAATGTTGGAAGGGAAAATAGAATTGTCGTTGTTATTTTTAGATCTGAAACTGAGACAGCACGACCAAGAACAAAGACAAAATTAATTTTTGGTTGTGAATGAAGCGGTAAATATAGACCTTGGAAGAATGCTAAACCTACGAGGAGTACTTGGAGTAGAAAATGTGAATTTCCATTTAGATGGAGAGTTACACCATCAAATGTTGTTGGGGGATGATATCTGCATGTAATATGTGGTATCCATATCCACTAGTTGGCCAAAAAACTGATTGGTCATGCTTTCTTAGACCGTTTGTCTCAGGAAGAGAAAGTTGTACTTGGTGATATGACGAAAAATATGATCAAACCAAGAAACATATTGATGACAATAAAGGATCATAATGTTACAATTTTGACGACAATAAAACAAGTTTACAATGCACGTCAAGCATAACATTAATCACGTAGAGGTAATAGAACAAAAATGCAACATCTTTTGATATTGATGGAACACGACAAATATGTCTATCGATATAGGAAGGTAGTGGGTTCAAATGAGTTGAGCGATATCTTTTGGACTCATCCAGACGCTATCACTCTTGTAAATAACTTTCACATAATATTGATTTTGGATAACACATACAAGACATGTAGGTATCGGATGCCATTACTTGAAATTATTGGTGTTACATCTACTGAAATGACATTTTGTGTGGGATTTGCGTATCTACAGTCTGAGCGTGCTGATAATTTTACATGGGCACTACAAATATTGAAAGAACATATTACAGGTGGTGAAGTTGAAGTAATTGTTACTGATAGAGATCTTGCTTTGATGAACGCAGTTGAATGTGTTTTTCCAAAGGCGGTCAATTTATTATGCTTGTTTCATGTTTGCAAAAATGTCAAAGTGAAGTGAAAGATGATTGTTTTCCAAAAAAGAAGCAGGAGCAAATAATGGAGGCATGGGAGACTCTTGTTTATAGTTATGATGAGACTCAATACTACATGAATTTGGCTAACTTTAAACGAATTTGTAGTAGCTCTTCTATCTTTAATGATTATGTACATGACTAGTGGTTAATTCCTCATAAGGAAAGATTTGTTGAGGCTTGGACAAATAGAGTTATGCATTTTGGGAACACTACAACACAAAGGGTTGAGTCGGCGTACTAGAGTTTGAAATGAATATTATAAGATAGCATTGGTGATATATGCAGTGTTTGGGAAACCATCAATAGCATGATTGTATTACAACACAGTGAGATAATAACATCATTTGAAAATAACATAATTCAGAAGGTCCATCGACATAGTAACAGATTGTACGCCAATTTGCGTGATGTTTTGTCAAAAAATGCAATAGATCACATTGCGATAGAGTTTGATCGCGTGAAGTATGTAGGTATAGATAAGTCTGAATGTCGCTGCACAATTAGGAGAACACATGGTCTACCTTGTGCATATGAGATAGCCAGGTATAGTATAATCCCCCATTCCATTCTGTTAGACGTTATTCATGTTTGGTGCACTAAATTAACTTTTCATGATGATGGATCGGGTAAACCTTCAGAATTACCTGTGAAACATGAAATAGAAGTGATAGTGAAAGTTTGATGAACTTGATGTACCTGGAAAAACTGCACTTAAAGGTAAATTACGTGAGATTGTGTATCCATCGACTACGTCGATGTGTCCACCTGTTGACAAGGTTAAAATAAAGGGTGCACCTCAAAAAGGCAAAAGTAAGGTATCAAAAAGAGATAAATCAACCAAGTGTGATTCATCTTGGTGGGAATATGTGGATGCAAGTGTTCCATGCAGTGGCACAAATGCATGTAGTACTGTAACTTCTAATAAAGTACAACAACCTCGATCATCAGTAACAAAGCTCACACCTCGACCATCAGTCAACAAAGTTCAACAATTGAGAGTTCATATCTTCAAGGATTGGTTGTTGGTTGAATTCACAAATTCATAGATGACATTATTGACGTGGGTGATGATGGTAGTTGTGGATATCGTGTAGTTGTAGCTTTACTTGGAATGGATGAGAACTTTTAGGCATTCATTCGTCAAGAGTGTGTGGTAGAGCTTCAAGAATTCATGTCTCATTACGAGATAATATATGGTGAACAAATATTTATTCAACAACTTATACACAATGTATATGTTGAACAGGTTGCAACTTTGGATAATTGGATGACACTTCCAGAAATGGGATATGTGAGTGCTTCGAAATTTAACTTGGTTTTCGTCGCATTATCACTTACCCAATCATAAACATTTTTTTCCACTTAGAAGTCCACCACCAACACCTATTTCAGATCATCGTATGATAGTTATTGCATTTGTTAATAACTGTCATTTTGTGCAGGTATTTAATTTTTACACTTAGATGGTTATTGCATTTTGTGCATTTGTTAACCTTTAATGTTATTTTTAATAAATTATAAATTTATTATTTTAACAGGTTTATTTAAAGCCAAATTCTCCTATACCACCACCAAGTAATTTGTGGAGAAAATATTGCACAAAAGAAGCACGTTAGTGGGAATTTATTTGCAATGATCGCATTCAACATTGGTTGAAGATATTTCCATGCAATATAGATTAATATGTTGTAAACTGAAAAGTAAACTAGTTGGATATGTTACAATGATTATGGTGTAAACTGAAAATATTTCCATGCAGTATTCACAAAAAATATATCATGTTCATATTCTTTCCAAAAGTACACAAAAATATATATTTCCAAAAATATTCCAAAAGTACCCAAAACTAAAATATCCCAAATATATCATATCTGATAGTACCCAAAATATCCAAAGTAATACCTAAAAATTTGTATTGTTACTTGTTTGATTTTTTTATGATGATTTTAAGGTTGTTCATTTTGATTTCGTTTCGTTATTAACTGGATTTTTCATATTTCTGTCAAGTGATTAAATTATAAGTTTAATGACTATATATGTGTATAAATTTAAATTTAAATTTTTTTTTTCTAGATTTTTAAGTAATATTGTTTAACATAATTACCACCCGATTGTAAAGCAGTTATTTGTGCCTTTTTGTATTTCCCTTCTAATTGATGGTGGTTGTTGTCTTCTCACTAAGTCTTTGTGACTTACCCTTTATGTTGCTTTTTTTTTCAAATTCGCAGGCAGTTGAGTAGAAATTTTTTATTTGATTCAAGTCTCAACATATTTCTGTTTGGTAGGTCTCTTTGATCGATGACCATTTTTTGTAACATTTGTTGAGTCTATGTAAATTGCAGCTATTTTGTAGTCTAGAAGTTTTTTATGGAAAGTGTATTAAACGATTAGATTATGTTCTTTGAATTGTGGCTGAATTGAGAATTTAATAGGGATTTTATAAATTTGGGAATGTTGAAGTTATAGAGGATACTCTATCGAAATTTTGAGGAAAAGTATATATATATATATATATATATATATATGTATATATATATATATATATATATATATATATTTTAAATGGTAGAGAACGATTTAGTTGTTTAATTATTAAGTTAGTTGTTAGGCTTGCCAGGCTAGGAGTATAGCTTGTGTGTCAGTCACGACATTTAATTTTCGGGTCGTGACATAATCATTAATGATAAACATTATAAACACAGTAAACAATCATACAGTTTACCTATAAAAGTGTCAGATATCCTGAAACAGTTTTGGTTTGATGCATGTTGGCTTCACGAAGATTGTCATATAGGTAAGCAAGGGCAGCTGCACCCCATGTGTTTCCCCCGCAAGAATTAAGGTCTCAGAAGCACTCAATATAGGCAACACTAACTGCACCTTCATCCTTGTTAAATACATTAATACTGAAGAATGTACCGGTAATAGGAATATGCAACAGAGATGACACGTTGTAACACCCTAAATTTGATAACAATCTATTTTATTAATTAAATAAGATTTTAAATAATTAATTTGATGTTAAAGTAATTTTAGAATATATGTTGATAAATTTTGTGAGTAAATTTTGTTATATGGATGCTTTCTATGATGTACTAGTTTGATACATGTTATATTACATGAGCGATATAAATAATACATATTATATTTTATTATTTGATATAATTTAAAAAAAAAAATAATAGTATTTTAGTGTAATATATATTTTAAAGAAAAATATTTTATGCGATTTTACGTGTATTTACGTGTGCCCAATTAATATAATACTTCTATGTGCGCTTGACTGATGTTAAGTATACATATAGTTATATTTCAATTATTTATAACTATTTTCTATTTTTAATTATTTTTTTATAAACAATTATCTTGATATAGAATTGATATTGTGTTTGATTTCGTTTATTTTTAAATACTTATGGTATTGTGATTTTATATATATATTTATTATGATTTAGTAATTAATATAAAATATTGATGTTATATTTATTTATTTTATAATTTTGACTATTTTCTAATATGATGGTATTATTGTAATGTGAGTATTTTGAGAAATAAGTATAACTGTAGAAATTATTTTGAATGTGAGAGTTTTGATTATTAGTAAGATGTTTTTTTTATTGATTATTTTAATTACTCTAATTTATAAAATATTAGTAATATTTGGAAAACTAAATGGTGTTTGGAGCAATATTAAAATAGAGATTAAATAATCATTAGTTTATTTTAATAAAATAAAAATAATAATAGTAAAATATAAATAAAGAGACCAATGAGTTTGACTCTATGAACCCTAATTGTTAATAAAATAAAACAAACCAAAGGGAGTTGGAAGGGCAGCCGTAAAACCAAAGAGCAAACACAACAATAACCCTATCGTTTGACATCGGTGATGTTCCAGAAAACTTTCTCCATTTTCGCCCAAATTTGAGTATGTTATTTCATTCATTTAACACGTCAATTAAACATAATTTTCCAGATTTTTAACAACCCCAATTTCTCTCTAAAATACCCGAATTCTTCGTTTATAAAATTCGTTATTTTGCATCGTTCTCCTTCACCGTAAGTCCGATTTGAGTGAAACCAACGCCAAAACGACCGTGTGAAAAGTGGCTATATTATCCACTGATTGGTTTTCCGATATATGGTAATTTTCTTTGACCGATTTTCGAATTTAGAATTTTAGAATATCTCCTCACAATTTATTTTTGACGATTACCCATAAATTGTCGAGTTAGATCGATTGAAGGACAAAGAGTCAAAGAACAAAGACTGTTTGGGCGTCGAATCGTATTCATAGGTGAAAGCGTCGAAATAAGGTAAGGGGTGAGAGAGCGTTTGAATTCATGAGTATAATATATTGTGAGATGAACGGGAAAACCGTATTTCCCAACAATTCATCTGGGGATTGCTACATACGGCAGTAGCCCTTTGAGAGATAAATTGATTAACTTGAAATATGAGAATTGTGAGATTAAAATGTGAAATAGAAATTTTTATAAGGTGTTGATTGATTTAATTTTCGATACTTGTGTGGTAGTTGATATTTGTTATTATTGTGATGTTGGATGTTGAATGAAATTATGTGTACATATTTGATTAGATGAAATTATGTGATGTGATGATAAAATATCGATGCATGGTTTGACATATGCTTACTCGATGATAATGATGATTTTTGATTGATGATAGTGATGTTATAAAATTGTGATGAGTTTATATGATGATCATGATTATTTATGATTAATGATATTATAAAATTGTGATGAAAATATTCAAGTACCCCATACTTGATAAATTATATGATGATTCTTAAATATGGTGCTCTTAATGGAGTAGTCTAAGCTAACGAGGGGAGAAAATAAATATTGTGAATTTGTGAAGTGGAGATTATTTTGTCATCACATAGGTAGGGCCTGACAAGCCTAGTGATTCTGGGGAAGTACAACTGAATGAGCCTGATCATGGCGGTCTGCTGTCGAGCCTTAAGGCAAGATTGTTAGACCTTGGAGGTATTCCGGTGGGGAATTCCTAGGTGACTTGGAGGTAGCACTCCAAATGTCGGGAGCTACCATGCAACACACGTTTACCTCGACTGTCACGTATTTGTGTCTCGGGTTGAGTTGAGGGGATCTATGAGGACATGGCCAATTAGAATTGTCCGTCCACCGGGATGGTGGCATAGTATCATGGCCTCCTAACCAAGTACTTTAGAGTTAGAATGGTACCACATTGTGAAGTAGAGTCTAAGCTCATGCATAGCATTGCATTTCCTTGTGATTGTTTTGTTGTGATTGATATGTTTCAAAGGTAATATTAATTAGATGATTTGATGCATATTATAATGAGATGATTATTTTACTTGAGTGACTTTGATGTTATAGTGTGATACTATTTAATTAAATATTTTGATATATCGTAAAGTGATTATGATACGGTTCTATTATGATTGTTTGCGTGTTCTTCTTACTCATATTATATTATTAACATGATTTCAAAACTCACCTCCTTCGTTGTTTGTGTTTGACTGGTTGGGCCCTGCGTTTGCGAAATCGCAGCTATTACAGGTTAATGAGTCTTGAAGTTCAAGTTTGGGAGGAACCCCGCTCTGATAGGTGATACCGAGAATAAGGGTCTTAATTTGTATTTTACTTATTTAATTTGAATCAAATTTTTGCATGAAAACCTTAGAAGTACTAGTAAGTATTTAGAATTAAATCAAGTAATTATACTTAAATCAAGTTCATTGCGATTAAATCATTTTATTTGAGTAATAAAATTTGAATTGTTGCATGTGTACTTTGAGAAACGTGATATCCTAAATTAGTTACAAAAGATTTTATTTTCTTGAAAATAGAATTTTATTTATCCGCTGCAAATTTTATAGAAATATTATATAAATTATTATATATATTATTATGGGATTTAGGGTGTCACACACGTCGTCCAAATTAATCGTTATTTCTCCAATAGGGAGAAGAAAACTATTGGTGTCACGATGCCACCTCTCTACGAATGTAGAAATGATCCCTTTTTCGATCATTTCATAGCTACATTTTAGTAACGAATACAATTATGAGCTTTTAACCAGTTTCTCAACCTCTTCATCTTCAATAATAGCTTCTTTAAATTTTTTTTCCATTACTAAATGTAACACCCTAAATTTCATAGTAAATTATTTTATTAATTAAATAGAATTTTAAGTAATTGGTCTGGTGTTAAAATTATTTTAAAATATATGTTGATTAATTTTTGAATTAATTTTCTTTATATGTGGACTTTCTATGATGTACTAATTACATATTAGACTAACGCGTGATATAAATAATAAATATTATATCATTTTATATATTTTTCTAAAAATAATAGTATATTAGTGTAATAATTTAAATAATAAGATTTTAGACAATTTAACGTGTATATGAGTGTACCTAGTAAATGTGATATTTT
>JBBPBR010000007.1:32156476-32169214 GCA_037974775.1 Cicer pinnatifidum | reverse complement strand
CGCGTTCATCATCTTGAAAAACTGATGTCGTTTTTGAATTCCTCTCGTCGAAACCTTCAAGAAGCACTACTCGTTTGTCTGTTTCGGGGAAGTTGAAGTCGGACCCTGTCGGTGCTCCAACACGTCGGTGAGGCCTTTTCTAATAACTTGTTTCACTTCGTTTCGAATATGTTTATTCTCTTAACATTTTTATTAATTATGTAACATTGATTTTTATAATCCGCTTAAATTATTAGCCATGTTTCATTGACTCTGTAAATTCGTCGATGCTCTTGGACTCGTTCGTTGCGTGTTGTCAACATCTCTTGGTTGCTGAAAATCATTATGGTCCTTATATCTTATGAAAGCGTCAAATTCAGGTATGGGGTGAGAGTGAGTTCGAATGCGTGATTATAAATTAAGTGAGATGAACAGAAATGCCGTATTTCCCACAATTCATTCGGGGCTCGCTACGAATGGCAGAAGCCTTTTGAGTAATAATTGACTAATGAGCAAACTTGAATTTTGTGAGGTTAAAATATGAATTAGAAACTTTTATAGGATGTTGTTTGATTTGATTTTTGAAGATTGTGTGATAGTTGAATTATTGTAGAATGGTGTATTTGATGCATTATGTGCTTTGTTTATATCTATCCTTGATATTGATATATGATATAGAATGTGATGAATTGTAATTATTTGCCTTGCAATTGATGTGGTGTGTGTGAATGATCTATTATTATTTTTATTACTATTATATGTGAGTGAATACCCTTTATTGTTTGAGATGACATATTATGATGATAAATTCTAAATGTAATGTATGACTATGGAAATCTGCAATGACGATATCATGAAATGCATATTGTGTTTAATTGAATAGTGACAAATTCGACCCATG
This sequence comes from Cicer pinnatifidum, assembly GCA_037974775.1. NCBI lineage: Eukaryota > Viridiplantae > Streptophyta > Magnoliopsida > Fabales > Fabaceae > Cicer > Cicer pinnatifidum. The sequence goes on along the minus strand of JBBPBR010000007.1, from coordinate 32,168,334 downwards.
CCAATGATGGTTCTCTTAATGGAGTAACTAACCTATGCCAACAAGGGGAGAAAGTTGTTGTTGATAATTTTTGAAGTGGAGATTATTTGGTCATCATATAGGTAGGGCCTGACAAGCCTAGTGATTATGGGGAAGTACAACTGAATGAGCCTGATCGTGGCGGTCTGCTGTTGAGCCTTAGGGCAAGATTGTCAGACCTTGGAGGTATTCGGGTGGGGAATTCCTAAGTGACTTAGAGGTAGCACTCCAAATGTCGGGAGCTACTATGCAACACACGTTTACCTCGACTGTCGCGTATATGTGTCTCGGGTTGAGTTGAGGAGATCTATGAGGACAGGGCCAATTTGAATTGTCCGTCCACTTGCGTGGTGGCATAGTATCAAACCTCCTAACCAAGTACTTCAGAGTTAGAATGGTACCAAAGAAAGAGGAGGAGTCTAGAGTATAAGAGCATGCATAACATTACTTGATTTGTGTATCTACTTGCTTGATGTTGTGGATTGTATCAATGTTTTACCTTGATTATTCTTGTTGGTTGTGATTTGATATGATACAGTGTTTAATATATTTTACGTATTCTTATCAATTATTTTATACTATTACATGTTTTTGAAGCTCACCCCTCGTTGCTTGTGTTTGGCGCTTGCGAGAGCGCAGTTATTTCAAGTTATCGATTGGGGATCCACGCTCTGAATAGGTGATATTGGGTGGGAGTAATTTGTCGTATTTTGTTGAGTTATGAACCATTTGGATTTTTGTAAATTTGATTGATCAATTTTGTTATTTTATCGGTTATTCAAAGGTATAAATTAATTGTCTCTAAGTTTCGAACTTATTTTTATATCAAAAATATTTATTTAATAAATGTCAACTATATTCGATTTAATAAAAAAAAAATTATATATATACTATGTTTTGGAACCGCTGCGAATCTCTTTAAAAACTAGTGCATTTTACTTTTTATTTCAATTTGGGTTTAGGGTGTTACACTAAACACCCTTAATTCTCCCCGATCTTGAAATTAATTAAGTGAAAAACATAAGTTAAAAATAAATATTAAAAAATATAATTTAACTTAATTTGATTGAGAAAATTACCTCGCCATCCTAGAGTCAAGTCACAACATGATCGCCAAATGTCCTAAGGACAAAACTATCAACATCCTGTGGAGGTTAATCTATATCAGCTGGTTGGGCTTCGGATTGAGATTCTTCCTGTTGTCGCTGTACTCGTCGTCGTTGTGCCCTTGCAGAAGCGATTGGCCTAACACGATGATCGTCCGCATTAGAATTTCCCTTGTTAAGTATAACACCTCCCTCTCTATCAGTAATCATAGTGCGCACCATATCTGCAAAACGAAAATCATTTAAAAAATATAAACAATAAAGCCTACGTGAACTTATTGCCAACAACTTACGTGAACTCAGTTCACGTATGTGTACGTGAACTGAATTCATTCATTTACGTCAACTCAATTCACGTAAGTGCACTATCATATGTTACGTGAACTTAAATCACGTAAAGGTACGTAATTTCAGTTCACGTAAGTTTTTGGTTATTGAAAATTGATTCACGTACGAGAACTCAGTTCACGTACGTTTCTGGATTTTAGAAAACAAGTTTTCGTACGTGAACTGAGTTCATGTACGTTTCTGGATTTAGAGCAACGAATGTTTTCTTCATCTTCAAAAATGGAAACTACTTTCCTTCAATTTTCAGGCATTGCATTCTTAAACAAATAAAACAAAACAACACAACACAAACAAACAACACAAAAACAAAGGATGATTGTTACTTACTTGATTCACAACAATGATGGTAACTTGATGAACTTGGTTGATGATGATTGATGATTGATGAAGATGGTTGAAGAATATGATGATTGATGAAGATGATTGATGAAGATGATTGATGATGATTGACGATGGATATGGAGAAGATGAACAATGTGTTGAATGTAGAATGAAGAGGAAGAAGATGAGTTATGAAGAAGATGAAATAAAGAAGATGGATTATGAAGAAGATGAGTTATGAAGAAGATGAAATAAAGGGAAGAGTAATTTGAACATTTTAATTTTTTTTTTTAATATTTGAGGGGTGTGAGTAGTAATTTAGGGAGTATTGGTAGCAATAGTGGATTATTTAAGGCACCTAAAAAGTATTCATATATAAAAATCCTAATTAAAATATCCAAGATAAATCCGAATTAAATACTTAATCTTAAATAAAATATAAATATCCTTAAATTAGATATTTAATAAGTAAAGATAAAATACTTGAAAAAGAGAGACAGATTATATCCTAAGTGACATAATAATTATTAAATATGATAGAGATAAAAAATTGAACAAATCATCCTAAATCAATTAAGCAAATAGAGAGGATACAAAATTGCAGAGGGGCTGATGAGCTTTTTTGAGCTAATTTTCATTTCAGGTTCCTTTATTTATTTTTGTAGCTATTTGAGAAGGATGACATTTCTTCCTTCTATGGACATTTATTGCTTAAATTAAATCATTCAGTATTCACTGTAGTCCTCCCTCCTCATACCGTAAACAAATACCATATTATAGTCTTAACTTATATTTTTTTTCGAAAAATGAAATAAAATAAACTTCTTTACCTGGCACCGGGAAGAATTGAACCAGAGTAAACAGTGGACCTGCAAAAGAGGAATGATTAGCATAACCACCAAAAATATTTCGCTATAAAATTATGACAAATTCAACTTGTCGTGAAAACGACAATAACCAGCAAGTTAAATACAGCACGGGATAGTCGGCCATGTGTTGGTTCTCTTTGATCTTACCTTGGAAGGAGACATGCTTTCTTTCAGGAGAAAGCACCGACCAACTTTTACCATCATTTTCCTCAACATAAGCAAATTGCTTTCTTAATTGATCTATTGCAATAGAAAAACATAATTTAACGTGCGCCAAAAGCCCACACTACTATTAGACATAAAACTGACGCTAACCTGGATTTAGGGTCGGAGTCGGGCCTAGGATAGAATGATCGAAGCTAATACATAGCTCCGAGCAAAATCCATCTGGCGCTATCGTTGTGACACCCTAAATCCAAATTGAAATAAAAAGTAAAATGTACTAGTTTTGAAAGACATTCGTAGCGGTTCCAAAATTGAGTATAAATTTTTTCATTTAAACTATAAAGTTCAGGACGCCACATTCACACTTATACTAAATGCTTACATCAAAATTTTCAATTGAAAATCCTTTATTGTCGAATATAGTTGAGGCTTATTAAATAAAATTTTTTAACATAAAAACACGTTCTAAACTTACAGACAATTAATTTCTACATTCGAATAAAAGATGAAAATAAAACAATTGATCGATCGAATTTACAAAAATCTAAATTAATTCACAACTCAACAGAATACGATAGATTACTCCCACCCAGTATCACCTATCAAAGCGTGGATCATCAACCAATAACCTGAAATGAGTGCGCTCTCGCAAGCGCCAAACACAAGCAACGAGGGGTGAGCTTCGAAAACATGTAATAGTATAAAATAATTGAAAAGAACTCGTAAAATATATTAAACACCATTTCATTTCAAATCACAATCAACAAGAATAATCAAGGTAAAATATTGATATAATCCATAACATCAAGTAAGTAAACACACATATCAAGTAATGTTATGCATGCTCTTATACTCTAGACTCCTCCTCTTTCTTTGGTACAATTCTAACTCTGAAGTACTTGGTTAGGAGGCTTGATACTATGCCACCACACAAGTGGACGGACAATTCAATTTGGCCGTGTCCTCATAGATCCCCTCAACTCAACCCGAGACATATATACGCGACAATCGAGGTAAAAGTGTGTTGCATGGTAGCTCTTGACATTTGGAGTGCTACCTCCAAGTCACCTAGGAGTTCCCCATCCGAATACCTCCAAGGTCTAACAATCTTGCCCAAAGGTTCAACAGCAGACCGCCACGATCAGGCTCATTCAGTTGTACTTCCCCAGAATCACTAGGCTTGTTAGGCTCTACCTATATGACGACCAAATAATCTCCACTTCAAAAATTATCAACATCTATGTTCTTCCCTCGTTGGCCTAGGTTACTCACTCAATTAAGAGAACCATCATTGGCACGGGTCGAATTCATCACAATTCAATATGCATTTCGTGATATTCATCAAACTGGTAACAACATAATTCAACAAGTAATCATCAATGCATATTTTCATAGTCATATATCAAATTCAAAATTTATCATCATAATACATAAACTCCAACAATATATAATTTTCACTCCCATATAATAATACTAAATCATTCACACACACTACTTCAATTGAAATTGAATTAATAACAATTCATCACATTTTATATCATATAACAATATCCAGGTAGATATAAACAAAACATAGAATACATCAAATACACAATTCTACAATAATTCAACTACCACACAATCTTCAAAATTTAAATCAAACAATACCCTATAAAAGTTTCTAACTGGTATTTTAATCTCACCAAATTCAAGTTTTCTCATTAGTCAATTATTACTCAAAGGACTTCAGCCTTACGCAGCGAGCCCCGAATTAATTATGGGAAATCTGGTTTTCCCGTTCATCTCACTTAATTTACACTCATGAATTCGAACTCTCTCTCAATCCGTACCTCATTTGGCGGTCCGGTACAATAAGACATTAATTTCAGCAACATCGGAGCAATCCAGAATTAATTATTTGAAAGCGGGTCCAGAGAATAACCAAATCGCAGCTGATAATTTGCGATGATGATAAAAATGTCAAATATGTAATAAATGATATTAAGAGCAAAAGCATAATTGAAATTATGGAAGGAAGAAAAATAATGGTCGGAGAAGGACCTTACCGACACGGATGACTCAAAACAGTGCTCACGGATAACAACCACACATAACGCCACCGCCGTTGGTTTTCGTGAATGTTGGCGAAACTTAAAAACGAAGAGGTGTAGGACAAAGCTCTCGACATGGAGAATACGAAATTGCTTGTCGTTGTTTCAGTGCACCACTACGGAGGCCAGAAAAGCTTCGCAGCAATGTTGATACTGGAAATAATAGGTCATGGTTTGATTTCTCCTTCACGTGACATATAAACGAGAGTGATTTTGATGAAGATAATGAAAGGAGAAGGGAGATAATGGTCATTCATCCGTAGGCAATGGAAGACAAATGAATTGATTTGTATCGAGTGATTGGGTTAAAAAGACGGCAGCCAAAGAAAATAGATGAAGTCTAAAAGTTTCTTCTTTCTTTTTATTTTCCAGCGGCGTGCTTTCGGTTTGCTGAAGTATGTAGGGTTAGTGTTAGCCGGTGGGGGGAGAGATGGCTTACAATAGCCACTACACTTTATCTTTAGTGTATCGACCATTTTTTTATATTTTATATTATTATTATTCAAAACTTTTCTATTAACTTTATTATTATTAAAATAAAAATAAATAAATAATTATTAAATATCAAAGTTAGCAATAATGATAACATATTTCACTAAAAAAACAATAACAATCTAAAATTAATATTAAAAAATAAATATACTTAATATCCATATCAATAATTTAAATAAATTATTAAGCGAACAAACATGAAATTATCACACTATAGCTAATACACATGAAAGGAAAATTAATTGTAATTATTTATCAACACATATTATAAACACATACAATAAATAATTAATTTTGCTTTTAAAATTCCTATTAGATAAATGAAATAATTTATTATAAAATTTGGGGTATTACAATCATAGTGTCGGCTAGACCCATTCTAAGTCGAAGCTAGCAACAAAATAGAACATCCGACGCAAGTTAAGTCCGTTGGTGCACCAACTGGAAAAATTTAAATGCGTGGGATGGCCGACGCTAAAGTTAACATCTTGTTGTGGTAAACAAAATAATTAACGTCGGAGGCACCGACACTAAAGTCAAATAAATGTCAACCTTATTATTAATATAGCGTCGGCGACGCTACCGTCAATAAAAAAAAGTTAACAAATGATTAGCGGCACATATAGACACTGACGCATGTTGGACATAGCAACACGCTTTTGTTCAAGAGGTGTTTGTGCTTCACAATTCCTTATGTCAAATTAGATATTGATGATTTACTTTGTGGAAAAGGAGAATCTTAATACACAACAACCAATTTTGCTAAATGAGGTTGGTTACATAAATTAATCAATTTTTCCTATTGTTGTTATTGATCTTCCGCTATCTCTAGCTATTAGATTGTCCTCCATGTGGGAGAAATATAAAGTCTCACAAGACATATCAGTAATAGAGATCAATTAAGAAAAATCATGTGAAATATTGTGTTATAACCTCCAGTATCATAACAATACTCTAGATTGAAATAATTGTTTCTTTCAAATTTGCATACACATATCCGCACATATTTCATTCCTATATTGTACAAATCATTGATCAAATGCTGAAAAAAATGCTTTGAAAGACTTGCAATACACAATTTCTAGGTGCAAATTTAAATTGAGAAAGAACAGAAGAAACAAAACCAACTTAGTACTTTGGATGGTCTTATGTTTAGGTCAGCATAGTTTCACCCTCACAAAAGGAAAATTGTGTTCTTTCTTTCCATATTTATTTCTATATGGTAACCATATTTGAAAAGTGAAGGTATTGTGTAGTCTTTCTTACTTAGTTCTCTTTTTTACGACTGTTTTATTTTAGTTATTTTTCTTGTTCTCGAGGATACCCCGTTTTTGTCTCTGTTGCACTTTGTTTTATAATAAATTTTTTATAAAAAAATGATTATCAAATTTCTCTTAAAACCATAAATAAAAACTCCTTTCAACGCATCATTTATTTGACTAAATTTTTTGTCATATATAATATACTCACAACAAGATTACAAAGAAACTTGAGCTACATTTATGTCAAATAATAACACTTGGATTCCGTAAACAAACTCAGCCTAGTTTTTTTTTATTTAAAAAAAGGTAAACATGAATAAGAAAATGAGGGACGAAGAAAGCTGCTCACCTTAAAGCCATTGAAGAAAGCTGCACACCTTAATCCTCAACAAACCTTTGACATGTGGAGATTCACTAAGGCACCATTTGCCAAAGGAATGGTAAGCACTCCATTTAATGGCTCAAGGGAATCTGGGGCATATGATATGATCCACCTATCAAAGATGACTGAAAAAACAGACTGTCATTTTCACATATAACTTGATAGTCAAATACAAGGAAACAGCTCAAAAACATGTACAATATGAATCAAAACTGACAAAATCAATAGTTTCTTTGTTAGTGAAGTCTTCTAATTGCTCATCCAAAGAAAGCACAAAAACATCATTTTCATCTGCATGATTAAAAAACAAGCAAAAGTGAAGTCTTTCAAAAAAAATTGATTAAGTTGAAGTCTTTCAAAACATCATTTCCATATCAGCAGTGCTCATCACCATTTCATTGGTATTCACCTGGAAGTTGAATGTCAACTTTATCTGAACCAATAGAATTTGTATCCCACAATGACTTCCTGAACATTGCATTCTCCTGGACAATTTTTCAAGACCTGCATTCATATTGCAAAATTATTATTTAAAAGAGAACATATCATCAAAATTGATTATTCACTACGCGAAAAATGTTATTTTACAGCGCTTTTTTTAAGCAATTTACAGCGCTTTTTCAAAAAATTAAGCGCTGTAGTATCCAGCGCTGTAAAAAGATACAATAGCACTCTTTAAAATAAAAAAGCGCTGTAAATTTGTTATAAAAACGTCCTGCTTGTTGTATTAGTTTTACGGCGCTTTTTAAAAAAAGCGCTGTAATAGGTGCACACCTTTATTTCAATTAGATATTTTTCTGGGATTATATCAACAATCTCCTTCATAAATCGCAATATACAATATCCGCAGTCTATGTTGTTAGTTTGACAAGAGCACTATAAAATAAAACATATAAGTCAATAAATATTTGTGCATTGATTGTTAATGAAATTTTAAAGACATATATTTCAAACCTTTATTGGAATCCATTTGATTTATTTGATTTTTTCTTCGACATTGTAGCACCCATTTGAGCTCGGAAAACTTGTAAAGCACTATCAAATAAATGTGATTATTAGCATTAACAAACACATTATATATATATATATATATATATATATATATATATATATATATATGAGAAAAAATGAATAAATGAATACAATAACTGAAGAGTGCGAAGAAATACGTAGGGTTCGTAGGGTTACGGTTTCGTTTAAGAAGGAACAGCGAGAATGCGCAGAAATACGAACGGTTCGTAGGACAAAGTAGGGTTCGCAATGAAAAGAGTACGTAATAATGTTCGTAGGGATAGTAACAAATATGGAGATGATTTGCAATGGAGATGGTTAACAATATGGTTCGTAGGGATCGTAGGATTCGCAATGAGAAGGATAATGAAGAGGAGAAGTAAACTGAAGCGTAGTGAAGTTTATGTAATAAAGAGGAAACTAAAACGATTTACTGTCATATATAAAATACTATTACAGTGTTTTTTAAAGAGCGCTGTAAAAGACATCCTTATTTTATTTTTTAAAAGCCTATTACAGCGCTTTTTTAAAGAGCGCTGTAAAAGACATCCTTATTTTATTTTTTAAAAGCCTATTACAACGCTTTTTTAAAGAGCATTGTAAAAGACCTCCTTATTTTATTTTTTAAAGCCTATTACAGCGCTTTTTTAAAAAGCGCTGTAAAAGACCTCCTTATTTTATTTTTTAAAAGTCTATTATAGTGCTGTAAAAGAACTTCTTATTTTACTTTTTAAAAGTCTATTACAGCACTTTTTTAAAGAACGCTGCAAAACACCACCATATTTTATATGTTAAAAGTCTATTACAGCGCTTTTTTAAAGAGCGCTGTAAAAGACCTCCTTAACTTATTTTTTAAAAGCCTATTACAACGTTTTATTAAAAAGCGCTGTAAAAGACCTCTTTATTTTATTTTTTAAAAGCCTATTACAGCACTTTTTTAAAGAGCGTTGTAAAAGACCTCCTTATTTTATTTTTTAAAAGCCTATTACAGCGCTTTTGTAAAAAGCGCTGTAATAGACCTCCTTATTTTATTTTTTAAAAGCCTATTACAGCGCTGTAAAAGAACTTCTTATTTTATTTTTTAAAAGCCTATTACAGCGCTTTTTTAAACAACGCTGCAAAAGACCACCTTATTTTATATTTTAAAAGTCTATTACAGCGCTTTTTTAAAGAGCGCTGTAAAAGACCTCCTTAATTTATTTTTTAAAAGTCTATTACAACATTTTTTTAAAAAGCGCTGTAAAAGACCTCTTTATTTTATTTTTTAAAAGTCTATTACAGCGCTTTTTTAAAGAGCGTTGTAAGAGACCTCCTTATTTTATTTTTTAAAAGCCTATTACAACGCTTTTTGAAAAAGCGCTGTAAAAGACCTCCTTATATTATTTTTTAAAAGCCTATTACAGCGCTTTTTTAAAGAGCGCTGTAAAAGACCTCCTTATTTTATTTTTTTAAAAGCTTATTACAACGTTTTTTTAATGAGCGCTGTAAAAGAATTTCTTATTTTATTTTTTAAAAGCTTATTACTGTGCTTTTTTAAAGAGCGTTGTAATAGACCTCCTTATTTTATTTTTTAAAAGCCTATTACAGCACTTTTTTAAAGAGCGCTGTAAAAGACCTCCTTATTTTATTTTTCTAAAAGCCTATTACAGCGCTTTTTTAAAGAGGGCTGTAAAAGACCTCCTTATTTTATTTTTTGAAAGCCTATTACAACACTCTTTTTACAGACCTTTTAAAGCGCTTGTTCAAAAATGCTATAAAAAACTTCTTAATTTTTTTTAAAAGCCTTTTACAGCGCTTTTCTAAAAACCGCTCTAATAGGTCCTTTAATTATGTGAAAGCGCAAGTCTTTTACAGCGCTTGTTAAAAAAGCGATGTTGTATCATCCGTTATTTTTAAAATATCATACAACAGCGCTTGTATTTAATAAGCACTATAAAAGACGCACTATAAAATATCGTTTTTGGCGTAGTGATTATACTCAAAACGAAGGCCATAAACCATTGATTCCATTCACTTTCAGCAAAAGCACAGCACGAGGCCTATTGAATGGATTAGGAATCAAAACCTCATTCAACTGCAGAAAGAAAAAGATTACCACCAATCAAATCTATACAACAAAAGTGTGATATAACATAAATAATGTAGTAAAATCGAGCAAGATTGGCACAACATCACCAACTTCTTGAAGCAAAATTGAAGGACGCTACAAACTAAAATGGCACCATCCAGTGAGATCTTTATTATTCATTTTAACCATGACAACAGCATGCAGTAGCCTCATTACCAGAAATAGAGGGAACATAGAAAGAATGAAAACGATGAGAATAGTAAACCTTCAAACCAATAAACCAAAAGTTAATAGAAGGAAAAATGGTTAGGAAAGTCAAAGTTGCTAGTTAGATGGTTAAAGGGTGTTAGTTATACAAATAAATTAGGAGAGTTGTAGGGAAAGAAGGATAAATTGTTAGTAATCCATTTTCTCTGCATGTTAAATAGAACAATTATGTTATTTTGATCCTTTCAAGAAATTTCCCATTTTTATTTCGGAGTTCCTATAGCAATCAATCTCTCCCAAAAATGGACAAAGTAAAGCGAAAATTAAAATATTAAACTTTCAGTAGTTTAAGTTAAAAAAACTGTCCTGCTCAAATATCATTTATAAAATTTAGTTATGGATGAATATACTATTTTACAAATTAGTATTTTGTCTTATTATAAATTATATCAATAGAAACAAGAGCCAAAAATGTATTTTGATACCCAGATTAAAATTATTCGTCGATAAATAAATTAAATTAACTGCGGTGAATCCTTTACGAAGAATTTAATGCGTTATGGGTGAACTGGTAATTTTAATAAATATTTAGATTTGGAGATATTTGTTAAAAGTAATTAATATATATATATATATATATATATATATATATATATATATATATGTTTGTGTGGAGGGAAAAGGAAAGAAAATAGAAAGGAAAGAAGGAAAAAGAAAGAAGAGAAATAGAAAGGAAAGAAAAGAGAGCAACTCCTTCTTCTTCCTCGGCCACACGTGAAACAACGTCCCTCCCTTCTTCTTCCATTTTCATTTTCGCTTCTTCCTTTTCTTCAAGAATAGAAACCCAAGGCTTGGTGGGTGATAGGACAAGGATTTCTCAACTTCACTCTTCCTCGTTGTTTCGAAAACGAAGAAAAACGGTATTAGGGATTTCAAAACCGCAAAACACAAACCTTGTAACACCCTAAATTTGATAATAAACTATTTTATTAATTAAATAGGATTTTAAATAATTAATTTGATGTTAAAATTATTTTAGAATATATATTGATAAATTTTGTGAGTAATTTTCGTTATAGGGATGATTTCTATAATATGTTGGTTTGATAGATATTATATTTAATGAGCAATATAAATAATAAATATTTTATTTTATTATTTTATATATTTTTCTAAAAATAAAAGTATTTTAGTGTAATATTTTAAAGAACAAGATTTTATACGATTTTAAGTGTATATGTGAGTTGGTAATTAATATGATATTTTCTTATATGTTTGACTAATGTTAAGTGTGTACATATTTATATTTTATTCATTTTTAAGTATCTCTTATTTTAATTATTTCTAAATATATCTGATTTTAATTATTTATTCTATAAATAATTATATTGAGATCGTAGTAATATTGTGTTTGATTTTCCTTGTTTTTATATACTCATTTTGAAATTGTGATTAAATATATATATATATATATATATATATATATTATGATTTAGTAATTAACATAAAATATTATTGT
>JBBPBR010000007.1:32138595-32149558 GCA_037974775.1 Cicer pinnatifidum | reverse complement strand
TATGATTTAGTAATTAACATAAAATATTATTGTTATATTTATTTATTTTATACTTTTAACTATTTTCTAATATGATGGTATTATTATTATATGAATATTTTGAGAAATAAGTATAATTTTAGGGATTATTTTGAATGTGAAAGTTTCAGTAATTAGTAATATGTTTTTTTTATATTGATTATTTTAATTACTCTAATTTATAAAATATTAGTAATGTTTGGAAAACTAAATGGTGTTTGGAGGAATATTAAAAAGGAGATTAAATAATTATTAGTTTTATTTTAACAAAATAAAAATAATAATAGTAAAATATAAATAAAGAGACTCAATGAGTTTGACTCTATGAATCCTAATTGTTAATAATATAAAACAAAAGAATGGAAGGGAGTTAGAAGGGAAGGGAGTTGGAAGGGCAATCGTAAAACCAAAGAGGAAACACAACAATAACCGTATCGTTTGACACTGGTTCTAGAAAACTTTCTTCATTTTCGCCCAAATTTGAGTATGTTATTTCATTCATTTAACTCGTCAATTAAACATAATTTTCCAGATTTTTAACAACCCCAATTTCTCCCTAAAATACCAGATTTCTCTGTTTACAGAAATCCTTATTTTGCACCGTTCTCCTTCACCGTAAGTCTGATTTTAGTGAAACCAACGCCAAAACGACCATGTGAAAAGTGGCTATATTATCCACTGATTGGTTTTCTGATTTATTGTAATTTTCTTTGACGGAATTTCGAAATCCGTTTTTAGACTATTTTCGCATAATTTATTTTTGACGTTTACCCATAAATTGTCGAGTTAGATTGATTGAAGGACAAAAAGTCAAAGAACGAACATTGTTTTCTCGTGGAATTGTACTTGTGTTTGAAAGCGTCGAAATAAGATAAGGGGTGAGAGAGCGTTTGAATTCATGAGTATAATATATTGTGAGATGAACGGGAAAACCGTATTTCCCAACGATTTATCCGGGGCCTGCTACGTACGGCAGTAGCCCTTTGAGAGATAAATTGATTAATTTGGAATATGAGAATTGTGAGATTAAAATGTTAAATAGAAGTTTTTACAAGGTGTTGATTGATTTAATTTTCGATACTTGTGTGGTAGTTGATATTTGTTATTATTGTGATGTGGGATGTTGAATGAAAATATGTGTACATGTTTGATTAGATGAAATTATGTGATGTGATAATAAAATATGGGTGCATGGTTTGATATATGCTTACGTGATGATAATGATGATTTTTGATTGATGATAGTGATGTTATAAAATTGTGATGAGTTTATATGATGATCATGATTTTTTATGATTAATGATATTATAAAATTGTGATATTATAGAATGGTACCACATTGTGAAGTAGAGTCTAAGCTCATGTATAGCATTGCGTTTGCGAAATCGCAGTTATTACAGGTTAATGAGTCATGAAGTTCATGTTTGGGAAGAACCCCGCTCTGATATGTGATATTGGAAATAAGGGTTTTAATTTGTATTTTACTTATTTAATTTGAATCAAATTTTTGTATGAAAACCTTAAAAGTACTAGTAAGTTTTTAGAATTAAATCAAGTAATTATACTTAAATCAAGTTCATTGAGATTAAATTGTTTTATTTGAGTAATAAAATTTGAATTGTTGCATGTGTACTTTGAGAAACGTGATATCCGAAATTAGTTACAAAAGTTTTTATTTTCTTGAAAATATAATTTTATTTATCCACTGCAAATTTTGTAGGAATATGGTATAAATTATTATATATATTATTTTGGGATTTAGGGTGTCACATAGCACTCCAAATGTCGGGAGCTACCATGCAACACACGTTTACCTCGACTGTCACGTATATGTGTCTCGGGTTGAGTTGAGGGGATCTGTGAAGACAGGGCCAATTTGAATTGTCCGTCCACTGTAACACCCCAAATTTTATAATAAACTATTTTATTAATTAAATAGAATTTTAAATAATTAATTTGATGACTAATATTATTTTAGAATATATCTTGATAAATTTCGTGGCTAATTTTCGTTATATGGATGCTTTCTATGATGTGCTAGTATGATACATGTTATATTACATGAGCGATATAAATAATACATATTATATTTTATTATTTGATATATATATATAAAAAAATAGTATTTTAGTGTAATATATATTTTAAAGAAAAAGATTTTATGCAATTTTACGTGTATATACGTGTACCCAATTAATATAATACTTTTATATGCGCTTGACTGAAGTTAAGTATACACGTAGTTATATTTCAATTATTTATAACTATTTTCTATTTTAAGTTATTTTTTTATAAACAATTATCTTGATATAGAAGTGATATTGTGTTTGATTTTGTTTATTTTTAAATACTTGTTATGGTATTGTGATTTAATATATATTTATTATGATTTAGTAATTAATATAAAATATTGATGTTATATTTATTTATTTTATAATTTTGACTATTTTCTAATATGATGGTATTATTATAATGTGAGTATTTTGATAAATAGGTATAACTGTAGAGATTATTTTGAATGTGAGAGTTTTGATTATTAGTAATATGTTTTTTTTTTATATTGAATATTTTGATTACTCTAATTTACAAAATATTAGTAATGTTTGGAAAACTAAATGGTGTTTGGAGGAATATTAAAAAGGAGATTAAATAATTATTAGTTTTATTTTAACAAAATAAAAATAAAAATAGTAAAATATAAATAAAGAGACCAATGGGTTTGACTCTACGAACCCAATTATTAATAAAATAAAACAAACAAAAAAAACGGAAGGGAGTTGGAAGGGCAGCCGTAAAACCAAGGAGAAAACACAACTCTATCATTTGACACCGGTGATGTTCCAGAACACTTTCTCCATTTTCGCCCAAATTTGAGTATGTTATTTCATTCATTTAACTCGTCAATTAAACATAATTTTCCAGATTTTTAACAACCCGAATTTCTCTCTAAAATACCCGATTTCTCCGTTTACAGCAATCCTTATTTTGCACCGTTCTCCTTCACCGTAAGTCCGATTTTAGTGAAACCAACGCCAAAACGACCGTGTGAAAAGTGGCTATATTATCCACTGATTGGTTTTCTGATTTATGGTAATTTTCTTTGACCGAATTTCGAAATCAGTTTTTAGACTATTTTCGCATAATTTATTTTTGACGTTTACCCATAAATTGTCGAGTTAGATTGATTGAAGGACAAAAAGTCAAAGAACAAATATTGTTTGCTCGTGGAATTGTACTTGTGTCTGAAAGCGTCGAAATAAGGTAAGGGGTGAGAGAGCGTTTGAATTCATGAGTATAATATATTGTGAGATGAACGGGAAAACCGTATTTCCCAACGATTAATCCGGGGCTTGCTACATACGGCAGTAGCCCTTTGAGAGATAAATTGATTAATTTGAAATATGAGAATTGTGAGATTAAAATGTGAAATAGAAATTTTTATAAGGTGTTGATTGATTTAATTTTCGATACTTGTGTGGTAGTTGATATTTGTTATTATTGTGATGTTGGATGTTGAATGAAATTATGTGTACATGTTTGATTAGATGAAATTATGTGATGTGATAATAAAATATGGATGCATGGTTTGATATATGCTTACGTGATGATAATGATGATTTTTGATTGATGATAGTGATGTTATAAAATTGTGATGAGTTTATACGATGATCATGATTATTTATGATTAATGATATTATAAAATTGTGATGAAAATATTGAAGTACCCCATACTTGATGAGATAGTGATGATTCTTAAATATGTTGCTCTTAATGGAGTAGTCTAAGCTAACATGGGGAGAAAATAAATATTGGGAATTTGTGAAGTGGAGATTATTTTGTCATCATATAGGTAGGGCCTGACAAGCCTAGTGATTCTGGGGAAGTACAACTGAATGAGCCTGATCGTGGCGGTCTGCTGTCGAGCCTTAAGGCAAGATTGTTAGACCTTGGAGGTATTCCGGTGGGGAATTCCTAGGTGACTTGGAGGTAGCACTCCAAATGTCGGGAGCTACCATGCAACACACGTTTACCTCGACTGTCACGTATATGTGTCTCGGGTTGAGTTGAGGGGATCTATGAGGACATGGCCAAATTGAATTGTCCGTCCACCGGGATGGTGGCATAGTATCATGGCCTCCTAACCATGTACTTCAGAGTTAGAATGGTACCACATTGTGAAGTAGAGTCTAAGCTCATGCATAGCATTGCATTTCCTTGTGATTGTTTTGTTGTGATTGATGTGTTTTAAAGGTAATATTAATTAGATGATTTGATGCATATTATAATGAGATGATTATTTTACTTGAGTGACTTTGATGTTATAGTATGATACTATTTAATTAAATATTTTGATATATCGTAAAGTGATTATGATACGGTTCTATTATGATTGTTTGCGTGTTCTTCTTACTCATATTATACTATTAACATGGTTTCAAAACTCACCTCCTTCGTTGTTTGTGTTTGACTGGCTGGGCCCTGCGTTTGCGAAATCGCAGTTATTACAGGTTAATGAGTCTTGAAGTTCAAGTTTGGGAGGAACCCCGCTCTGATAGGTGATACCGGGAATAAGGGTTTTAATTTGTATTTTACTTATTTAATTTGAGTCAAATTTTTGTATGAAAACCTTAGAAGTACTAGTAAGTTTTTAGAATTAAATCAAGTAATTATACTTAAATCAAGTTCATTGAGATTAAATTGTTTTATTTGAGTAATAAAATTTGAATTTGTTGCATGTGTACTTTGAGAAACGTGATATCCTAGATTAGTTACAAAAGTTTTTATTTTCTTGAAAATATAATTTTATTTATCCGCTGCAAATTTTATAGGAATATGATATAAATTATTATATATATTATTTTGGGATTTAGGGTGTCACATCCACCGGGATGGTGGCATAGTATCATGGCCTCCTAACCAAGTACTTCAGAGTTAGAATGGTACCACATTGTGAAGTAGAGTCTAAGCTCATGCATAGCATTGCATTTCCTTGTGATTGTTTTGTTGTGATTGATGTATTTTAAAGGTAATATTAATTAGATGATTTGATGCATATTATAATGAGATGATTATTTTACTTGAGTGACTTTGATGTTATAGTATGATACTATTTAATTAAATATTTTGTTATATCGTAAAGTGATTATGATATGGTTCTATTATGATTGTTTGCGTGTTCTTCTTACTCATATTATACTATTAACATTGTAACACCCAAAATTTTATAATAAATTATTTTTTTAATTAAATATTATTGTAGATAAATAATTTGATGTTATATTTATTTATTTTATAATTTCAAATATACTCTAATAATGATAGTATGTTAATGTGAGTATTTGAAAAATATAAGTATAATTATGGTAATTATTTTAAATATGAGAGTTTGGGTTATTAATGTATCTTAAAAGATTAATTATTTTAATCACTTTATTTTATAAAATATTAGTTTCTAAATATTAGTTTCTAAATATTAGTAATATTTTAGGAATAGAATTTAAAAAAAAAAAAAGGGTGAGAGGATCAGAGTAGTTACCGTGATCCATTGTTGTTATCTCTATAATTTTTCCTTTCTATCCCTCTCTCTAGAATTTTCTATCGACTCATTCTCCTCACAAATTAGGGTTTTTGTGAATCTCTTCATTCTTTGAAAAATCAAATCCAACGGTTCAGCCATGGTTTCCGATTCAATCGCCGCCGCTCTGATGCTTTCCGCCGCAAACACTAAGAACCCAGGCAAAAAGAAGAGGACCGGTAGGTCCGCGAAATTGAAGCAGTATAAGATTGATGCGCGTCGCGAACAATGGTTATCTCAAGGTGCAGTGAAGAATAAGGGATGCAAAGACGGAATTGACGATGGTGGCCACGTGCCGTCCATTGCGGTGGGGAAATATAGCAAACATGAATTGGAGAAAGTAGAGACAAGACGCAGAGGCGAAGATGACGTGTTGATCCATCAAGACAGTAATCCTGAATCACCGCCGAACAGTCCTATCAGTTCTAATAATAGTGTCTTGTGTGGTAATGATCCCGGGACGAATTTCACCGGCAGTAGCAGCGGTGGAAGCAGCAGTAGTTCTAGCAGTGGTGGGTGTTACTCCGGGAATATTACGGAAGAGGAGGAAGATGATGACGAAGTAGAAGAAGGTGATGATGAATGTTTGGATGATTGGGAGGCTGTGGCAGATGCTTTTCCTTGGGCATCTGGTAATAACAGAGCTTGGAGGGCTGACGATGTTTTTCGTCCTCAGACTCTGCCCAATCTTTCTAAGCAGCATAGTATGCCGAATCTAGACCGGTGTTGTGGAGGAGGTATTCCCTGGTCTCGCAATTCTGTGCCATCCAATTGTCCAATTTGCTGTGAAGATCTTGATTTAACCGACTCGAGTTTTCTTCCATGCAACTGTGGTTTCCGGCTTTGCCTCTTTTTCCACAAGAGGATTCTTGAGCAGGATGGTCGTTGTCTTGGTTGCAGGAAGCAATATGAATGTGAACCTATCGAGACAGAGGCAAGTGTGCACGGAGGTAGCCTTACTCTTCGGCTGGCTCATTCTGTTAATATGATTGAAAGGTATTAAGAGATTTATCTGTTTTAATTAGTTTGTGTTTGTCGCGGCTGTTTTCTTGAATTCCAGACAATGCGTTCATCATCTTGAAAAAAACTGATATTGTTTTTGAATTCCTCTCGTCGAAACCTTCAAGAAGCACTACTTGTTTGTCTGTTTCGGGGAAGTTGAAGTCGGACTCCGTCGGTGCTCCAACACGTCGGTGAGGCCTTTTCTGATAACTTGTTTCACTTCGTTTCGAATGTGTTTATTCTCTTAATATTTTCATTAATTATGTAACATTGATTTTTATAATCCGTGTAAATTATCAGCCATGTTTCATTGACTCTGTAAATTCGTCGATGCTCTTGGACTCGTTCATTGCGTGTTGTCAACATCTCCTGGTTGCTGAAAATCATTATGGTCCTTATATCTCATGAAAGCGTCAAATTCAGGTACGGGGTGAGAGAGAGTTCGGATTCATGAGTGTAAATTAAGTGAGATGAACGGGAAAAACCATAATTCCCATAATTCATTCGGGACTCGCTGCGTAAGGCTAAAGTCCTTTGAGTAATAATTGACTAATGAGAAAACTTGAATTTGGTGAGATTAAAATATGAGATAGAAACTTTTATAGGGTGTTGTTTGATTTAAATTTTGAAGATTGTGTGGTGGTTGAATTATTGTAGAATTGTGTATTTGATGTATTTTGTGTTTTGTTTATATCTACCCGGATATTGTTATATGATATAAAATGTGATGAATTGTTATTAATTCAATTTCAATTGAAGTAGTGTGTGTGAATGATTTAGTATTATTATATTTGAGTGAAAATTATATATTGTTGGAGTTTGTGTATTATGATGATAAATTTTTAATGTGATATATGACTATGAAAATATGCATTGATGATTACTTGTTGAATTATGATGTTACCACCTTGATGAATATCACGAAATGCATATTGAATTGTGATGAATTCGACCCGTGCCAATGATGGTTCTCCTAATGGAGTGAGTAACCTAGGCCAACGAGGGGAGAACATAGATGTTGATAAACTTTGAAGTGGAGATTATTTGGTCATCATATAGGTAGGGCCTGACAAGCCTAGTGATTCTGGGGAAGTACAACTGAATGAGCCTGATCGTGGCGGTCTGTTGTTGAGCCTTAGGGCAAGATTGTTAGACCTTGGGGGTATTCGGGTGGGGAACTCCTAGGTGACTTGGAGGTAGCACTCCAAATGTCGGGAGAAACCATGCAACACACTTTTACCTCGACTGTCGCGTATATGTGTCTCGGGTTGAGTTGAGGGGATCTATGAGGATACGGCCAAATTGAATTATCCGTCCACTTGCGTGGTGGCATAGTATCAAGCCTCCTAACCAAGAACTTCAGAGTTAGAATGGTACCAAAGAAAGAGAAGGAGTCTAGAGTATAAGAGCATGCATAACATTACTTGATTTGTGTATCTACTTGCTTGATGTTGTGGATTGTATCAATGTTTTACCTTGATTATTCTTGTTGGTTGTGATTTGATATGATACGGTGTTTAATATATTTTACGTGTTCTTATCAATTATTTTATACTATTACATGTTTTCGAAGCTCACCCCTCGTTGCTTGTGTTTGGCGCTTGCGAGAGCGCAGTTATTTCAGGTTATCGATTGAGGATCGACGCTCTGAATAGGTGATATTGGGTGGGAGTAATTTGTCGTATTTTGTTGAGTTATGAACCATTTGGATTTTTGTAAATTTGATTGATCAATTTTGTTATTTTATCGGTTATTCAAAGGTATAAATTAATTGTCTCTAAGTTTCGAACTTATTTTTATATCAAAAATATTTATTTAATAAATGTCAACTATATTCGATATTAAAAATATATATATATATACTATGTTTTGGAACCGCTGCGAATCTCTTTAAAAACTAGTGCATTTTACTTTTTATTTCAATTTGGGTTTAGGATGTTAAAAACATGATTTCAAAACTCACCTCCTTCGTTGTTTGTGTTTGACTGGCTGGGCCCTGCGTTTGCGAAATCGCAGTTATTACAGTTAAATATGTCATGAAGTTCAAGTTTGGGAGGAACCCCGCTCTGATAGGTGATACTGGGAATAAGGGTTTTAATTTGTATTTTACTTATTTAATTTGAATCAAATTTTTGTATAAAAACCTTAAAAGTACTAGTAAGTTTTTAGAATTAAATCAAGTAATTAAACTTAAATCAAGTTCATTGAGATTAAATTGTTTTATTTGAGTAATAAAATTTGAAGTGTTGCATGTGTACTTTGAGAAACGTGATATCGTAAATTAGTTACAAAAGTTTTTATTTTCTTGAAAATATAATTTTATTTATCCGCTTCAAATTTTATAGGAATATGATATAAATTATTATATATATTATTTTGGGATTTAGGGTGTCACAAACCTCCCCGTTTCATCTAGATCTAAGCTTCGTTTCACGAAGAGATAGAAGGGAAAGTTGCTCACTACCATGCTACGGTGCTAGGGAACCAACTTTGGAGGCGACGTTGCGAGCGGAGATTTTACCGGATTTATTCGCGGTACCGTAATCGAACGTGAAAGCTGTAACACCCTAATTTATTGTTATACCTTAATTTATTTTTATTATTATAAAGTAGTGATATTTTTTTTATACATGTGTTTCTTGTGATGTAATAATTTTTTTACGTGTATTTTAGTTGTCTTTGAGGTTATATAAATTAAAATCATTGATAATTGATATTAGACCTATTTATTTTATTTAAAATAATAATAATATATACGGATTGCTATCATATTAAGCCTCATATTTTAGTATTGTTGTTGTTATCTAGACCTTTATTATTTAAATTTCTTTTTATGTAAGTATATAAATATAAAATAACTATATTAATTATTTATTAAATACAATAATGACGATGATGCCGTCATTAAATTTAATACTCCATATAATAGCCTAATAATTAATATTAATAGCCTAAGTAATAAATTGAATTCACCATAAATGAAATTAATGGATCTAAATTAATTCTGAATTCATGATATATATATAACACCCTAAATATTTAATTAATAAATAATAGTAAATTATAATAAATTATATTATATGTGTATTCTATGTGGTGTGATAATTTTCTATGTATTTTTTTATCCTAATAATTTATTTAAATTATTAATATTAATTATAATTGACTTACAAAAAAATAAATAAATTAAAATAAATAAATATATATATATATATATATATATATATATATATATATATATATAATACAAGGAGTGAATTTACGTTGTTACATTAGTTGTTACCTTTATCTCTAATAAAATAGGATAATAATAATAATTATAATTATAATTATAATTATTATCATAGTAGTAATAACCTAGGCTGAAACTAGGTATATACATATATATAGAGGAACAGAGGTTAACGGAGCCGCATTAGGAATGATTAGCAGCCGCCTTGCATCATCACAAAAACCATAAAATAATTCTTCCACTCTATACCTTGATCAAAAGCCATCTTGCATCATCACTAAAAGATAAAGCATTCTTCCTCTCTGCACCTTGAACACAAGCCGCTTAGCATCATCACCATAACCATAAGGTATTATTCCTCTCTGTATAATGATCGAAACATGTAGTAATGAAAGGCAGATTTTTTATAGTGCCAATATGAATATTCCCTTTTAATTATAATAACAATTGTCTTCCAATTATATTCTTGAAGCAATGTTTTCAGAAATTTAGCAGTGATAGCAAACAATAATTTAGGTGCATTGCTTTAACTTCTTAATTACATCATAGTCTCATACATCCTTTGTAAATGGTTGATATCATGTAATGTAAACAAAAAAAAAATGTATGCTGATTGTAAATGGTTGATATCCTTTGTAAATGGTTTATAGTTCTGTTGTGTTTGAATTGAAAAAAAAAATGTATGCTGATTTAGTCTAAAGTTGATTACTTCTCCCTTGAAATTTGAATAGCATATATTATCTATTATTTATATAGAAGCCAATTTGAATAGCATGTATTATCTCTTATTTATATAGAAGCCAAATAAATGGTACATTCACACAGAATGCCAAAAAAATTGCAATGTGTATATATGCATTAGTAGCAGTTCTCTATCCACTCTGCCTTATTTATTTTATTAATTATTTATTTATAACTTATTCTATTACTTAATTATTTATTTATTTATTTATTATTTTATTATTTATTTTATTTTATTATTTATTTATTATTTATTATTTTATTATTTTATTATTTATTTATTCATTTACTTATTTATTTATTATTTATATTATTATTTATTTATTCATTATTAATTTATTTATTATTTATTTTATTAATTATTTATTTATTTATTTATTTATTATTTTATTATTT